>CM076575.1:425787307-426174135 GCA_034641835.2 Pinus albicaulis | reverse complement strand
AGTCAATGTGTTGTGATGGAACCATCCTCTTTTGAGGAGGTGTGGAGGAACCCACATGGGTAGATGCCATGATTGAAGAATATGATTCGATCGTCGGAAACAGTGCATGGGAGATTGTCCCAAGACCAGAAGGGAAATTAGTGGTGGGTTCGCAATGGATCTACAAAGTGAAGCAGGCAGCTGACGGGAGTGTGGAGAAGTACAAGGCGAGATTTTTCGCCCGTGGCTTTTCACAGATCGAGGGGATTGACTATGAGGAGACTTTTGCACCTGTCGCAAGGTACTCTTCCATACGGACGATCCTTGCTCTCTCGGCGCAGATGGGGTGGCACATTCATCGGATGGATGTGAAGACTGCGTTCCTCAATGGAGTTATTGAGGAAGAGGTGTACATTGAGCAGCCTGAAGGTTTTGAGATCTTCAGCAGTGAGTCGCATGTGTGCCGACTCAAGAGAGCACTGTACGGGCTGAAGCAAGCACCTCGTGCTTGGTACACTCGGATAGACGGCTACTTCACCGGGCTTGGATTCTCCAAGAGTGAGGCGGATCCAAACCTGTACCAGATTGTGGTGGAGGGGAAGCTGTTGATCATCGTACTGTATGTAGATGATCTGATTTTGACTGGCGACGAGCAGTTGATACTTCCATGCAAGGAGGATCTTGCACGAGAGTTTGAGATGAAGGACCTGGGCATCCTTCATTATTTCCTGGGATTGGAGATTTGGCAGCGCAGTGGAGGACTGTTTGTTTCTCAGGGCAAGTATGCCCGGGAGATTCTGGAGAGGTTCAACATGCAAGGCTACAAGCCTGTTGACACTCCTCTTCCTGGTGGTTGGAGGAAGGAGGATGCTACTTCGGCGGAGGTAGTGGATGCCACTCTCTATCGACAGTTGGTGGGGTCGCTTATGTATCTGGTCAATACACGACCCGATATATGCTATGCAGTTAACCAGCTTTCGCAAGCTATGGTTAAGCCTACCAAGCTCTTTTGGAAGGCAGGCAAGCATGTATTGCGCTATATTAGAGGCACATCGGGATATGGTCTATGGTATAGACAGGAGGATGGAGCGAAGCTTTCTGGCTTCACTGATGCAGATTGGGCAGGGAGCCCAACGGACCGGAAGAGCACATCTGGAGGAGTTTTCAGCGTTGGGTCGACAGCAGTTTCCTGGTACAGCAGGAAGCAGAGATCCGTGGCACTCAGTTCAGCAGAGGCCGAGTACATGGCGGCTAGCTTGGCTGCATGCGAGGCTATTTGGATGAGGAAGATCCTCGCAGGATTGTTCAGGTTGCATTTGGAGCCTACAGTGATCTACTGTGATAACCAGAGTTGCATTAAACTCTCGGCCAATCCAATATTTCATGATAGGTCCAAACACATCAACATCAGGTACCATCATATCAGAGATTGTGTTCAGCGGAGAATCATGATGCTTTCATATGTTCCCACGGAGGATCAGGATGCTGACATCTTGACGAAGGCGCTCACCAGGAGCAAGTTCGAATTCCACAGAGGCAGGATAGGGGTTGCGGATAATCCATATCTTGCTGAGAGGGAGTGTTGAAAATGCAGCAAGATGATGGAGCTTAGTGAAATGAAGTCGCCTTCACTAAGTGGGCCCGCAGGCAAATTCTGGCGCAAAGTCTATTTTTAGACTATGTCTATTTTTAGACATATGGAGCATGGTCCGAGGATTGCAGTATGTTATTCTTGGAGTATTGGTCATGTTGGTAAATATAGATGGGACTCTATTTTTTGGACCTATAGGTCGAAGTCTATTTTTAGACTGCCTCTCCTTAAAATAGGGAAGTCAAATATTATTTACCCTTAATAATATTTGGACTATAAACTTCAGTTTACTCTCTTGGAGCACTTCAATTTGAGCCTTGGAAGTGACTCATGCATCTGACAGAGGAATTACGCTATTCCTAGGGTTTGGTGAGCACATGCATGGTTGACTTCAGTTAGGACTTCAGTGGCAGAAGTTTGGTGGAGTTAATGAGACAGCTAGTGGAGTTGTGTTCGGTTTAACTTAGTTGAACTAGTTGAGATTAGTTTAACTAGCTAATCAACTAGTAATGAGTGGAGTGAATTAAATATTATTTAATTCATTAATTAGTAACTCATTATTTAACTCAAGAACACATCAGTTCACTACAGTGCATGGACAGTTCAGTGGAGACCAGTGAAAGAGGTAGATGAAAGGGTGGAGTTAGCTATCAGTGGCGACATCAGTTGTGCATGAGATTTACACCACACTTGGAGGAATTTCCCATGAGGATTGCACTGTCAAGCCAAGGAGATTCGAACCTTGGATCTCTATATAGACAGGCCATGATTGCGCAATAGAGTAAAGGCAATTAGTGGTGAGTTTTGAACCAGTAACCTGTTCAAAACTAAGCTAGTTTGTGTGTAACTTTATGAGAAAGTACTGAGTACTTGTGAGGAGTATTGTACTAAGTTTGTTACATGATTTATCCATTATAATATACACAATAGCTGCGGGGTTTTCAGCTATAAGCTTTCCCCATACATACTGTGTTAATGTGTATGATGAATTGATGTGCTATCGCTTGTTTTATTTCCGCATGTTTGATGATCTGAGTGGAAGAGATTATGTGTTGCATATGAATTCGAATTGATATGTGATAAGGATAGTCTCAGTGGATAATTAATCATTATTCAGCAAATTTCTACAGCATCCACAAAACCATGTTGCATTAGTTTAGGTCCTTCAATCTACAAACAACAAAAATGTACTGCACTAGGGTTTTTTCAAGGTGTTGAATCCATATATGTAGTCAAAATTCCATTTTAAATAACAAAATTAAGATTTGGCCAAAAACAAATTTGGGGTAATAAGACAAAAACTCAAAAATGTAACATGTTTAGATTCCAAATATTACATTTTTTGGTAGCCACAGTGCATGGGTTGTCTATAGTTGCACACAGTACATGTTATGTCTTACACCATGACCTTATCTTAAGGCATACAGACACACCCTAGTCAAGTATTGACTATGTGAGTCTCTCTATATATATCATTGAATGTTCTGCTTTAGCTTATCCATCCGTCCCTTGATCAGTCAATCAATTGATGATGGTGAAAGTGTCATCCATTCTCTTGCATTTTTGGTGCATTCAAGTTTTCATTCACCTCTGCAAATTCCATGCTAGCAGTCAAGGGCACAAATGGGAATTGAATCCAAGAAATTTGGAAGGGAAAGGCCAGTTGGCTCATTATGGTCATCCCTACAGAAAGATCAATGCCCCAAGTTTCTTTCAACTTCGCAGATGCGATCTGTATACAAATCTAACCAACTGGGGAGCTACCCTCGTTTCCCTCGCTCTCCTTGATGCTAAAGGTAATCATCCCTAAACCCTACCCTTAAACTGCTTTACCATCATTTACTCAGAGGGAGCTAGCTCATTAAGTATTGGTATTTATGCATTCAGGCCATCTAGCAGACATACTTCTTGGCTATGACAATATTGCCTCATACATGGTATGTATTTGAATTTCCCTTTGGAAATTAGTACTGCCATCATATGCTATAATTTTAAGATAAATTTACAATTTCTACTGACATATTGGAATGGATCTCAAATGTATGTGTTACCATGGGGAATATGAGATTGTTTATTAATGCAGAACATGAGCTCCAGTAGACCTTACTTTAGTGCCTTGGTGGGTCGTGTAGCCAACCGTATCAAGGATGGAGAATTCACACTAAATGGGAAAACATATCAGTTGCCTAAGAATGATGGCAAAAAAACACTCCATGGTGAAAATCTACCTTTTCTGTTCTGCATGCATGTTTTAGCCAGCTAACTAGAGCCCTATAATGACCACTACTCAGGAATAAAATCTCTCTTTTTCTATATATGTATGTTCGTTTGTGGAGGTCTAAAGCACTACTATTTCAGGTAACATATGTGTAGTTTGGTGATCTGAATGAATGTAGGAGGGCTAAGACGCTTTGACAATGTCCTGTGGGATGTGAAGGAGTAGAGAGGCTTTGACATGCAGAATTTTATATGACAAAAAGAGTATTTGAGCCAAAAAGGAGGGATCTAACATAATTTTGTTGATCCCCTACAACTATGAAGTATTCAGCAAAGGAGGTGTTAGAACAGGTCTGCACTACAACAGAAGATACAATAAGTACCGCTATATTGTATGGTGTTCCTATCAAGTGCTGAGGCCCAGAAATAACCATAAAATTTCCCCCCTGTATCAGTCTTAAAATTGGTTTAAATAAATGCCAAAAATGATACATAGGTCGGCTCAAATCAGTATGTCGACTCCTTAATCAAAAGACACGCCTGTTCAGTTCATACACAAACAACTATAAATAACTAGTCATGCTCATCATTTTGGAATGAAAATTTCAATGAAAAATACAGTGAGAATTCAGAGATAAAACAGGAGGCCAAGGAGATTAAAAGGGAGATCATAATTACAACATTTTGGGCTAGAAGGATATATCTCTTGCAGACCTATTTGCACCTGTGGAAATAAAAATTTTCGGAACTGAATTCAGGCCTAAAATTTCGGCCCTAACAGGTCTGTAACTTTGGCCTTTCCAGAAGCTCGGACCTGAGACTCTTCTCTGCAACTCAGACCCTTCTAATTCGGACCTGTGGTGAAATATGTGACCTTGCAATAGTCTTGTAATTCGGACCTATAGTGGCAGTTTTGAAGACAAATTCAGACCTGCAGATCTTTGTTTTTGGAATAAAATTACAGAGAAGTCATGAGAGGAACAATATTGAGTTTATTTTACAGTGAATATATCTATAAGACCTATTGAAGAACATCTATTTCACACGACGTCCGTTTGACTTCGTTCAAGCATCATTGGAAGGTCTTGTTGGAAGGTCTTGCAATCTGGACATGGTTGGAAGGTCTTGTTGGAAGGTCTTGCAATCTGGACATGGTTGGAAGGTCTTGTTGTTGAATGCTTGATTATTTCTTGAATTACCACCATGGAATCTCCAATTACCACCAATTTTTTGACCTGCCTTGCACACAACATAGGACCTTAAAACAATGCTAGGGTTTTAGTGTGATTTTTGGATGTCTCTCCCAATCCCCCGGCATAAGTAAATTATTGTGGTCCTCTAGGGTTGTAAATAGCCACCCCTGCACCTGCCACTCCTAAGTCACTATGGTGACTTTATTTCACATCAAACTTTATATTCTAGCACTACTGTATTGTCCATAGACTCTAAGTGATAACATTCAAGTGACAATCCTTTTGGAAACGAATCAATGGCTTTTAAATTTTAATGGTTAGTAAGAATTTCTTTTAGTTGTCCAAGTCTGTTACTCTGTCTTAATAATCTACTATGGGTGAAATGTTTTTCCATTTTTCATGACCTCCTTATGAGCAACACTTTACATATTGTATGTTGTCTCTGATTTGGAAAGGAAGTCAGTGTTGAAATAAAAGGACATTGAAAATGGAATTTTTTAAGAGACCACTTTCAAGCTTTGGGCATATATGGGACAATATTCCATTATGCTATGAATCTACTTTATTCCATCACTATGGTGACTTTATTCCACATCAAACTTTATATTCTAGCACTACTTTTCTGTCCACAGACTCTAAGTGATAAAATTCAAGTGACCATCCTTTTGGAAACGAATCGATGGATTTTAAATTTTAATGCTTAGTAAAAATTTATTTTAGTTGTCCAAGTCTGTTACTCTGTCTTGATAATCTACTATGGGTGAAATGTTTTTCCATTTTTCATGATTCTGAAACCAATTTTGTACATGCATCTATTCTTCTACATACTAGGATAACAACTATTTCCATTTATCAATTTAGTATAGATTAGTTATTTCGATTTCTATCATTTAACTTAGCCTTTCTTTCTCTGCAGTTAATATAGTTTGTGATGCTATGATCTGGTGAATTCAGACTAATCTTGTTTGCTAAACCATAGCCTGTTTTATTTGATATCGTTCACAGTAGAGTGCTTTGAAGCTTGAATTAGTCAATTGTATTTATCTCAACCATTAAAACCCATTGAAGCTGGTTGTCAACGATTAAATCTTGTTGCTATTTGACAAGACATTTTCCCCTATCAATAGGGCATATTACCAATCCATTAAGAAATAAATGAGTCCATGGAGATACCCAACCTTATCCAAATTTAGCAATATCTAAAACTTAAATCAATCATAATATATGCTTGAGCTCCTTCCATCTAGTCAAATATAACACCTACCAACAACAACGGATTTCCAATCTTGATATTTATCTCATTTAGTTGATAACAACCACATGATATCTTATTTCTTCATAGCATACAATATTAAAGCTCCCTACAGAGACATATGGGGTAAGACAGATCTCTTATTTAACCAATGGTTCTTATAGTGGCATCTTTAGTTTAACTAGTTTTAAAGTAGCCATTCAATAATGTGTTTTAGAAGCTAGCTACAATCTACATGTTAATTCAGCTATAATTTATTTGGTTTAAAAGTAATCTTGACAACCTTTTAGAAATACATTTTGAACTTCAAGAACTATTGGATAATCTTCACAATGATGTAGATTACAAATTAGGTAGACTACAAATTAGGTAGATGGAATGTAGAAATACCAAAGTAATTCATAAACAAACGAAACAAATAAATGACAGACTTTAATAGATGGTCATCTTATTGATGATTGCTCAGACAATGCAAAAGTTTGACAGCACAATAGGAAAGTTTGACTACAACATAAGGTGTTATAAACCTAGTAGGTTGGCCAATTGAAAACCATGCAAGCCAAGGAATTAGCCTACCAAAATACTGTGTAAAGAAATTATTGTGGAAAATTTTGTGAGCATGGTTATTAATCATAAGGCTAAAAAGGGGATTGGCAATGGGTGGCAGCAAGAGGCAAAGGTTTCTCCCAATCCACAGTTTCTTCAACTACTCATCCATGGTGCTAGAATTTCATTTCCAGTCATTTCAAACTAAAATCCAGTCATTTTGTTTGAGATATTTTGGCTTCTCCCATTTGGCAAGTGTTTCTAAAAACCCACAAGAAAACCTCTTTGAGTGCCTGTCACTAGCTAAGAAAGAAGAAAAAACCCCCACTCAAGACGGAGGAGTGTTTAAATATTTCCTAATAAACAAGGTGAAGACGTCTACAAATGCGCAGCCTATGGAGGATTCCTGTTCACAAGCTCCTAATTTGGGCTCTCCGTAAATGGTTGTTTAGAGAGGGGTGTAATGAATAACAGTGGCTTCAAAGACAACAGTGGCTTGTTGAGTCAATGAAAGCAGAGTTTTAATATTTCTCCCACAAGTTTGAAGCCTCTCCAACGATACGCTTCTACTTGTGCTCATCCTCGTGTTTGTGCCAATGCAAGTGAAAACATTTGGAGTTGGGCATTGGGTAACATTGCCGAAAATAGATACCCCTCATTCATGGCTACTTGGCCAACAGAAGCTTGAGTAGTTGAATGTTGTAATCTAACTTTGATTCGACAAATAATTTTCTTATATCTAAAAGGTGCATGCTTGCCACATTAGGATATAAGAAGCATTTATCAAAAAAAATCTCATCAACAACCAGCATTTTTCTTGTAGCA
The DNA here is from genome assembly GCA_034641835.2 of Pinus albicaulis. NCBI lineage: Eukaryota > Viridiplantae > Streptophyta > Pinopsida > Pinales > Pinaceae > Pinus > Pinus albicaulis. The sequence continues at coordinate 426,166,532 of CM076575.1, read as the reverse complement.
ATCGGTATGGTGCATGGCACAAGAAGGGGCCCTATTGAGCCCCATGTTGAAGGCTTCGTAAATTTCTCAACACATTCAAGGTCATTTAGAGATGTGGACAATCATAGTGAAGGCCATTCTCACCTTTGAAAGTCGTCTAAAAATGTGTCTTGCAAAAGAAGTTTTAGGACAATTGTATATTAAAACCGTGTTCACATTCTGGGCCACTGGTAGGCCACAGGTCTATTTTCTCCTGATCAGATAAGTGGATGACGTGCCAAAGGGCTATCTTCTAGCCTACGCTGGCAGCAAAGTTGAACCGTAATAATTGAAGGAAATATGCAGTGATTAAGGAGGTCTGGGTATGAAGAAAAGAGGGTTGTATTCAGCTGATAGCAAACCCTTACTCGTGATCATTATTTCATATTGATTGTTTCAAATTGGCAAGTCATTCTTATTGTACTCTCTCTCTTTCTCTGTTGGACATTTTATTTTAATAATAAGAAGAATTGATGAAGGGTTTTCCCCATCTTGGGGTTTTTCCCTAGCTTGTGCCACATACTTGTGTTCTCTTGTCTCGGCTTGTCTTCTGAATCAATCATACATGTTCTTTCTTAAGTTTCTATCAATGGCAAATGATTCGGTGCTAATAAAAGTATAATGGGCTTATATGAAATTTTAAGTTACTGTGTTAAGCAAGAACATGTTAATCTAAATTAACATGGTATAAGAGCTAGGAGAGGACAAGCCCAAGCAAGAGTGGAAAAATAAAGAAATCGCTGGAAGAACTTTGTTGACTAGACTTTATGGATTGTGGAATGTTGCACAAGAAGGGGATCTCGAAATATTCATACCGGAAATAGGGAGAAAACCCTTTAATTTTAATAGCCCTAATCAGAGACTCAATTTCAGTCTAATGTGTAAAGGAGTAGTTTCGCATTAGTTGAGCTCTTTATTCGTGATTTGGATGGAAAATGTGATCTGAGGATTCAGATGACAATCAGGTCTCTTTGCTTCAAGTTTGGTTGACTGACGCTAATCTCTATTCACTCCCAGTCAGTATACAAGCCTCGCTTGAATTTGACATTCTGCCACAAGTCTCTCGTTCCCTGTTTACTGGTATCTCTCTTATGGCAAGCAAATAAGCAAAGTTTTTTCTGTAAATAAGATTGAAGGGCCTTCTTTTGTTATTTTGTTTTGGCTCGACCTCTTGTATTTTGTAATTTTGGTCCAGAAAAAAGAAGCCCATCATCTCTATAGCCAAAAAGGAATGATTAATGTGATTCAGTTGTTTTCTATGGGGTTTCGTTGGTGTCACTTGCACTACTTTCTTTCCCAGCTCATTAACCTTGCATGAAGGCCACTCCTGTGGAATTTTCTTTGACTATCCCTGCGGCATTGAAAAAGATTTTTTTTTTGGCTTAGGGTGAGTTTTGGGGCTTCTGGGATTCATTCTGTTTTGTTACAGAGTCATTTTCCTTGAAAGAGATCGGTGGTTTGAAAGTTTTCAAATTCTAGTCTTGGTTTCAAGAGAATCTAGTCAATCGCTGGAATGAAGTGGACTTATGTTGAACTATAACTCTCCAGTTAGAAGATTTTCTACACAAAGTATCTTTGGTGACCTCATGATAATCCTTGGATCTGTGAAGCTCTGATCTGTGGCCATATGGAATTGGATCTGCAGCTCTTTGTTGTTCGATCTACATCCTAGGTTAATATGTATTAATTCAGTGGCAATCATACAAGTTTTAACAGTCCAAAATCATCTTGGCTTGTGACAGTGACATGGTTGGGTGACTAATGTGATCAAACTCATAAGGAGGCTGGTTATAACATATGTCTTTTTAAAGGCATAAATCTTGCAAATAAATCATTCAGGCTAGTATTTGTCAAGTCTCAGTCCTTAAAGCTCACTTATGGAGTTTCCAGAATTGTTTGAAATTTGTGGAAGGTTATATATATATACTCTGTCACAGTCTCATTGAAGTGGACCATTCAAGCTTCATTCCAATTTCTGACCGTTTCAAGGATTGACAAAATTCTTGTGTTGAAGGAATTGTGGAATTTTCTTTGACTATTCCTGTGGCATTGAAAAAGCTTTTGGCTTAGGGTGAGTTTTGGGGCTTCTGGGATTCATTCTATTTTGTTACAGGGTCATTTGCCTTAAAAGAGATTGGTGGTTTGAAAGTTTTCAAATTCTAGTCTTGGTTTCAAGAGAATCTGGTCAATCTCTGGAATGAAGTGGACTTATGTTGAACTATAACTCTCCAGTTTGAAGATTTTCTACAAAATGTATCTTTGGTGACCTCGTGATAATTCTTGGATCTGCGAAGCTTTGATATGTGGCCATATGGAATTGGATCTGTAGCTCTTTGTTGTTTGATCTACATCCTAGGTTAATCTGTATTAATTCAGTGGCAATCATACAAGTTTTAACAGTCCAAACTCATCTTGGCCTGTGACAGTGACATGGTTGGGTGACTATTGTGATCAAACTCATAAGGAGGCCAGTTATAACATATGTCTTTTTAAAGGCACAAATCTTGCAAATAAATCACTGAGGCTAGTATTTGTTAAGTCTCAGTCCTTAAAGCTCACTTCTGGAGTTTCCAGAGTCGTTTGAAATTTGTGGAAGGTTCTATATATATAATCTGTCACAGTCTCATTGAAGTGGACCATTCAAGCTTCATTCCAATTTCTGACCGTTTCAAGGGCTGACAAAATTCTTGTGTTGAAGTAATTTGATTACAGTGCATTGTAATCTCTCACCAATAAAGGAGTACCTTCAATGCTAATAAATTTGAATATCATGTGCATTGATAGAATTTCCTTGACAGCAAAGTATGCAAATATCACTATGTATCATGACAGTTTATCTCCTTGACACTGATGACTACAGTGTAAATATGATCCTGACTTAGAGGAACACAGTATGACCCTTTTGGTTAGTACGTGTATGGTGATCTCTATGTATTGACAATATCTCTAAGCATTGTCTTGGGACTGTAGGAGTACCAAGCTCAAAATGACAATAAATCTAGGTTGTGGTCCACATGGCACAAGCTTGTGAGTAACAATGATATGCTTGCAAAGATATTATTTGGGTACATTGCTCATTTTATCTAGAATTACAGTGAGATAGTTGTCCGATAGTTGGTCATATTACAGTAGGAACGTCATCAATATAGGAAATCTAGTTTTTGACTGAAAATGAGAGCAAGGCATAAGGAAAATCATTGCCACAAGGTAAAACTATGATTGACAACTTCTTATTGGAATGTATATTATTTGGAGTTAAATACAAACTATGATTATTTGTGGTAATGCTATGGATGTTGGAGAATAGACATTCAAGAAAGTTTGTCACTATAACACGTCTACAATGTAGTTATAGATCCTTTTTCACCTTGGTTTCTATTTTTTGCAATGGCTTGTAGTGTTAGCATGATGCGTGCATTAGATATTTGCTTCCAATGTTCTAGTGAAGCTGGTATTTTCAAGAGGCTCATAACCTGTTAGGAAAGAACTCATTTTTTCATAAGAGGCATTCCTAGAAAAATTTGGTCAAGAGGCCAATCTACAAGACAAAATTATAATATATACTGTGACTTCTCCAAAGCTTGAAACTTGTTCACTGGTTGATACTTCACTAGTCATTCAATAATGCAGCAGTCTTCAGAAACCAAAACATAGTGGTGACTTGCAGGTCATGTTTGCATTATGCTAGTACAAGCTTAGTCTATTCAGAGGCCTACCATATGCAACAAAAGAGATTTGCAGAGAAGCTTTCCATGTGCACTATTGGAATTGTAGGACAAATGAAATAGTTAGTTTATATATCTTCAGCGATTTTGAATTAGGAAAGAAGCCCTTAAAATGTTGACCTTTTGGGAAACTATGCAATGATGAGTGCTTTCTATTTCCAAGATTATAATGATGCATTTTAGATGAATTTCTTAGCTTTCACTGTCTTCAGATTTTTGAATATTTATCTTATTAGAAATTGTAAGTTAAAGATAATATTTATTGCAAAATCTAGCACCCCTATGGCATCATAGGTATGGGCACCTCAACTTGACCTATCTCTCTCAGTTGCCATGAGAGAAACTAGTATATGGACTTCTGAACATTCTGTAGAAGATCCATAGAGTTTGCAGAGCTTGTCAGGCAGGGAAGCTACATTGAATACCATTTTATGAAGGAAAAGCTTGGAGAGTGTAGAGGGTCCTTTAGTTGGTACTTTCAGACATTTGTGGACCAATGAACATGACATCAACCACTAGTGCTAGGTACTTCCTTCCGTTTTTTGATTATTTCAGTAGAAAAATGTGGGTATATTTTCTATAATTAAAATATGATGTGTTTAATGAATTTCAAAAGTTCAAAGCATTAATAGAGAAACAGTTAGGTTGTCATATTGCCTCTCTTAGATATGATATTGGTGGGGAATTCTACTTAAAATATTTCAATAAATTTTGTGCTAAACATGGGATCCAAAGACAATATACTACACCTTACACTCCAAAACAAAATGTATTGGTTGAGAGGCAAAACTTTACTATCACAAAGATGGCTAGGTGTAAGTTGCAGAGGAAGTCTATTCCAAATAGGTTTTGAGTTGAGGTAATGTTCACAATAGTATACTGGCTGGTGAAATGAAATATGACACTTTGGTCTCAAGTTGGAGGACCAATTCCTGTAGTTGCAATGCCAGCATATGCACCTGTGAGGCAAAAATATCCATTTTTTTATTGTTCCCCAGACATTCTTCAGTGTAGGGCAAGTGCAAGACATTTCTTCATTCCATGCAGTTATATATAGGCGACCTACTGGATTGTTGTCATCTAAAACTGCAACATTTTCATATCCAATGCAGTCACCCTGTTTTCTGTACACTGGGCACCTCTCTGGATGCAGCTCTGCCTATTTTCCTGCTGTGTTTTCACCTTTCTCGGACTCTTCAAGTTCACTCCAAGTAATTCTCAGATTTTGACCTCTGGTGCAATTCTTCTGCCCCATATCCGACATCCTTAATGGGATTGACAAAATTTCCAACTCCCAATAATGATAGAATCTAGTCCAGGCTAAACTTAGATTTGAATTTTGGCACAGAGACTTTTGAGGCAGAGGGTAAAGAAGAAAGAGCAGGATCAAAACATGCAGTAGTTTTGGAAGGTCCTTTGATAACAGATGGGAAAACTATAGTCATCCAACAATCATTAGCATCAACAGACTCTTTTAAATAAGGTGGGATTTAAATAGATTTGAAAACAAAAAAGAGATATAAAGATATCCAGGTTCTGTAGGTGTTGGTAACTTTTTTTTCATGGGGTCTGTCTCAGCCAAAGGGTGTTGCTTATTGGGCACATTAAGTTGTACTTGAATCCCAATGTGATGTTGATAGAGTTGTTTAATCCCAAATGGCTTAAGCTGTAGATAAAGGTGTACTGGATTGAATCTGAGATCGATACAAGGCCAAAATTGCTCATGCAGATTGAAATTCCCATATCACTAATTTGCCTCTTTTCGGGCGATCCTGCTGCACTTTTTACATGTATGCTTATTGTAGAAGTATGAATGGCACAAGCCAGGTGTTTGACAAAATTCCCAAGAAAAATGTTACCGCATGGAATTTTATTATTAGAGGTTGTGTTAGGGATGGACACTGCCAGGAAGCCCTCAAGCTATATTACCAAACACAACAGGGGGGACTTAGTGGAGACACACCTTTCCAATTGTCCTCAAGGCACGCGCTGAGATTGTGGCCCTAGAGCAGGGCAGGGAAATCCACAGTTACATGGAACACCATGACTACAAGATATTTCGAAATTAGAAATTGTGAAGAGGAAGGAAAGGTACTTGACGAAATGTAGTTGGGAAGGTCAAAACCCAATGTGATAAATTGGAGCGTGATGATATCCAAGTATGAGTTGAATGGTCACAACAATGGTGTAGTGAGATCTTTTCTAAATGCAGTTGGCTGGAGTGAAATCCAATTCAGTCACTATTTACTAGTGCTCTCGCTTCTTGTGCAAAATTAGCAGTGCTGCAACAAAAAAAAATGGATGATGCATATGAAGTGTTTTTCAATATGCCAAAGAGGGATCTGATTTCATGGAATGCAGTAATTTCTTGTTATGCATTGAATGGATATTGTGATGAGGTGTTGGCGCTCTTTTATCAACTTCAAAAAGACAGGAATGAACCCAGATGTAATTAAATGGAGTGCAGATATTGTGAGGTATACTCAATTTGGTCATAGTGTTGAATCCATGGAAATATGCAGTTGAATGCATGTTGTAGAGGTGAAGCCTAACTCTATTACCATAGCAATTATTTTTCCTTCATGTGCTGATTAGTAGCTCTGTAGTGTGGGTATCGAATGCATGGGCATGAGGAAGATGCCCTGACACTCTTTTACGAAATACAAGAAGCAGGCATTAAAGTAGGCCATATCACCTTCATTGCTATTTTATCTGCCTGTGGCCATGCAGGACCAGTAGATGAAGGCTAGCATCATTTCAATCGAATTAGTAGAAAGTTTGAAGTGAAGCCTAGAGTGGAGCATCATGCATGCATGGTTGAACTCCTTGGCCACTTGAGACGCTTTAATGGAGCATATGTGACATTGTCAAACATCTATGCTACTTCTATGGGATGATGTAGTCAACGTGAGAAAGCTAATGTTAGATAAGGGAATTGAAAAAAAAGGAACTAACATCTCATTTTCACAGACAATTGCAGTTGCTGCTAACTTAGGATGTTTTGAAATATATCATAGAAACTCTTCAACAGTGTTCTCGAGTTTCAATGATAATACACCCTCTTCATTTGAATTTTGCCTCTCCAAAACCATGGAGAGGAGAGACATGGAGGAGTTACAACCATGCATACTTCCTTAACAACCCTTAAGGTGGTTGGAAATAGATAATCATGACAAGCTCCAAGCATTGGACAAGTCTTGGTTGAAGCCTTATGTTGTAAAAGACGAATCCATCAGGCAAGTCTTGGGCCAACTTTGGGACTCCGTTGAGGAGTTTTGATGCATTTCGAAATTAACTCAAGTTTTTCTACAGTGCTTGGTTATAGAAAATCAGTGGAGCCAAAAAAAAAAACATTTTCAGGGAAACAGGCCTGCCTATCAGAGGCCAAAAGTTGGGTCACTGGTTTGAAAACAGGAATTTCTTTGTCAAGCAAATTGGATGGAGCAGCTAGCAAGGGAACATGACAAGTTGCTGCCTCAGACTTGCATATTTTTGTGGGCTTGTTTGTATGTATTCAAGGTGGTTTTGTGGTCAGAGAAACCTAGAGGAGTGCGTGATTTGGTCCTGCAACACATTTTGGGAGGAACTATAATTTTTTTAGGTGGGATTCTTTCTTATTCAGTTGAGGACTATGCCATGACAAGACTCATCTGAGAAGGAAATGAATTCCATGGATGTTATAGGGATTCGAATAGAGGCTGGGAAGGTCTAGTAGACTATGGAAGTGCAAATACGCTTTTTATTGATACTTCAATAAAAATGGAGACCTCGTGCACCTTTAGAAATTAGTTCTATGCTGCCTCACATCTATTGTAGCTATTGCAAAACTCTCATATATGCTTGAACATGGGAGGAACACGATCACAAATTACAATATTATTTTCTTTCCATTTATTCTCTTCCTCTACGAATTTCATGGCAATTGAAATCATCACTTTATTCTGTTATTTGAGCATTATATGGAAGACTTCATGTAGTTGTTTCACAAGGTGCCATAATTTATTTTCAAGAGATGGCTATTCAACAAACCCTAATTTATGAGTCCTACTGGATCTTGTTACAACTAATACTTGAATATAATTCCAGAAATTCTCCTCCTTTGAGATTGTAAATCATCATATCTTTTCCCTGGACAAGAGCAGGTGACTGATTTCATAAGAAAGGTATTTGAGATACTAGTTGGAGCATTTAGAAAGCTTCAGATATTAGAAAGGTTCTTCCACAATTGAAACAAGGTGCACAGGGATGCTTGATATACTAGAAGACTTCTTGAACTTCTTATATTTTGTATATTGTCGAATGGATGGGAGCACTTCAACATTAGAAAAGCAACATTGAATAAAGAACTTCAGTATCCCAGGTAATGAAATTTTTACTTTTCTTATTTCAACTGAGGCAGTGGGGTGGCAGGGGTTGGAATCAATTTTCCAAGTGCATATACAGTTTATTATATATGATCTATATTTCAGTCATTTTTTTCTTTTATGATCTTAATCATGATCTCACAGTATAGGCCAAGACAAACCAGTGATTGCATATCAGTTGATAATAAAGTGTATTGTTGAGGAGAGAATATTGCATCGGTGTACAAAGATGGATTTGGAGAATCTGGTGATGAATTTTTGAAAAAATGAAAGTTTAAAGAGTTATCTAGATCAAAAAGAACCTATATATCGTGCTTTTCAAAATGAAGTTAATGCTATTTGTTTGGTTTTCTCTCGTTTTACTGTCCTGTAAATTTGTTACTGTTATGTTTATTATCTAGCATGCATATGCCCAGACAATGACCTCTTGCCATAACTGCAAAAATAAAATCTCTAGTACCTATATCCAATTACTGTAGTTGCTAGAAAAAAGCAATTCAGAATAATTTAATACGAAAAGAACCTATTTTACACATATTGCTCCTTTGTGAGTTTCATAGCACCTCAAGTGCCCAAGTAGGAACTTTAAATTTCACTCTAACAACCCCACAATGCATCATTTTATGGAAACTTACACTGCATACCAGGATTGGATACAAACATGACAAGATTCCTCATTTCCAATATGGTGCCAACAAAATTTTGGCCATCTCAATGGTTCAACATTTTTTGTAATACAAGACCCAACCAAGTTTCATTAGTTTACTCTGTTAACCAAACCAGGTTTCATGAGTCTAAAAAGTACATATGACATTCTAATAGCTCACTGCGTGTGTTTGTACTACCTATTTCTTCTACTCAAGGAAATAGGTATAGCAAATATAAATTTGATAATAGATCAAAAATAGGTGGCAGGCCCTCTTAAAAGTGAGGAGTATTTGGGAATAAACACTCATTTACAATTGACAAGCTCCAGGAGTCCATTTCGAAAAATGGGAAATAATGCTCTGACAGGTGCATTGGCCAGAATGTTTGAAGTATTTCTACATCATTTATTTATACTCCTAGTGAGTGTGTTAAACAACATATGCAAATTGATTTATGGTATTGCAACAACTAGTATGTCTATTGGAAGTGGAGTATCCATTGCCAGAAATGGATCTCCAACAGCAAGAAAGTAACATCAAGACAACATATACCACTTGAGTAGATTAGAATGGACCAGAAATGAATAAAATTCAATGCCATGTTCATGAAATTGTTAAGTGGTGAGCAATAGAATAGGAAGGAATGATTTTATTTACTTGACATCATCATGTTGTGCTAGATGAAGACTTCTATTACATGATCAACTAGGCAAGAGTTGGCACAGGTATCATTTTTTATCAGACTACAGGTATCATTTTGTTAATTTTGGGCAACTAGGTCCAAACTCCATGTTGCATTGCTCATATGATGATGATGATATTTTTGTTGGATTCCTCTTTCGGGGAGGTGCAAGATTGATCTAAAGATCATCTTGTTTGGATGAGAAGAACTTATATTTTGATTTTATTTTCCACACATGTGAAAATTGTCAAGGTCGACCAGAATTGTAATGAAGGCTTGCAAGCCCAATAGATGTGTCACACACCCTCATTGATGGATATAAATTGGAGAAAGATGATGTCCATTTCATCATCAACTCATCACACATTTCCTCTTGTGATCTGATTGGTTCATTCAGCCTTTGGAGGCCTCTCTCTCTCACATGTGCAGATCTGAAGCGGAAGGAGTGCAAACTATTTTTAGGGCTCTTTGCTGGTGCGTTGTGGGTCAAAGCTTGGAGTTTGACCTCCATTCTTGTGCAGAGAATCCAATCTCTTGAGGCAGCATTAGAGAGCAAAAAGATCGAGGAGAAGGGTGACCTTTGACCACAGCCCTAGACCGCAACGTTGAATTTCTGCATTGACTTTTTCTGTTGACCAGTGTTGACCTTTTTGGAGCTGTCTTTGAGGGGTGTGTGTGTGACACTTGGAGGATTGGCTGATCCAACTATGTATACTCTTGAGCAAAATGGTTTTGTTGAAAGAAAGAATAGAACCATTGTGGAAGTTGCCTTTGCCATTGTGTATGTTCAAAATAGATGCCCGCATTCCACATTGGACTCCAAGACTCCCGAAGAAGTCTTCTCTAGTAAGAAGCCTGATTCCTCCCACTTTAGGGTTTTTGGAAGTCCTGTTTATTTTCATGTGCCGAAAGAAAAGAGAAGCAAGTTGGATGCTTCTGGAAAGAAGGGAATGTTTGTGGGCTACAGTGAAACTTCGAAGGCATATAGAATTTATGTGCCTGGTCAAAGAGAAGTGGAGATATGCCACGATGTCACCTTCGATTAGGATGTTGCCCTCAAGAAAGTTAGGATTCTTCCTAGCTCAAAGGAAGACAAAGAAGAAGAAGAAGCAGGGAAGCAGGAAGAGCCGAAGGATGAACCTATGCTCGATGTTGAAGGACCAATGGATCCTATTGATCCACCTCCTTCAAATAAGAGGAGACCTTCATGGTTCAAGGAAACTCTCGAAGATGCTGAGAGACATATTGCCCCAAGGGGGACATTCCATGAAAGAAAGAAGCCGAATAGGTACCAAGGGTACCTAGCAATCATGAGTACAATTGTACAATCTAAGCCTGGATCATTTGAAGAAGTCATAAAGCATCAAGTTTGGAAGGATGCTATGCACGAAGAATATGAGTCCATTATGAAGAATGATTTCTGGGAAGTGGTCCCGAGACCAGAGGACAAATCTGTTGTCACCTCGAAACGACTCTTCAAGATCAAGCATGGAGCCGATGGAAGTGCTGAAAAGTACAAGGCAAGATTTGTTGCCCTAGGCTTCTCTCAAAAAGAAGGCATAGATTATGATGATTTAACTGCACCCAGAGAGTCGGGTCAACCTAATAACCACCTCTTTTGGGTTAGGATGTAAGGGGGTGTGTTACAATATCTTGGCTATTATTAATTGCTACGCAGTGTATCCAAGCTCTAGTTTTATCTAGTTTGTTTGGTCAAGGGAAGATCAGGCGGAAGAGAAGTCCTCCTTGAGGTTAAAAGCCCTAACCAACATAGCAAGTCACTTACTCATTAAGAAGAATTTGGTTTGTGAATCTTCTAGGGTTTGTTTGAGGACAACAAAGGTGCAATTGAGGCTCATTCCAGGTACAGTGAGAAAAAAACAAAGGACCAAAATTAGTCTGAGATTGTTTTGAAGGAAATAGCCTAGGAGGGATGTGGATAACCACATTAGGGAAACCACACCCTGTAACAGACAACTGCTCCATTTCGACAGTCATTCTATAACTATATATTGTACAGAGAGTTGATCAGGCTACCCATCTGGGCTATAGGTACCCACAGGAAAGGCAGTCGGGCTCCTATTCTCTAAGCCTGTGGATTATCTTCAGACTTTAGTACAGTCAAAATCCTATGCATAAAGCTAGAATAACACATTAGATATTGGATTAATATATTTCACCTAGTTTTTATTGACATATCATAATTGCAGTTGGATCTGGTTTCCTAAATTGCTGATATTGTAAATAAATCTATACTGGTAAACATATTACATGGTTTCATTGAGCAGTCAACCCTATTATTATGGTTTTGAGAAGAATCATATTGTTGTTGTCAATATTTATATTATTCATGCATATATACTGTTTATGAGTGTGTAACACTAATTTATTGAAAAAACCTAGACATAATAGAAACCCTAAGAGAAAATTTACCCTAGAGAATTACAGTTTGTACCAGATGTGGGTCATCATCAAGGCAAAAGGATTGCAAGTACTTAATGTCTACTTCTTAGAGCGTTATTTCATTGTAAATTCTACCTAATTTACTTAATTGCTTAGATATGACGAGTTACTTGATGGATTTAAAGGAATGTCTATATATATATAACACCCTTCCAGCCAGCTATGTTGGCAATACTCCTACAGTAAACAACCGTGCGCATGAATAAAGGTTCTTTATAGAAACTATAGGTCAAACTACGAAATGAGGTGTATTATAGATGTCATCTCTCAAAATGCCAAATTTTAACCGTCTATAACCCATTAGCAGCAAAAGCAACAGGAAGTTATATTGATTAGGAAAACAAAATATTTTTTCTTTTATTTTATTTGTTCCTTACTCAATTGGAATTTTAATTGGTACTGTGGAAAGTGGCAATTTCCACTATGCCAGTATCATTTTCAAATTGCAGAACTTCCAAGCCACAGTGAGTATGTGGTGCCTTGGTGCCTAATAGCAGGAATTTATGTTTTAGCCCTCAGCTCCGATGGCTCAAAATTCAAAATTTGTGGAGCTATATAATTGCAGGTTCAACTTGACCAGTAAGAGTAAGACACTAAGTTTAAATGCATGCCCCTATCTTATTCATTGGCCCAATATCGAGAATACAATATCGGGAATGCACACTCATTCCACCCCGATAAAGTCGCCCTAAAATGTCAAGGTCATTTGAAGATTGGGGGCATTTGGGTTTGCAGCTGAATCAAAGGAACAATATGCCATCTTGGTGGCAAGCAGGCCATCAAATAATTGGTGAAGGGTGTATTGGCACATTGTTTTTGGAATTGGGAGGCTATCTTCGAAGACAATAAACTAAACTTCAGAGTTTCTGATTCTTTTTCAGAGGCTGGTAATCACCTGGATCCTAAAGATTGCATGAAGCACCTCAGATTTATCGGAAGTCATCTGTGTCGTCGCCTTCGTAAGCTCAAGGCTCGGTGTAAGCGACATTTTTTTTATGACAAGGAGAACGAAATCTCCACAGAGCCTAGACGTTCCGAGTGTTCTCGTCCTAGCATTCCACGAACTCCAGATAGGAGGCCTATTCTTCACCTTGCTCTAAAAAAAGTTCTTACCATTGTGGATCTTGGGAAAATTGAATATAAACGTGTTGGATTTCATACAGACCGACACATATTCCCTATTGGCTATAAATCTATAAGAAACTATGCCAATATGGTGGAAAAGGATGGACGAACTACATACACCTGTAGAATTCTTTACGGTGGAAGTGCAGGTCCTATTTTTCTTGTAGTTCCAGATGACAGCCCTGAAAATGTCATTGAAAGAGATTATGCATTTGGTGCATTGGCTGTTCTTTGTGGAACTGGAAGAACACGACAAGATCACCATTAGCGGGACAGAGATGTTCAGGCTCTCACATCCTACAGTTATTCAATTACTACGTGAGCTGCTTGTAGCAGAGTACTGTTCTACCTTCTTCTCTAACTATCCTAATTTTGGATCTCACTCTTGAAAACAATCAACTAGTACCCCAGTTATTCCTTCTGTTCACGATGGTTCCGAATTCAGAGAAACCCAAAAGCCAATAAGTAGCTTTGGAGATCAGTCAGAGCAATCATTATCTGACTCATCCGAAGAAACAGACATCAGCAATTCATCCGATGAAGTGGATGGTTCTTCTCAGGGTGTCACTTCAGATAAGATGGCTGAAGATCAAAGTTTCACTAGAAGAAACATGTTAGTTCATTCGGGTGTTGTTTCTTGATTTTGTTTTATGGTGAATTTTCCAGAAATCTAGAGTGTTTGGAAGTGAGATTCTGTGGGGAATTATTTGAATACCGGTGTGATAATTTAGGATCGTTGCTTATGGCTACCAGAACCTTGGTGTGACTTTCATTTAAGCATTGGGGTATTAGACTCACTTATAAAACTGAACCAGATAACTAGTCATCACCCTGAAAATTCTTTTTGGGTGGTGGTGTTTATTGTTTATGGAGATTTCTACTAATGTTATACTTAATCTGTGCCCTGATGATTCATTCTAAACAGGTGTTAGAAATTGTGGGGAAAATTTCAACTGATTTCTATCACATTTGATTTAATAAATTTCCTATATTGTAATAAAAAAAATGTGTATCATTACGATCTATTAAAACTCCATTTAGTCTAGCTTCTAACTAGCTAGATTCGACGTTCATGCTGAAGACTCTTTCCGATTGGCAAAACACTGGTCATACAAAAAATGGAATTCAAATAAAGGAATACCAAATTTATCCTAAGTCCCAAAATGCCTCGAAACTGAGCAGCCTGTAACTATGACATTCAACAATGAAAAGGCTGCTGAATCATCAAAAAAATCAAGTAATTGAAAAGAAAATCTATGAAACCATGAGAAAGCCCTGAAAAGCACTTGCATAAAATTGAGGATAGCTAATCCTGACCTTTTTCTGAGCCAATTTCTGCAACTTGGGAATCTCTTCATGCAATCTGGCCTTAAGTGTGTCGAATTTCAACATTCAGGGTCATGACCACTGCCCTGTTCTTCTACTTCGCGACATCATCGACTTTCTGGTACCAAAAAAGCCAACAAAATTTAGCAGTTTTTCCGGGCATTTTAAAGACCGAGCCAGGAGAAATGGAGGGTTTACTAACCTTCTTAGCAGCGTCAGTGTCAAACTTGACAATGGTATAAAGCCTCACAAAGGCGTCGCTACCGGAGATCCGATTCTCCCTATGTTCGTCAATGTCGTACTTTTCATTCTGCCTGGCTGGAACCAAATCAGTCTTTATCACCGTAATGGATGAACCAACAAGAGAGGAAAAATGAAAATTATAAGGTTTTTTGAATCTGTCTGTCTATGTAACCTTCCCCTACTTGTGCCAGAATCATGCGAACAGCTGTGACTAAAGCATCAACATTAACATGTAATATCCTAGTGAATAGTTGCCTATAAATGATACGTAATGCCCACGAATAACTGGCTACGATTGGTCCTGAACACATCAGGTTCTCACCTCATGGGTTCGATCAGCTCTCGGTTCTTCGACCAACCAGTTTCGTTTCTTCTCAAAGCTATCCTGCCGGTTCATTATTCTTGAAGATGGCGTCCACCCGCGTGAGAATGTCGACTATGCTCATCTGCACAATGATCAGGTCAGAGAATGTCCATGATGCTCATCTGCACAATGAGATATCGAGCGCGTGAGAATGTCGATTATGCTCATCTGCACAATGATCAGATAATGTCCATGATGCTCATCTGCACAATGAGATATGTTGTGTTGGATGCCTGGTTTTCCGAATTGTGTTTTCCCTCTGAATTCCTTCCCGAAATTGATTAAACAAATTTGACTAAAAATTTGACTAAACAACCTTGATTGAAAGTTCGTAGAGTGATTATTAAGGTACAAAAAATTGTAGGATGAGATAGCACATGGTTAGATGGTCATTGTGAGTAGGTTCACTTAGAAGTGAAATTGAACTCATTCAAATTTCAACTCTCCTTGAAATTAGTAGTGGTGTGTAGGAATTTGGAATTGCAGGTTGAATAAAGTTGTAGTTGTACATGCGAATTTTTGGTTATGGACTCACAAATTTGGTGTAATGTGATCTTACTATAGTTTCTAGTGTTGTTAGAAATGAAGAGAAATACAAGTGACTTCCTAAAAATATGTAATGTCATCTTACTATGGTTTGTAATGTTGTTAGAAATGGAGAAATACAAGTGACATCCTTAAAAAAATGCAATGTCATCTTACTAGGGTTTTTAATGTTGTTAGAAATGAAGAAAAAATAATGGTGTGGACATTTAACATGTCATTATGCTATGATATGATTAGTAATGGTTTAATTCATCTTATATCTATATATATATATATATATATTATTACTTTTTCACTATCGTGGCTGATATGTGTAACTATAAGCTTATTATTTTCTTTTGAAGTGTGAGTGGACTAGGTTATTCTAACCTGTGATGAATGAATAAATTGAATGTCTTAACTTATATTTCCTTATGTGATAGTACTATCAAATACAACGTGTTTATTGTTCCCCTTGCATGGCAATCCATTATCCTCTACGTGGTGGTTAGGTTATTCATTTGTTCGAGATTCGTAAGCTAAGCTTGGGGAACTCCAACTGAACACCTCATATGTCTTCTTTAAGGTCCAACATAGAGACATCAAGCAACTCGACCTATATTCAACAGGCCATTTCCTTTATAGAGTGCGAAGTCCTTTACTTGTTACTTTGCTTGTCCCTCCACTCTTCGCTAGTTCTTATGCTCGATGCTAAGTGTAGGCCTTTGCCTTAATCTTCACTAAGCACAATGCTTCATCTTGTCATTGAGCACATTAACCAAGTAAAGCCAGTTTGCTCACTATGTTTACATTTGGGAAAATTTCTTCTCTTTAATTCCATTTGCTTGATAATGCACCTTTCTTTTCTTAGTGATATTGTACTTAACTATAATTATCTTGTCATTCTACAATGAAATGCACAATAGGATGAAATATGTGGTTGAGATACTCCTTTACATGCAATATATTGCACATTAATGTAGAGATGAAATAAGCATTGTTGGTCCATTTATTGAATAGGATGATGTGTTAGTGCATGAATTTGTCTCCTACATTTTAAAGCCCCAATTTCAACAAAATTCATTGTCCATTGGTATTTTCCCCATTAAAAACACAAAAAAAGAAGGAATGTCCAATGACCTTTGACAATGGACCCTAGAGTGGTGTCAAATTCTTGTGATGTTAAAATCCTTATTGACAAAGAAAAATGAATGAGTTATTTGCCCCCATATTTGTAGTCAAATCCCCTAGGTTCAAGTAAATCATAGACGAAGGTGTTAGCCCCAAAAAAGTGTTGGAAGAGTAATAGAGGAAAGTGGTAAGTATAAGGCATGGAGCAAAGGTTATGTGTTTAGTGCCCTTACTCACCAAGTACCAAAAGTGTGTGCTTAGTGGGTGAGGAAGCATAGGTTATTGAGTACAAATTATTAGGTACCCAAGCAAGGGGATCAAGACAAGCACTAAGCAAAAGATGACCATGAGAGGTAGAAATTAATTATCCCACCGAGCAAAAAATTCATTGCTCATGGATATTGCTTAACAATGAGTACATGGCTGGTGTTCGAAAAATTGAAGAGAAATGCGAGATATAATGCAACATGAACAAGCAAGTTAGGTAGTCTAATTAAAAGTTATGAGCTCCATCATTGTCGAACATGCATGTTTGTCAAAGAAGTGGTTAAGTATGCCATTGATTGAAGCTCCCATGATACTTTGTTTAGCTCAAAGAAGGCCACAAAGGAGGGTTAAAAAGCTAAATGAAGGACGCTAAAAGTCATCATAATAAAACAAAAAGAAAGGCCATGGATTGAAGATCAAAGTAAGAGGAAATTCTAGTGAGCATTCAACAAGTAAATGCATAAAATGGATGAATCAATCATAGAGTGGAGGAAATGAAATATTTGAGCACACAGGAGAAAAAGTAAAATATATCATGTGTTTAAATATATGAATCTCTGGAAACGGAACATATACTTGGTGGTCATCTTCTCAACAAAAAGGGTTTTTAAGGCTCATTCCACTGCATTGAGGAAAGGAACTCCACATCAACAAAGAAGGCATTCTTGGTTTCCCTGGAAAAGTGGAAGGGCCACAAAGGAAAGGAAATTAATGAGAAAAAGGAAACCAAGTAAAGGCCCACTTGCTTGATGAACCTATGTTGAATGAATAAGAAACAATGGGTATCATTCTGTTGGGAATCACGATTTTCGTTAAACCAAAACCCGCAGGTGTTAGTCAACAATCACATTGCTAGTGATAAGGATCCATGAGAGGCAGTTATTCTGTGTTGTGAAACACACGGGGAGCATTGGTTTATCTAATGTCCAACAATATCCCCCCCCAACGCGAGTCGGTTGTGTATCGAACTCGTGACCTACGCTTTGATACCACTTGCTGGGAAACATAGTTGTCGTTAAAACAAAACCCGCATGTATTAGTCAGTGATCACATCACCAGAGATAAGGATCCATGAGAGGCAGTTAGTCCATGTCGCGAAACACACGGGACAACCATCAACCAGGATCTCTCTCTCTCTCTTCTTTATCCAGAGACAACCATCATCCATATTATAGCCAATGAGCCCTCAAAGGATCTTGTTCTATAGCATTGACATTAATATTGCTATAGTCCCGGAGATGTTAAAGACTTGTGACTCCACTGTTGTAATCTCTCTTCTGAGTCATTCCTTTGACTACCATTGTACTTTGTCATTTCTAGGATTTGAGATTGTTTCCTTGTCTAACTTGTGCCCATCTTTGGATCTTGCAATATTCCACTGAATCCTTAATATACATTAGAATATCTAATAGTTTGTGTATACCCATGAAGATTTCAGGGGAGCAGAGGCTCGACAAGAATAACCATTGGAGTCATCTGATGATAAATCCTTTGAAGGGTGAATGCATCAAAAGTAGTGGTTGCCAATAAGTATTACGTAAACATTTGGCTTAGCCCCATAAGAATATTGTTGGGGAATTTAGTATTTACTCAAATGACAGGTCAACAAACCAATTCCATACTTCCTGTTAATGTGTCTTTTTAATTCATGACATTTATAGCACTGGAACGATTTACAATTGGGAAAAGGTTATTTTTCCTAGCTTTATCCCGACAAATATTAGACTTTAAAATTTCCAAGGCCATGTGTGTTGGCTTCTACATTATTTTTTCCCTAGAAAATTGTATTGATTTTATTGGCTTTCCCTGAAAATGATATAATACTTGGCTACAAGTATTGTTTTGGAGAATTTCAATCACATTCTCTGTATTGAACGGTCTTCATCTTTGAGATCTAATTTGTCATGCTTTTCAGCCATTGGACACAACAAGTTTATTTTCCTTAGCCAGAATTATGGTTGCAGGGTTGTCTATGAAGACACTTGTTGCAAGACTAACTAGAAACAACAACTTAAGGTCATACAACACAAAAATGCAACCTGTTGATTCATGATTGTCAATTCTAACATGTGAATTGTGATACACAAGTCTGCACTCAAAGATAATATAAATATGAGATAATGTCCAATGACCACACATATACAACAGTGTGAATACAAAGGGAGTGTGAATTGAGATTGCTAAGTACTGCTCCTATAAAATAAAATAAAAGATCAATTAAGTAAAAAGAAAATATAAACTAAACTATACTAGATATGATTTTTTGTATTATAGTAGAATGAAATGGAAGAGATGAGTTGTGATGCAAAAATATGCAAATACTATTGAAAACAAGAGAATACCCTTAGAGAATTAAAAAATCCTAACAGTAGGACTGAACTTTAGTATCTGCCTATCAAAATTTCAGTTTTGTTCGAGCAGAAATTGAAGGAAGTAAATTCAAGAGTGCAAACACAACATGTACAGTGGATTAAAACAACAAATATATTAGGCCCACTCTACACAAATATGCAATCTAAGAATTTAGGATAAAAAGAGCAGGCTCCAACAACAATTGCATAGAAGTCTTTATTACTCAAATAGAAGAATGTCACAGCAAGTTGTCATCTCACAAAAGCTCATACTACAACCTACAAGCTAACAGTACTCACTCTTATTATCTATTTCTACAAATTTCTAACTAGTGTGCCCATCCTTTTCATTTATAAGTTAAGAGAAGGTGTTGTTAGAAAATAGGCTAATGATAGCGTTAGTGGTGCATCTCCCTTGAGCATGAACAACTCCCTCATAACTTTTCCTTGTATGCAAGGCTTTTCTTTTAGAGTAGTGCATTATCATTGTAGATATAACTCCTCTCCTGAAGGTGCCTCGTTCCATAAGTGTGCACTCATGAATGCACTTGAGATGATGGTGTTAATCTCCTCAACTAGTGTGCCATACTTGGTGGGTGTGACCCAACAACTAATTCGTCTATCGTCGAAGGTGTCGTTATAAGCTTCTAGCTGTATTTAAGAATATTTCTGACTGGTGTACCACAATCTAGCTTTGCAATCCTGGCGCTGCTCAAATTCTCAAGGCTGAGGTGAGACCAACTTGGACCAACTAGGTAATCTAACACTCTTGAGAATTTTTTTTTTTTTTTTAATTCTACAGTTTTCCTGTGCCAACAATTATACAACATTTTAACCTCTTTAACTATTCTCCTCTGTTCTCTTAGCTAATTCTATAAGCACTTATTGCTGTTGTCAAAGCTTTTACTCTCTAGTCCCATTGAGCTATTTCAGTTATTTGTGGACATTGATCTATTTTCATTTCATTTCTTCAAATTTTTTGACTGTTATGCGTTACCTTTGGCCAGTGCCTTCTTTCTTACCTATGCTTTTTTTGCTTAAGTATTCCAGCTAGCCAGAGCAACAGGGGCAGTAGGAGCCACGCAGTCCAGCTAGAGCCCAGCAGGGGCAACGCAGAGGCAGCAGGAGCCACGCAGGGTTGATGCAGGCCCAGTGAGGGCAGCGCAGGGGAAGTGTAAGCCCTTCAGGTGTGACGCAGACCCTTACTGAGCAACGCAGAGGCTGACGCAGGCCAGTTAGGATGATGTAGAGGGATTCAAAGCAGCGTATTACTATCGTTTTTATTTCTCTTTTGAGTGAACCAGTTTTGGTGCCCAGGATTGTTGTACTTAGATTCTACATAATAATGAAAACCATCCAGAGCTAGTTGCACCGGTTTTCCCACATTGGGTTTTTTCTGGGGATATTTGTCCAGAAAATCTATGTGTCACTTTGTCTATGAGCATGTTATTCAATATTTGATCTATATGTGTAGGTTGCTAGTTGTATTTACTATTTGCTTCACTAATTTATTGAATATTTCAGAAATTAACTTGTAACATAATTCAAGTAGGAGAAATAAATCAAGATACTGCAATAGGGTTTCTTAGATTAAGAAATTTTCACATTCCCTAGGTCTAGCCCCATTAGGTCACCTAGGGCAACAATTTCCCAGGAATCTAGCTAGAGAAAATATTCTATCTCCTAGAGGCAGCTGCGTTGATGTGTGCCCTCACTCTCCTCATAACTTGGGCCAATTTCTATGGTGGAATCTCCGGATACCTCAAGCCCTAGCTCTAGGATCAAGTTTTTCCTAGGTGTTCCCAAGGATAGAACCTAGTAGAATCAATTTGACCTATCGAAGTAAAAACTCTTGTCTGATCCTTTCCCATCACCTTGTCCAGGATAGAAACATCATTGGTTGCTAAATTCCATCCCCGAACCTGGGTTGGGTCCACTTGGCCCCATGTGGTCCCATTTGGTGTCAAAGGCCTTTCATTAAGGACCATTTGGGAATCTAAGTTCCCAAAGGATTTTAGTGATTGAGAACTTCCTTCATAAGTCTTATTCTTCTCCCTCAATCCTTCAATCCCCCTCCTCTCTCCCTAGAAGATAATTCCCTTGCTTAAAAGGAAAGCAAGTCCCACTCTTTATTTTATCTTAGGGAAAGCTTTTTGAGGGTCACTTCCCACCTATTCATTGACTTATACTCTACAAGTGACTTCCTAAACTACTGGGACTCCACCCATCGGTGAAATTTTGTGAAGAGCAAGGAGCCTTAGCTGTGGTGACAATGGGCTAAGCCTCCATCATTTCCCTTGTCCTAGCAGTTTCCCTCTTAGGAACCCCTTTTAGATCCACTACTAGTTTGAGTGGTAACAAGTTGTTCACAATTCCATTTGTGAACAACTCTATGGTAGGCCGACTTTTGCCATACTACAGCTCCAAGATGAGAAGTCCAAGGCTATGGAGGCTACCCTTCTTCTCATTGAATCAATCCTCTACAATATAGTGAACTAGGGCTAGTTGGTTGGCCCACTTGACTATTACTTTAGTCCTTCAAAGTCTGCACATCCTTAGGCCCTATACACTTGCCCTTCTACCAATTTTGTTGTCCTTCACCAAAACAAGAGTCAGGGCTCTTCTTTGACAGTAACCTAACAACCCTCCAACTGTACTTGTCCTACCATCAATCTGCCCAACCACAGTCAATTATTTTTATTGATCTAGGGCCCACAATATTGTCTTCATCTAGGGCTCTTCAAATCTACCACCTAACAATGGTTTGAGTCCTCTCAAGATCATTGTTCTTGTGTATCGACAATTTGATCTTTGTTGTCCAATCTATGAACAAATATGAACTACTCCTCTTATCATACTTCCAAAAATTTGTAGATGACTGAACTAGGGTCACAAATCAGCTACGTCTAACAGTCCATTTACTAATTTTTTATAGGTTTCTTCAAGTCTTTGTCTAAAACTCTATGGAAAGTCCACCAAAATCAATTCCTCTGCATATCAATCCATTCTTCATATGGCACATTTCTTCTGCATGCTCAATCTTCTGCTCAGGTTCCACCCTCCTTTGGATTTGTTGTCTCCACACATACTGAATCTGCAAACCATCTTCCAGATCTGCGGTCTTTATTGCAGAAATAAACCTCGCTCTAAGGGTCACAACCCATCTTCTTCTACGCAAATTTGTCACAGTCTTAAGGTCATACCTTATGAACTAAACATGCTAGGAAACTGTCCTAACTAGGGCATTATACGTATGTACTTCTAATTGTTGTAGAACAAACCCTATCCACACATAGAAAAAACACGACTCTTGCCTCCATAAGAGACTCGACCTAGCTCATATGGATCCATAGATTCTGGGCATTTCTTTGACTTAATCTTGACATGAACTTCAAATCTCAATGTCGACCCTCAAACTAGGGTTAACTCAGTCAATATTATGCCTGCGTTGACTTCTATTATGGCTCTAAATTACAGTGCAAGCCCTCCTCCATTTATGTTGGTCTTTATCACAAACCTTGCGGCCTACTAACCACCACAAGGAAAGATGGTATCAACCCTCTCTTCTATTTCATGTAGAAAATCTAACCAACAGGATTCAATCTGATCTTGTAATCGTGTACTAAAACAAGATACCGAATCCTTCCTACAATTTGTGGAAACAAAACACAATCGCACAATCACATATAAGTAAGAGAAACAAGTTATCAATCGCACAACACAAGATGTATCTGGGGAAGCAACTGCTCAAAACTCTCTATCTCTATTTTGTATTAAGTCAAGGAATCATGAAACAATACAATGCTTAATCTCTCTTGAGATTCTCCAGCACTCTGCCAATTGTCTCCTCCTGATCTAGGAAAAAATGGTCTAGTACTTAGCAAATTCTCAACCTTCCTTCAGCCTTCCTTGCTCACACAATTCCTATGGAATTATCTCCATATTAATTAGGAAAATCAACCTTCCTTTATTGCACAATCCAACATGGCATCCCAATGACTTTATAATTGCACATGGGAAATTTTCTATAAATACAACTGATAGTTATGTTCCTCTGAACTGTGTTACAATAAGGGTCAAGGGTCTTTCATTATTTAAAATAAGAGAAAACCCTAAACAACCAAAACCCTAACTCGAGGAGATGTAACACCAAGAGTTTATGGGCCCCGTTGGGGTTAGTTGGGCAGCCAACTTCTTGAGGTCGTAAATTGGTCATATGATCTTCGTTTGACGCACATGATACCTCATTAGAAAGATCTCTCCGAGGACTACAAAAAATAATATGATTTCTATGAAATCACCAAACCTTTCATGCCCAAAAAACATCATTTGGGGCCTCAAAACGACTCTGAAAGTTTAGGACCCAAAAAAATGACAAAAATAGTAAATTGTGCTATAATTAAGGAAACTAAAAAACTGAAAGAACAAATGGCGAGGGCCCAAGTGGAATAGGCGGGTGGCCACCAATATCCACCTCGATCTGTAGAAATTTGAATAATAGATGAATTATTCATCGAGATTATCCTTATTACACACTATTTGAGCTTCATGCATAATACATAACCTCTTCTACAATTGATCATCAATTTGCGGAAATTAGAAGCAGTCGCATGCGCACATTAAAACATAATAAAGCACACATATAACACAGTATGTAATGGGGAAAGCTTACAGCTGAAAACCCCCAACTATCTGTATATTATAATGATATAGAACATGTAACAATACATAGCACAAAGCTCCTCACAGCTCTCAGCACTATATCACATGCTACACACAAACTAGCTCAGATATGAACAAGTCACAAGTTCAAATCTCTTCCACCTTTTAGCCTGCCTCTACTGCGCAATTAAAGATGAATAATGATGAGATCCAAGTTCGAATCCCACTAGCTTGTACTGCGCAATCCTCATTGGAAATCTCAATCAATGTGTGTGCAAATCTCATGCACAACGATAGTCACAACTGATAGTAGACTCACCCTTTCACCCACCTCTAACACTGGTCTCCATTGAACTATCCATGCACTGCAGTTAACTGATGTATTATTTAGTTGATTTATGAGTTAATAATTAGTGAATTAATTCATAATTAATTCACACCACTCATCACTAGTGTATTTATCAGTTAGACTAAATACAACTAGTTCAACTAAGTTAAACCGAACACAACTCCATCAACTGTCTCATCAACTCCACCAAACTCTACCACATGAGTTCCAACTGAAATCAACCATGCAATAGCTCAACTAACCCCTAGGAATAGTGTAATTCCTTCTGTCAGCTGCATGTGCCACATCCGTAGCTCGAACTGAAGTGCTCCAAGAGGATAAGATAATGTTTATAGTCCAAATATTATTAAGAGCTAATAATATTCGACTGATCTATTTTTAGACTGGCAGTCTAAAAATAGACTTCACCCAATGTCTAAAAATAGAGGTCCATCTATTTTTACCAACTTGACCAATCATCCATAAATAGCATCCTGCAACTCATAGACCATGATCCATATGTCTAAAAATAGACATAGTCTAAAAATAGACTTTGCGACAAAAAATCACTTGTGTGGCCCCCACCTAGTTTAGGTGATCACTTTCCAACTAGGATCAGGAAAGATGTTTCAGGATGCCTCCTTCACTATTTCTTGTTGCAATATTCAACACTCCCTCTCAACAAGAAAGGACTGTCTTTGCATGCGACATGAAACTCCATGCATTCGCCTTGCAACCTTCACAAGCGCCATGCAACTCCATGCATCTGCTCTGCAACTCCTCTGAAACTGAATAGGCTCCAAACAACTCAATCAATATGACGCATCTATCATCAAAGTCTTCAACTTCTGCTGGTACCAACTGCACATGTCATCAGGAACCACTGCGCTGTTGAACTCTTGCACCCATGCACTCTGCACTTGCTGTCAACTTTGATTCGCGCTCCAGTATCTGACACTATCACTTTGATATGCCTGCATCAATCCAACTGATCATGCTACTGCTGTGCTGTGGGCACCTCGTAGCCAGGTTCAATTCATGAGATCCACACCATCTCATGAATCCTGCCCAGAAATCTCCTCTTGGGATTATTCATGCATGTCGCCCCACCTCTCACCTGGTGGTATAGCTGCATGCACTCCCTCTGCCCATCTAGCACGAAATTTCTCTCCATGAGTGGTTTCTTCCACTCCATGATCCTCATCTTGTGGCTGCTCCACATCCCGAGGTTCAATATTACCTGCATGCAAAACTTGCTCCCTCTCAAGCATCAATTGCATGTCTTTCTTGCACTTCCCAATAGTAGGAAGCTCCGTAGACATCCCATCTACTTCAAGTCTGTAGAGATTCTTTGCTCGAATCCCAACCTTCTTGACTTGTCCTATTGCCTTGTGCTGAAGGAAAACTTTTCCTTCACTAAAGACAACTTCATACCCTTTATCCTCTAACATTGCGACTGAGATCAAATTCTTCTTTAAACTTGGAACATGCACTACATCTTGTAAAAGAATGAGTTTACCTGACTCCCTCCGAAAGGTTATGGTACTAATTCCGGTCGCATTGTATCGTCCATTGTCACCCAACTCAACATGCAATTGGAGATCTTTCTCCACCAAGTCACTGAAAATATTCACATCTCCCGTCATGTGAAAGGAAGCGCCACTATCAAAATACCACCCCGATCCCAATGCACTAGACACCATGCATGCGATCAATGATAATTCCAGCTCAAATTGCAAGGCAAGAGCCTCACTAGCTACAGCTCCAGCAACCTGCTTTTTCTTCTTCTTCTGTGGACAATTCGTGGCGTAATGCCCATGCTCGTGACAATGAAAACACTTCAATTTGGACATGTCATGCTCTTTACCATCCGCACCATATTGAGAAGCATTCTTCTTACCCTTCCCCTTCCTTTATTTGGCAGCCAAAGCGCAATCCTCTTCATCATATGCCTTTGATGAAGATCCATCCCTGGTACTTCGCCTTATCTCCTCTTGCACAAGATCCGACCAAAGTTGCTCCCATCCTGGCAATTTTTCCTGACCATTGACAGAGTCCTGATAGGAGTGCCAACTCTTCGGAAGCCCAAGGAGAGCCAAGCTCACCAATTCCTCATCATCCACACTAACTCCTACACTCCCAAGCTCATCCCTACAATGGAAAAACTTTATCAAGTATACCGGAATAGTGTCATTCTTCTCCATCTTTATTTTCCTGAGTTTATCCTTGAGCGCCAACTTCCTTTGGTCGCTTTTTCTTTGGAATAAATCTGCCAACGCTTTCCACATCAAGTATGGAGAAGCTTTTAAATGCAGGCTGGATACTATGTGATCCTTCACGCCCTCCAACAGAATCCTTCGACACCTTGTTGTCTTCTTTTGCCAAGCTTCAACTACAGCAGCATCAATAGAAGTAGGCTTTGGAACTTCTTTCTCTGTGAACTCCAACAACCCATTATCATCTAAAACCGCCTCCATCCTATCTTTCCATGAAATATAATTTGAGCTACCCTCCAAGGCATACTCCAATCGCAATCTGTTGAAAGACATCTCAACTTTGACACCGAGAAAACATTGCTGCAAATTCGAATTCCACCAGCTCAAAACTCAGCTTCGATACGCGAGAACAAATTATTTCTATATGAGATATTTAATAGAATTCTTAGTTTTTCACCTTTCAAAGAAAGGATGAATCCAGAGGCTACCTGGCCCTCTTACAGACTCTGTCTACCGAAATAAAATGTAATCACTGTAATAGATCCGATGATCTACTTCGCTCTGATACCATGTAGAAATTTGAATAATAGATGAATTATTCACCGAGAATATCCTGATTACACACTATTTGAGCTTCATGCATAATACATAACCTTTTCTACAATTGATCATCAATTTGCGGAAATCGAAGCAGTCGCATTCGCACATTAAAACATAATCAAGCACACATATAACACAATATGTAATGGGGAAAGCTAATAGCTGAAAACCCCCAACTATATGTATATTATAATGATAGAGAACATGTAACAATACATAGCACAAAGCTCCTCACTGACTCTGAAGCACTATATCATACTACACAAACTAGCTTACGAATATGTAGACAAGTCACAAGTTGAAATCTCTTCCTGATATCTGCCTCTGCAATCCAAGATGGATAATGATGAGATCCAAGTTGGAATCCCACTAAACTTGTCTTGCGCAATCCTCATTGGAAATATCAATCAATGTGTGTGCAATCATGCGCGACTATAGTCACAGTGATAGTAGACTGCCTTTACCACCTCTAACTTACTTGGACTCCTTGTTGTCATACTGCTAATTAGCGATGTGTTATTTAGTTGAATAATGAGTTAATAATTAGTGAATTAATTCACACAACTCATCTCTAGTGTATTATCCATTTAAACTAAATACAACTAGTTCAACTAAGTTAAACCGAACACAACTCCATCAACTCCTCAATCAACTCCACCAAAACTCTGCCACATGAGTCTAACTGAAGTCAACCATGAAATAGCTCAACTAAACCCCTAGGAATAGCATTATAATTCATGCCATTAAATTCACATGTGCCACATAGCTGCTTCAGGCCCAAAGTGCTCCAAATGGATAAGATAATGTTTATAGTCCAAATATTATTAAGAGCTAATAATATTCATTGATCTGATACACAGATCCACCAGTCTAAAAATGAACACCTTTGATAATAATCGAAAAATAGGTCCATCTATTTTTACCCAACTTGACCAACCACATCCATACAATAGCATCCTACAACTCATAGACCATGATCCATATGTCTAAAAATAGACATAGTCTAAAAATAGACTTTGCGACAAAAAATCACTTGTGTGGCCCCCACCTAGTTTAGGTGATCACTTTCCAACTAGGATCAGGAAAGATGTTTTAGGATGCCTCCTTCACTATTTATTGTTGCAATCTTCAACAATCCCTCTCAACAAGAAAGGACTGTCTTTGCATGTGACATGAAACTCCATGCATTCACCCTGCAACCTTCACAAGCGCCATGCAACTCCATGCATCTGCTCTGCAACTCCTCTGAAACTGAATAGGCTCCAAACAACTCAATCAGTCTGATGCATCTATCATCAAAGTCTTCAACTTCTGCTGGGCCCAATTTCACATGTCATCAGGAACCACTGCGTTGTTGAACTCTTGCACCCATGCACTCTGCACTTGCTGTCAACTCTGATCCATGCTCCAGTATCCGACATTGTCACTTTGATCTGCCTGCATCAATCCAACTGATCATGCTACTACTGCGCTGTGGGCACCTCGTAGCCAGGTTCAATTCATGAGATCCACACCATCTCATGAATTCTGCCCAGAAATCTCCTCTTGGGATTACTCATGCATGTCGCCCCACCTCGCACCTAGTGGTATAGCTGCATGCACTCCCTCTGCCCATATGGCACGAAATTTCTTTGAATGAGTGGTTTCTTCCACTCCATGATCCTCATCTTGTGGCTACTCCACATCCCAAGGTTCACTATTACCTGCATGCAAAACTTGCTCCCTCTCAAGCTTCAATTGCATGTCTTTCTTGCACTTCCCAATAGTAGGAAGCTTCGTATACATCCCATCTACTTCAAGTCCGTAGAGATTCTTTGCTCGAATCCCAACCTTCTTGACTTGTCCTGTTGCCTTGTGCTGAAGGAAAACTTTTCCTTCACTGAAGACAACTTCATACCCTTTATCCTCTAACATTGCGACTGAGATAAAATTCTTCTTTAAACTTGGAACATGCACTACATCTTGTAAAAGAATGAGTTTACCTGACTCCCTCTGAAAGGTTATGGTACCAATTCCAGTCGCATTGTATCGTCCATTGTCACCCAACTCAACATGCAATTGGAGATCTTTCTCCACCAAGTCACTGAAAAGATTCACATCTCTCGTCATGTGAAAGGAAGCGCCACTATCAAAATACCACCCCGATCCCAATGCACTAGACACCATGCATGCGATCAATGATAATTCCAGCTCAAATTGCGAGGCAAGAGCCTCACCAGCTACAGCTCTAGCAGCCTGCTTGTTCTTCTTCTTCTGTGGACAATTCGTGGCGTAATGCCCATGCTCGTGACAATGAAAACATTTCACTTTGGACATGTCATGCTCTTTACCATCCGCACCATATTGAGAAGCATTCTTCTCACCCTTCCCCTTCCTTTATTTGGAAGCCAAAGCGCAATCCTCTTCATCAGATGCCTTTGATGAAGATCCATCCCTGGTACTTCGCCTTATCTCCTCTTGCACAAGATCCGACCAAAGTCGCTCCCATCCTGGCAATTTTTCCCGACCATTGACAGAGTCCTGATAGGAGTGCCAACTCTTCGGAAGCCCAAGGAGAGCCAAGCTCACCAATTCCTCATCATCCACACTAACTCCTACACTCCCAAGCTCATCCCTGCAGTGGATAAACTTTGTCAAGTATACCGGAATAGTGTCATTCTTCTCCATCTTTATTTTCCTGAGTTTATCCTTGAGCGCCAACTTCCTCTGGTCGCTCTTGCTTTGGAATAAATCTGTCAACGCTTTCCACATCAAGTATGGAGAATATTTTCCATGCATGCTGGATACAATGTGATCCTTCACGCCCTCCAACAGAATCCTTCGACATTTCGCCATCTTCTTTTGCCAAGCTTCAACTTGAGCAGCATCAGTAGGCTTTGGGATCTCAGCATCTATGAACTCCTTCAGCCCGTTATCATCTAATACCGCCTCCATCCGGTCCTTCCATGCAACATAATTTGAACTTCCCTCAAGGGCATATTCCAGTCGCAATCCATTGAAAGACATTTCAACTTTGGCACCAAGAAAACTACTGCAAATTCGAATTCCAAATTCTGCTGCAAATTCGAATTCCACCAGCTCAAAACTCAGCTGCTTCTGGATCTGTGAGAAAAAATTATTTCTAGCACAGAGATCGACTGTAGGGGCATTTACTGGATATATCACCTTTCAAAGAAAGGATGGATCCAGAGGCTACCTGGCCCTCATACCGACTCTGTCTACCGAAATAAAATGTAATCACTGTAATAGATCCGATGATCAATTTCGCTCCGATACCATGTAGAAATTTGAATAATAGATGAATTATTCATAGAGATTATCCTGATTACACACTATTTGAGCTTCATGCATAATACATAACCTCTTCTACAATTGATCATCAATTTGCGGAAATTAGAAGCAGTCGCATGTGCACATTAAAACATAATCAAGCACACATATAACACAGTATGTAATGGGGAAAGCTTACAGCTGAAAACCCCCAACTATCTGTATATTATAATGATAGAGAACATGTAACAATACATAGCACAAAGCTCCTCACAACTCTCAGCACTATATCACATGCTACACACAAACTAGCTCAGATATGAACAAGTCACAAGTTCAAATCTCTTCCACCTTTTAGCCTGCCTCTACTGCGCAATCCAAGATGAATAATGATGAGATCCAAGTTCGAATCCCACTAGATTTCCCAGTCATAATCCTCATTGGAAATACCTAACTTAATGTGTGTGCAAATCTCATGCACCAGTATAGTCACAACTGATAGTCACACTTGCTCTTTCACCTACCTCTTCACTGGTCTCCACTGAAACTGTCCATGCACTGAAGTTAACTGATGTATTCTTTAGTTGATTTATGAGTTAATAATTAGTGAATTAATTAATAATTAATTCACACCACTCATCACTAGTTTATTTGTCAGTTAGACTAAATACAACTAGTTCAACTAAGTTAAACCGAACACAACTCCACCAACTGTCACATCAACTCCACCAAACTCTGCCACATGAGTTCTAACTGAAGTCAACTATGCAATAGCTCAACTAACCCCTGTGAATAGTGTGTAATTCCTTCTGCCGCTGCATGCTACATCCAGCTCGAATCAGTTTTCTGCTATAAGATAATGTTTATAGTACAAATATTATTAAGAGCTAATAATATTCGACTGATCTATTTTTAGACTGGCAGTCTAAAAATAGACTCCGCCCAGTATGTCTAAAAATAGAGGTCCATCTATTTTTACCAACTTGACCAACCATCCACAAATAGCATCCCGCAACTCATAGACTATGATCCATATGTCTAAAAATAGACATAGTCTAAAAATAGACTGTGTGGACCCCACCTAGTTTAGGTGATTATTTTTCAACTAGGATCAGGAATGATGTTTTAGGATGCCTCCTTCACTGTTTCTTGTTGCAATCTTCAACACGATCACCTTAAATCGGATTTCTTGAGCTAGCTCAATCATCATGACTTAGTTAATTGACACAAGCTGTTATGAGACGAAATTACAATTTATTTAAGGGAAAAATAAATTAGATGCCTCACATTCCTCACTCCTGGTACATCAAAATTCCTCTCCAGTGTGGGTGCATTTTTTTTGTCCTTTCTAGTCGCCAATTTCACTGTTTCTTGTTGCAAATTTCAACACTCTCTCTCAACAAGAAGGAATTCAATCTATCCCCATCTGGTACCTTTGGAATGTTCTGCATGCTACACTTATCTAGTGTTGTTTGCACCTGCAAATCCTGAAACTGAATAGCCTCTGAACAACTGAATCAGTATAATGCATCTGTCATCAGAGTCTTCTGACTGCTACTAGCTACTGCACCTGTCTAGTACTGGATTCTCTGCACTGCTGCTGACATCTTCATATGTGCCCTTTGAACTGTTGCTAACTCTATTTGTGCTCCATTATTTGACATCTGTCACTCTGATTTCTGTTTTGCTGACATCTGACTACATCAATCTAACTGATCCTTCCTACTACTGTTGTACTGTGGGCTCCTCATAGCCAGGTTCAATCCATGAGACACGCCATCTCAATGGACCTTGCCCAAATTTCTTATCTTGGGAATATGTCTACACGTAACCCCACCTTACACCTCGAGGTATGGCTGCTCCCTCTTCCCATCTAGCTCGAAATTTCCCCCTCATGAAGGTCTCTGCTTGAGTGGACGCTTCCACTCAGTCTCCTCTCTACTTCTCCAATTGTGGCAGCTACTCCACAATCTTCTGAGACTGCTTCTCATGAGGATGTATGTTGAGAGGTAATTTATGCTCCCTCTAAACCACCAAGTCTCTAACTTCTTCCTTTCTCCTCAAAGCTTTGCATGGATCTGGTACCTCAAGTGCATATAGGTTCTTGACTTGCGCATAGTGTAATTGTCTTAAAGTTACAAAAAGTTTATAAAAAAGAGTTGCTTTTAAATTGATGATATCTCCCTCATCCGAGCTCTGATTTGACCGGATTTTTTTTTCCAATTGGGTAGATTTTCGCAAGGAATCAAAATATTCTATTTGTTTTCAAAAAAATTACACCAAAATCTTTAGATATTCTCTACAAACTCGTTGCCCAAAAAATTCTTGCTCTGATACCATGTATAAAATATAACCAACGAGATTCAATCTGATCTTGTAATCTACTAAAACAAGATATTGAATCCTTCCTACAATTTACGGAAACAAACACGATCGCACAATCACATATAAGTAAGAGAAATAAATTATCAATTGCAAAACAACATGATGTATTTGGGGAAAGAAACTAATCAAAACCCCTCTATCTCTATTGTGTATTAAGTCAAGGAATCATGAAACAATACAATGCTTAATCTCTCATGAGATTCTCCATCACTCTGTCAATTGTCTCCCGTTGATCTATGCAAACTCATTCTAGTACTTAGCCAATTCTCATCCTTACTTCAACCTGCCTTTCTCATGCAATTTCTAGGGAATTAAATCCTTATTAATTAGGAAAACTAGTCTTCCTTGATTGCGCAATCCATCATGGCATCCAAATGAATTTATAATTGCACATGGGAAATTTTCTCTGAATACAACTAATAGTTGTGTTCCCTTTAACCTCTGTCTCAACTGGGTATTCCTCGAAACTGACATGCATGCAACTATTAATAGTGAATTATCAGTTATCTGATTGATCACTCATTGTGACTTAAATCTAATTTAATTCACTAGACCTCTCACTAGCTCATCACTCAGTTAGAACTAGTTAAACTAATGTTAACTCATTTAATTGAGTTAATTACACTTGCACCCCACTAATGCATCAACTTCAACTGGACCCCAAAAAATATTAGAATCCCTCTAGATGCCTCATATTAGACCCTCAACTTGAATTTCTTGAGCTAACTCGGTCATCATGACTTAATTAACTGACACAAATTGTTATGAGATGAAATTACAATTTATTGTCCAATTTATTTAAGGGAAAAATAAATTAG
The DNA here is from genome assembly GCA_034641835.2 of Pinus albicaulis. Lineage (NCBI taxonomy): Eukaryota > Viridiplantae > Streptophyta > Pinopsida > Pinales > Pinaceae > Pinus > Pinus albicaulis. The sequence goes on along the minus strand of CM076575.1, from coordinate 426,133,022 downwards.
ACGCCCCACATTCCTCACTCCTGGTGCACCAAAATTCCTCACCAGTGTGGGTGCATTTTTTTTTTGTCCTTTCTGGTTTCCAATCTCACTGTTTCTTGTCACAAATTTCAACATTTCATAATTTGATGCGGCCTTCACACAAAGACACCATTGAAATCACATGCCCAGATTCTCATGAGAAACCTCTCTTAAGCTTGATCTGCCAGAAGAGAACCAACAATATGCCATCCTACTTCCTAGCGCAAATCGACCATTAAGGTATGCAACATTCTTCTGAACCCTCACATGATGATCTTGCTCTTGGAGGATGATCATGACCTCCCTTTAGCAACCCTTACTCAGCCCTCGTACTCGACCTACTTTAGGAATACATCTCTCTTCACCCCCTTGATGTGCCAGATAGTGGGAATACATGTCAAACATGCTAAGATGTGCCAAGTGATAAGGCATGCCAAGATGTGCAAGGGTGTGTCAATGCGTGTTAGTGACTATCAAGACAACAAAAGGGAGAAAAAATTTAAACTACAAGGAAATGAACACATAAGAGGGTTAATAAGTCGTCAATTTACCTTTTCCAAGAGGGGCATGCTAGGGACACTAACACTAGGTGGAAATAGGTGCCAAGTGAAAAGTCTTAGTGCATTCTAAGTGCCGAGTATTCCTTTGTTGCTTCTCATCTACTTTCCAACAATTGATCATCACAAATAAATTTAATATTAAACCATGCTAAATCATACCAAGGCATCTCAACGTATTCCATACATGCTAAGACTTTCCAAGCGCCAATATGTGTCAGGGACTAGTGTTATGAATGTTATGAATTGGAAGGGAATGTTGAAGAGTGCTAAGTTGTGCTAGAGAGTGATAATGCATGTTGATGAGTGTTAAGGAGTACTAGGAAAAAACATTAAGGGAGAACTGGGTAAAAATTCATGGAAGTTAATGAATATGAGGAACGTGTACTGCCAGAGACTAGTGTTAATGGTCAGTGTTAGTTGTCATGCCAAGGAGGGAGTGAAAAGGTATGCTAAGCATTAGTAAGGCATGCTAGGGAATATCAAGGCATGTTAAGAATTCCCAAAGTGTGCTAATTAATAGTGCCAAGATATGCCAATAAATGCTAGGTGCTAAGGATGTGGCGCAGGGTGCTAGGGTATGTCAATATGTGTCAAGGCAACAAAAGGAAGAACCAATAAGAGGGTTAATAAGTCATGACTTTATATTTTTGAAAAGGGGCATGCTAGGCACACTAATAATAGGTCCCAATACATACCAAGTGGCATTGTGTGCCAAGTGCTAATGTATGTCAATGCATTCAACCAAGGTGTTCCAGGGCATGCTAGGGACTATATGCAACATGCCAATACATGCTAGGAGAATTCCATGTTGTGCTAGTGCATGCCACCATGTGCTTGGGCGTCAGTGTCATCACAAGATGTTCTAGGTACAAAGATGTTCCAAGACATGTGGGGTGCTAAGAAATGTTAGTGTGTGCCAAAGCATTAATTTAAGGTGTGCCCAGATTGTTGAGGATTGGTAGGTCTTTCTCATTAATAGAATCGTCGAGTCAATATGTACAATACAGTATTTCACACAATAGTGGAATCGGATCTGAAATAATTTGCTAGATAATAAACTTAATAGATATGAATCATGTGTTGACTCATAGGAAATCTCTATTCGACTAGTCATTACTTTAGGGAAATGATACACACTAATTATTTCTTAAAAAGTTGACTGACCCTAACCACTATGGCCTTGGACATATTATAAAAAATACTCCACAATAATGGTATTAAATCATTATCTTTTGAAAAAAAATATATTAACAGGCACATGGCATCATCAAAAACTTATTGGAATGATCAATGATGATGGACATTTTTTGACCGTCACCAAAAGTAACAAAAAGAGCATTAGTGGGGGTCATTAAAAGTTCGTCACTAGAAGTATCACCAAAGAGAGAATTAGTGATGGGCCCTTAATGACCCTCACCAAAAGTGTCATTGAAAATGTCTTTGGTGACGTACCATAAAGGACCATCACTATATACACTTACATGGGTGATGTTGTTTTAGTGATCAGCTGATTCTTCTCATTCTGTTGATCACACCAAAAGTAACAAAAAGAGCATTGGTGAGGGTCATTAAAAGTTCGTCACTAGAAGTGTCACCAAAGAGAGAATTAGTGATGGGTCTTTAACGACCCTCACCAAAAGTGTCATTAAAAATGTCTTTGGTGACGGACCATAAAGGACCATCACTATATACACTTACAGTGACGGTTTTTTAATGACCGTCACCATATGTCACATTGGTGACGGACCTTAAAGGTCCGTCACAAGCATGACCCTCACCAATGTGATTTTTTCTTGTAGTGATTATGCCCGGAGAAACCAAGTTGCAAGGGCTAAACTGAAAAAGGCCCAAACCAAGATCCAAGAATTCAAAGAGACAAAAGGCCAAGCTAACCTTGGAATCTAGGCACAAGCTTCTCTACAGGTCTCTCAAACCTCATAAGGGAGACATCCACCAAATTTGAGGAAATTTTGACAATTTTTGGTTTTTTGTGAAATTGGAGGCCTCTAAGTGCAGCACCCCTGGCACTACGCTTTCATATCAAGCATCTTAAAATGGATAAATTTTCATTTTTGGAATCCTCATGTCTATTACAGTATGATCACCAAATTTCAGAGCATTTGGAGCATTTTTTAGCTCTCAAAAGGCCAAAACACACCTCATTTTTCACCTTTCTGCCTCATTTTTAGGCTTGGTGCTGTGCCTAGGGTAGTCTTGGAAATTTTTCTTTTTGGATAGGTAAATGGAGCTCAATCAAGAAAAAAAGTGAATATTTGGAAAATAGACTCAATCAGATTTCAAACGGGCCACCACAGAGAAAATTCTGACATTAGGAAGGTCACCAAAACTTGGCTGCAAGTGGACCTATTTTCTGTCTGGGAAGGTGCTGTGCGTTCAGACCTCACTGTGCATTTTTGGCCATAAGTCAAAAAAAGACACTCATTAATTACAAAATTATATTTTTATGTTTTTTGAGGCAAATCAATCCAAAATTATGTGCTAGGAGTTATTTTGGTATTTATTTCATGAGATATTTTGTGCCTTGGGCCTTGCATGGTCTCTTGGGCATAAATGGCATTTATGGATGATTTTGACATTTTCAAACCCTAGTTAGGGTTTTTTCTCTTCTTTGATAAATAAATAGAGCATGAGGGATTCATTTTAAAAGGTTTTCATTTGATGACTCTTTGGAGCAATACATAGTTTTTTTTGGAGATTGGAGAAGAAATTGGTGTTGTGGAGTTTGTGAATGGCTTGTCTTGATTGATGATGGAGCAGGTTGCTTGCAGGATACCTGAGCTTGGTTAATGGTGATGTGTTTCTATTCAATTATTGTTTTCTCATGTATCATTGTGTTTCATCCTTCTAAATTGCAGTAGGACAAAGGTTTTAGATTAAGAAAGTTTTTCAAAGGCACCTTAGCTCTATTTGTTCTTCATTTCCTCTATGTTTTCCTCTGCTGGGCCATTTTAGAGAACTATTAATTGCTCTCTAGACCCCCCTAAGATTTTTTATTTCATAAATGGTTTAATATAGTATATATGAAAGATGATTTATGGTTATCCTTGCTTTTTTGATGTCTCTAAACATTGTTCTTGAGGTCTCTCTACAAAGTACCATTGATTAGGTTTGCCAAAGAGGCTATGTTTCGATCATACCCTTTGTCCATGCTTGAATAATTGTTTTGAAGATCTTCATAGCTATGATCAATTATGTTTAGGCGTTACCTCTTCTTTTATTAAATTTATATGTGTACCTTGAATGTTTTCTAACCTTGAAGGTGAAATCACTAGAAGTTAAATGAGTTTCTCGCCTTCTATATTTCATTATATTGTATGTCTGAAATTCTTATTTGCTTAAGTTGAATCAAAGAGTTATTGTTGTGCCTTGTCTATTGATTTCTTCTTCATGTTAAATAGTGTTGAAGTATCTTCTTGTTTTTAGTACATGACAAAGGATCCTTAATTTCCCTTTGCCCTACTTTGTTCACAAACTTGATGTTCATTTCACTTCACAAAAACCTTGAGAATCCATCTGACCATGCTAGATTTTCCCTGTGATCCACCCCGATTTATTGTTGAAACTTTCCATGACTTTTATTGAATCCATATCCCAATGAATTGAATATTTCCTCACTCTATCTATTCTACTTGATCATCCTACCCAACCAAAACAAACAAACAAACCCTACACTTAACAACTAGCCTAAAATCAAAACTCTGAAAGCAAACAGGTTCACATCCTTTGCACAAATAGAGAGAGCCCTTTCTGAGTCTAGGAAGGCTAGGTCCTAGGACTCCAAATATTGGTTTGATGTTACCCTGTGCATTTGATCTCACCAATCTAACAAATCACGAGAACCTAACATAATGGCGATCACGGTGGGACCTTCTGAGTAAATAACAAGCTTATACATCCTTAGAAAATTTAGAAGCCCTTGTCAAACAATATATATTGATTTATCACCAACTCACTACTAACATAAATGGAAATTAAGGTGAGAATATTTGTGAGTTAGTGAAAATCTTACTCCTTAGAACTTCATAAACCCTTATCAAATCATAGACAACTCAAACTGTCAGCCAAAGAGTAGAATCTGGTTGTTTCATCATCCTAGCAAAATGATGACTCAATTGTAGGACACTCATAGAAATATTAGGGGTACATAACAGAACTTAGAAAACCCCAAAACATCCCTAGATTGGTTTTTTGTCAATTATTGGTGGTTGACCATAAACATACATCCTTAAAACAACAAAAAAAAATCCACCTGGCAACTCCACAAGCCTCCAATAGGACTTTTAACTTTACTAGTGTTCATAAATTTCCTTAGGATTGTGTCAAAACAGCCCTGAGAAGTTTAGAAGCCTAGTCACACTATGTGAGTTTATAAAACATTAAGAGAGGTCAGCCTTTCGAAAATAGTCATAAAATTTCAGCCTCTCTGTACCTTGGGTTTGAAATCTAGCTTCACAAAGGATCAGTACCAGATCTCACCTGGACCCAAGCCCCCCCACCATAGTTGATGAACCAGAAAATAATTTGTGGCAAACTTCTAAAACTGGCAACTCAACTACTGTTAGGACCATTCATAAATAAAGCTTTGTCCCTGAACATCTTACAGCCTTGCAAGACCCCTAGTTTGAGTTTCACCATACAAGAGACCTTTTCAGAACCAAGTCACAGAGTGGGATTGACCAGAATGAACTTGAGCTCATAGATTTGCATCAGAGTTCTAGTAGAGAAGCCTCTCCTTCCACTCCTCCCGAATTTCAGTTTCTCCATCACTTTGGCTCTTTTTATCCCAAGTCTGATCAAAATCAATTTTCTGGTCCAAGTACCTCTACCACTCCCATCTACACATCCACTGTTAAAAACACTTTACTTATTCCTCCACCCCCTCTCAAAAACCCTCCCCTTGTAAATCATCCTTGTATCCCATTCGTTCCCATCATGGTAGCATGATATGCCCCCTTGGCACTGCCACAACCTTTGTTACCTTTGTCAAATGATTACCAATCCAAAATCCCTCACTTTACCGGAGCTGAATCCATCATTGCCCAACAACATGTAGATAGGATAAATAATGCCTTTGATTACATGGAATTAGAAGAGGAAACCATTAAAATGAGGATCTTTGCACAAAGCTTAGGAGGAGAAGCCAAAAAATAGTTCAAAAGCTTGACTCCTGACAACATACATGATCTCCCTTCTCTTTACTAGACATTTATAAACAAGTGGGAAATCAAGAAAAACCCTTTCCAAATCCTCTCAGAATATAAAAACCTTAAGAGAAATATCGGGAAAATGTCCAAGACTATTGTACTAGGTTCAATAGTGTTTACAATGCCCTCTCACCAGACATGAAACCCCCATAAGGCTTAGCTTTACAAAATTTCTGGAAGGTTTAGATCTAGACATGGCCTATCAACTAAGAGAGAGAGAGCCCCTAAATTTAGAAGACATGCAAAAGGGAGCTATAAGTGTAGAGGCCAACCTGATTGAAAAAATGGCTAGGATGAGATCAGAAAAGAGAGTCACCTACAAAGATGAAACAATGGCTTCAACCTCCTCATCTGATGCCAAGATTCATAATTTAGTGAGGGTAATGGAAAGAATGATGGAAAGAATAAACTTGAGTGAAAGAACACCTCTTAGGGAAAACCAAGCAAATCCCCAAAACAGAAATAGGAATCCAAATTTCAGAAGAGACCCTCCCCAAAACAGACCAAGAGACAATGACCAAAAAATTAGGCCCCTTTCCAAGACAATTATGTGGATGAAGAGGGAAGAGAGTCTAGAGAACCTGTAGAAAACCATGTAAACCTGCTAGGTTCTGACAATGAGGGAGAGGTTTTTCTCACTGAAGAAGAACAAAGTTTCTTTTCCTCAGATCAAACTGAAAAAAAAATATGAGGATTCTGAAGACAATCAATTAGGATTTGAAAATTCCATAATGGAAGTCCATAGGAAATATAACCTTACGAGCAAAAAGAACCAAGAAAACTCCAAAAGGAACAAAAAAGACACTGCTTTTAGGAAGACACTTGAAAATATTCCTAAGAAGACAATAGACAGTACCAACACCATGGCTACGAAAACTGATCCAAACAGAGACAAAACTAGCCAACAAAGTGGTGACATAAGCTGTCCTAGTGCCTCTACTAGTGGCCCTGAGAAAACTATTTTGTCCAAAGTCCCAAATAAAAACCAGCAAACTAAACTTGTAGAAAAGATTACGGCTGATAAGACTGATGTAAAAATTTCTAAAACACAAGTACCTTACAATATTGAAGGAGAGATTTCTAAAATCAAGATAACCATACCTCTCACTGAACTGGTAACCCAAGATATGTACAGGTCCCAAGTTCTGAAGGTTCTGAACATGGGAAATGATACCGATACTCTAAAATTGACAGATGGAAAACCAAAGCTATTGTTTGGACCTAAAGTAGAAGGAAAATACCAAGAAGGAGCTATTCCTCCTTTCTATGTTAGCCTAAATATACATGATAAAATCTTACATAATGTCATGCTAGAATTTGGTGCCTCTCACAACCTCATGCCAAAGGTAGTGATGGAGAGATTAGGCCTAGAAATAACCAAACCTTACAAAGACCTGTATTCTTTTGATTCAAGAAAAGTCAAGTGTTTGGGTCTAATCAAGGATTTATGTGTCAATCTAGCACAAATTCCTGCTAAGGGTCTAGTCATGGACATAGTAATAATTGATAGTCCCCCTAAGTATGGCATGCTTTTATCCAGATCATGGGGAGCCAAGCTTCAGGGTAACCTCCAAATTGACATGTCATATGCTACCATCCCTATTTTTAACCAAACAAAGAGATTGTACTGGGAATCACACATGAATTTTATGGTTAGCAGCCAAGAGAGACCAAACAACACACCTCTTTATTCCATCCATTCAAATCTTGACTCATTCATTTTATATAATGAATAATACATTGATGAAAATTTAAATGAAGTTGAGATAGATCTGGACATACCTCAACAGTCAAACCAGGCACTGCATGAAGAACTCAATAGCCAAAACTCTAACACCCTAGAACAACAACGTGATCGCAAGGCTGAACTTAATTTTCTCCAAACTGAAAATAAAATTTCAAAACCAAAACCAAGCTTAGAATATGAACAGGGTTGCTCAAATGAAGAACAAACATCAAAATCAGAACCATTCCCTTTTTCCAATGTAAAAATGTTGAAATACTTTCATATAACAAAGTTTTCTAGGAACTTGGATCAAAGGAGCCTTAAGATCTTGCCATACAAAGACAACTCATCACCAAAAGGTTTTTTCACTTCAGAAGAGTTATTGAATTCCAAAAATATTGTTAAGGAGCCTAAAGTAGTATCCACAGAGACTGATATAGAGGAATACAACGTAGGTAGCCTAGAAAAACCCAAAATGATTAAGTTATCCAAAACTCTGTTACCTTACATAAAACATAAATACCTAAGGTTGTGCAAAGAGTTTCACAATGCTTCTGTAGATGGTGATGAAAGCTTAAAACCTTATGACACAAACATTATTCAAAGAGGGTTTCCTTTCAAGAGAAACCAAGAAACTTCTGAGAAAATTGTGTCAGTAAGAAATAATCCAAAGGGAAACATGCAATGTATAGACTTTAGGTACCTGCAGAAAACCTCCCTGAAGTAAAAATACCCTTTTCCTAAGATAAACCATACACTACAAAGGGTAGGAGTTTCTAACAAGATGTCATTGCTTGGTAGTGTTTTAGGTTACAGTTAGCCACCTATAAAATTTTTTTATATCAAATGGTGGCTAAATATTTTCTAGCCTTCAAGAAAAAATTCATGTCCAAATTGTGAGTTCTTGAAGTCTTATGATGTCCTTTATCCTTGGAATTAATCTTCACTGTTGCTTCACTTAAAGCCCTCAAGTACCTTGTTGTTTACTAAGAAAAACTGCTCATGAGGCTCCATTTTCCACCGTTTCACTCCTCCTTTTTCACTCACCAAATAATTCCATTTTCACCCATTTTTTTCCCTTCCATAAAATCCCTCAAAATACCTTCATTTTAACCTCTAAATCATCTTAAACTCCTTTTAAACCTTATATTTCCCTCTATTTGGTTTAAAAATCCCTCCTCTCACCTATCGGAACCCTTACTTGGCCTCAAAAACCTTTGTTTTTGGTCTAAAAAATCACTCTTCTGCACTATATAGGTCTTAGGCCCATGAGGGCTTATTTCCTTTAAGCCTTTTTCCTCATATAACCTTAGCCCTGCATTCGGGCGCTTAAATACATAAAACCCCCTTCAAAAAACCTTGCCTTTTTTTTTTTTTCCGTTTCCCGACATTGTGGTTCAAAAGGAATCTGGACCATTGATCTAAGCAGATCAATGGCCATCAGGTCACTTCTCCCTCCCCTCATTTCATCTGTCATCCCTTTTCCCTTTCAAAACTCCGCCCCTTTATTAAATCCTGACCGTTCGTTTCGGAGATCCTACAATCGAGACTTAACCCGATAAGCTCGACTCCTTTGGGACCTACCTCCCACCTCATAAAGCACCTGTCCACTCGTGCGCTACCACCTGTCTTCCACTAGAACCCCCGCTTGTGCACCTTTCATATCGCTTTCTTTCCGCATCGTTGGATCTGGGTCCTCCGATCCAACGGTTGACGATGCGTATCGCAAAATATTTGCGCCTAAGCTTAATGCTTAAAATTTTTGCGAAATAGGTGGTATTAAAAAGCCACGTGTCGACTGATCTATGGAATCACATTCCCTCTGCAAAATACCGCCTACCCCCGAAATGCCATGCGAAAACCGCTGTCGATTTTCCCGAAACCACTTCTTCTCAATTCGTGCCCTAATTCAAATTTAAACCCCTGTGTCGTTTTTCGCCACGGTTTTTCTCCTTACACTGCTACATCCATTCATCCTCACAGCTCCGACCACTTCCACAAACCTTCCAAAGTAGTTTTAAACCAATAAATCGCAGGATTTTAAAATAACTTTGTTTTTTTGTGCAGGTTTGGATAAAATTACAGGAATAAATCCTCCCGCAGCCATTATAGTGTTATGGGCCGAGGATGATGATCCTCATAGCCTTGAATAAAAATTAAATGGATCAAGGTTTTAAATTTCATGGTTTGAAAGGGCCGATAAGTCATGATCATTGGATTTCTAAACAAATTCTCCAACAAACCCTCTGCGCACCTGCAAACAACAAACACAGTGGACATCAATTAATTGAAGAGTATTAGCATTGAAAACATAGGATGAAAGCATAATCCGAAGATGAAAATTTATAAACAAAGTTTAAAAAAATTAAGGCACAAATTTGGGAATCAAAGGCCTAATCCACAAATGAATCAGATAGGCACAGTCAGCAGTTCGAGGATGATTAAGGATAAAGTCTCAGAACCTGAATTAGGCATAAACAGAGTGTTTAAAATAAATCAGTGTTTAAAAAGTGAAAGAAGAAAAAAACAAAAAAGGACACCTCAGAACCACATCAAAGGGGCTAATTGAATTCCCCAGCTACCAAATTGACACCTACAACATTTTCTGCCTCAAAGGAATACACAGATTAAAGCTCAGTCAACAACATTAAGACTAAAGGCAACTAACATTTATTACAAACAAAAGAACATATTTTAAACTGTCAGTAAAGTTATTGTAAAAGATAAAAAGAGCCTTAAAGTCAATCTTTTTACCCACTGAACCTAAAAAGTAAAAAACAGAGTTGTAAATTGAATGCTTTCCTGCCTTGTGCCTTGCATGGTTTTCAAGGCTAGGAGTTGCATTTAGTATGAAATTAATGATACTTGAACCCTAGAAACTCTTCCACCTCCTCATTTCCTTATAAAATCTCCTTGAGGAGCACATTGTAAAGGGTTGGTTGTTGGACTTTGATGTAATAGTCGTTGTATCTAATCATTGTTGAATGTAAATAAGTTCTGAAGCTCTGAAGCTCTATTAAGTTATTGAAGAAGTTAGGCTGAGAAGAGAAGTTGTTGCTGTGATGAAACATTGGACATGTAGTTTGTAACTGGATTGACAATCAATATATAAGTTGATTTTTGGGATCCTGGTCTATATCATTGGTGAAGTACCTCTTACTATTATTGTTTTCCTTTCATGTATGCCATTTTTTTCACTTTTCTCTAATAAAGAACAACAATCATAGAGCTACGATTTACTGCTAAAGTACCCTACCCTCACTGATAAGCTTTATCTATATGTTTTCTGCTAATTGCGATATTTGAGAATGACTTAAATTAAGTATAAACATTATCAAGGAATGTTGGTTAGTCCATGTCTTGATGTGCCAAACTTGAAAGGAAGTTCTTGAATGATATTTTCATTACATGTTGAGTAGAGTTAAACTAGAAAATTTTATGGTTTGCCCTGTCTTCTGGTTTTTTCTCTGAAAGTTGTTTGAAAGTTTCCCTAAGAGTATGCTAAAAGCAGGCTTTGATTTTAATGCATCTGACCTAATCTGAAGCTGCACTTTGTTTCCTTATTTTCTTTCATCCCTTCTGAAAGTAGTCTAGTGAGATTACTGGATTGTTGTATGATAAGTTAGCTTTAATACAAGCTTGTCCAAAGAAGTCTATCGTTAGCCCTGTCCTTTGGTTGGTTTCAAACAGTTGCTTAAAAATGCTTTTCTTGTATGGTAAGTTGATAAATCCTTGTTGAAATTATTGGTTTTTTCCACTTTCACAACACTTTTAATGTTCCACTCCATCACTTAATCTAAAGGATATTTTGATATAGATGACTTGCCCCTTGGACCACTCTTTTAATCGTTGTACAATTAAACCCTTTTGTGACTCCATTGCCCAATGGATTAAAGCTGCTTCACACTAATCCTATCTGCTGAACACTTCTCAATATACTTTCATCTTCACCCTTTTAAACTCTTTCATTTTGTGATATTCCATCCAATTAAATATCATACTCGACCAACCAAACAAACAAAACCCTTGTTCTTAATAACTAGCCTAAAATCACATTTCAAGCTTTAAATATCACATCTTTAAACACACTTATAGAGATATCCTTCTCTGGATTCAGGAGGACTAGATCCTAGAATCCCAAAGTGGTTCTCATGTAGGCTCTGCAGCATTTAGTCTTGCCACTCTACTAAATTACAGAGACCTAACATTCCTGGTGACCATACTGGGGACCTTCTGAAGTAATAGATAACTTCACAACTCACATAATCCCATTTTTAACAAATGAATCAAATGTCTGCCTAGAGTGGTTTTGATTGTTGATGGTGAACAACTTTCAAGCCCTAAAATCAAGTAAAAATCCTTCACCTGGTGACTCCACTGAACATCAGTAGGCCTGCTGATTTTCCTTGGTTTTCCAAAGACTCCATTGGGAAACCCTTTATCATAATATCATTTAAACTCAGTACAGAAGACTTTGAGGATTAAATTTTTCTTGCTAAAAGATCAGTTAGCCTATTAAAGATTGTTGTTACACCATTTTTTGGTCATCTAACCTATTATCATTAGATGGACCCAAGTACACCATGTAAGACCAATTTTACCCTAAGTAAAATTGCTTTCACTATGTTAAATAACTTAATAAACCACATTTATTAGGTTGTTTATGGTCTAAACAGGAAACCCCAAAAGGAAATATTAAACAAACCTATTTTGTTTGATTTTCCTCATGGAATAATTAATTAAACCATAATTTAATTATTATTCCTAGTCATGTTTAACTCAAAACAAAGAAATTAATTAGATAAACCTTTATTTATCTTATTATTTTCTAGGAATAATTATTTAAATCTTATTTAGATAATATTCCTTGTTAAATATGACCAAATCATCCACAAATAATTAGATAAATCATTATTTATTTGATTATCCTTCAACCACTTCCTTAAAATGGTAAATAAATCATTTATTTATTTATTATTGACAAATAAAGGGATTTGACCCAAGTCAAATACTTTTTCCCTCCAACAAATATAATAAAATATTCCATAAAAGGTGGATCTAGATTTGGTTAACATTATTTTAATCGTGCACCAAGATCTAGAATGACCCAATATTTTGTTATAAATAGGAGGGTTTTTCCTACCATTCCTCACCTTTTGTTGCCTATTAGATCACTTTGGATCTAAACTCTTGGTCTGAATTTGAGCCATTATCATTGTCATATTTTCCATTATTTGTTGTGTGAGCTCCCTTTGAGTTCTATCTTTGTCTGGGTTTTCTACACCAACAGGAGAGAGAAATGCTAGATCTGAAGTGCTGAGGACTTCCAAGAACCCATCCCATTGAGGAGAATTGGAAACATCTTCTTGTTTTCCTCACAGGTGCCCTTAATACAAAAAATTCTTTCAAAACTTGTTCTTGTCTTGTCTATTAGATATATGGAGCAAACCCTTCTTTTTATTGCTTAATGTCTTTCTATGCATAGATCTGGGTTTTTGCAGCTCTTGTCTTGATCAACTAACTGCAGATCTAAAGATATTGGCAGCCATATTTGATGTTAGGACTATTAGTTATGCGTAGCTAAAGTGGTCATTTTTCGTACACTTCGACAAAGGATTCATACTAACAATTGTCATATTCGGCTAAACTTTTCTGAATAGTGGGTCTAAAACACAACACTGTGGCTTCAGAAAAAATTCATACCAGGAGCCATCCTGACCCAAATCCTCCTGAGATAGTTGATAATCCTGAAAGTATACTTAGGAAATCTCCTAAGGCTCAAAATTCAACTGGTATTATATCACTCCATAGAGCTAATTCTGTTCCTGAAAACCTTACAACTCTACAAGATTCACAAGTTGAATTAAGAAACATATTCAGAACTAGGTCACTTGATGATATAAATCAGATAGATTTTGAGTCTCCATGTTCATCCCAAGATAGAGGTGAAAATCTTGGTAGCAGAGAAAATACTCCACCTGATTCACATTTCCTTCATGAATTTGGCATCTCTCATCCTAGATTTGCTCAACAAACTCTTGTTGGCCCATCCACATCTGTTCTTCACACGCCCACTGTTCAAACCACCCCATTCCCTCAACCCCCTCCTATCCTACATTCTCCACCTGTAAACCCCCCATTTTTCCCACAACCTCCTATCATGGCAACATGGTATGCCCCTTTATTCCTCCCTTTACCTTTAGTCAATTTGCCACAAGACTATCAGTCCAAGATACCATTATATGATGCCAGTGGTACTACTACTGCTTCACAACATATGGACAAGATGAATGACTATTTTTACAGAAATTAGATTGATGACGAAACTATCAAACTTAGATTGTTTGCTCAAAGTCTAGGGGGAGAAGCAAGAAAATGGTTCAAAAGCTTAACCCCTAATAGTATTAATGATCTCCAAGATCTCCACCAGTTATTTCTAAACAAAAGGGAAGTTAGAAAAAACCCTCTCCAAATACTTTCAGACTACAAAAACCTCAAAAGAAACACTGGGGAAAGTGTTCAAAATTATTGCACTAGATTCAATAGTGTTTATAACGCACTACCCCAGACTTGAAACCTCCACAAGGTTCAACCTTGGCCAAATTTCCTGAAGGATTTGATCCTAAAATGGCCTATCAAATAAGAAAAAGAGACCCCTTGACTTTGGAAGATATGCAGAAGGGAGCTCTAGCTGTGGAAGTAAATTTGATTGAGAAAAGAGCTAGGATGAGGAATGAAAAGAAAGTATCATTTAGAGAAGAATATGCACCCTCCACATCTAGCTCAAAAATGGAAAGGATGGTGGAAGAAATGATGAAGAAGATGAGAATACTTGAGAGAGCACAATTTAGAGAAAACCAATCAGCTCCCCAAAATAGAAATCAATCTCAAAGTCAAAATCAGAACTTTAGGAGAAATCAACCTCAAAACAGACAAAGAGAGGATGATCAACAGATCAGACCTCCTTTCCAAGAAAACTATGTAATTGAGATTGAAGAAACAATTGAAAAAATAGAGGAAGATGACATAAACATTTTTGGAGTAGGTATTGACCACTTTGATGTTCCTATTAATAGAAAACAAGGTCTATACACACCCTATGATGATAAAATAACATAGGATGAATATTATTATCAAGAGCTGGAAAATGTCATCATAGAGACCCCAAAAGAATATGACCTTAGGAGTAAAAAGAATCAGGAAGCTCCCAAGAACAAAACCTTTGACAATTATACAAAGAACGGCCCTGTGAGCAAACCCAAAAACATTAAAAAAAAGGACAAAACAGTGGCTGTAAATTTTGATCAAAACAAAGAGAAAGACACTCAACTTAATGAAAAATAGAGTGCAGACCTTAGCATAATTAATAATTCCGCTACTGCTCCCATTAAAACAATTTTGACCAATGTAAATAGAGGAAATCAGCAAGCTGATTTTGCTGATAAAGTGGTGATTAACAAGGCTGAAACAAACATTGTAAAAAATCAGCTGCCTTTTAGTTTGGAACATGAAATTGCTAAAATTAAAATCTCTGTCCCCCTCATTGAATTAATCACTCAAGATGTCTATAGATCACAAATTCTGAAAGCCTTCAACATAGGAGAAAATAATGGCATTGTCAACCTCAATGATGACCAACCAGAGCTCTTATTTGGTCCTAAGATTGAAGGAAGATACCAAGAAGGGCCGATTCCTCCATTTAATGTTAGTTTGAGAATTCATGACAAAATTTTACACAACGCTATGCATGACTCAGGGGCCTCTCACAACTTAATGCCCAAAGCAGTAATGGAGAGTCTAGGCCTTGAAATCACCAGACCATACAAAGATCTATATTCCTTTGACTCCAGTAGAGTGAAATGTTTAGGTTTGATCAAAGACCTCTGTGTATACTTAACACAAATTCCAGTCGAGTGTTTAGTGATGGATATTGTAGTGGCTGATGTACCCCCCAAATATGGTATGCTGTTATCAAGATCATGGGGAGCTAAGTTACAAGGAACAATGCAAATGGATATGACATATGCTACTATCCCTTTTTTTAATCAGATTAGAAGACTTTATAGGGAATCTCACATGCAATACATGGTCAGTAGCCAAGAGAGACCAGAAAAATATCCTCTTTATTCTGTGCGTACAGGCCTTGACTCATTTATTCTCTTCAATAATGAAACATTTAATGAGAAAGAAGCCTTAACTGACTTAGTGGCCACCCCTCACTGTAACATAGTGGCAGACACAGAAAAGGAGGAAGACAAGACAAAAGTATCAAGACAGTTTTCCAAATCAGAAAATTAGAGCCAACTAATCACAGGTCTAGGGCTACAAAACAGTCATCCATTGGTTGTTAACCTTGAGAGTCAAGAGGAGAGTCCTCAACATAAGAAGAACATGAGGAACTAAACCAAATTCAACATAGTAATGTCTTACAAGAACAATCTAAAAGCACACAAGATAAAGAGGGTAGTAGTCAAACTAGTAAATCTGAAACTAGTCCTCTCTGGAGTATGAGTTTTGATGGTTCTTACAGTAAGAATAGTGCAGGTGCAGGAGTGTGGCTTCACAACACAATGAAAAATCATGCTGAAGGATACTCATACAAATTGAACTTTCCATGCACAAATAACATAGCTGAATAACATGCACTCCTTATAGGCTTGCATTTATTGAAAAAATTAGGATCCAGAAGGATAATTGTTCATGGAGATTATGAACTAATAATTAGGAAAATTAATGGGGAATACACTGCAAAACATCCCAGACTGAGAGCCTATAGGAATGATACCCTGGACTTATTAAAAACATTTGATGAATTCCAACTTACCTTTGTCCCCAGAAACCAAAATATGCTGGCCAATGCACTGGTCATTTCTGCTAGTACTTGCAAAAGGCCTTGTGAAAGCAAACAACACACAATCCAAGAGCAATACATACCAGCCATCCCAGACAATGAAAAATACTGGCAAGTGTTCGAAGGAGGTAAAAAAATAAAAGACTTCCTACAGTCCATAAATGAATTTGAGCCACCAAGTTCAGATTTAGATTAAGAAAATGATTGTCCTATTGAAGAAAATTTACTTGTTAAAGAAGTAAAGTCTCTAGAGATTGCTGATATAAATCTTTTATCTAATAAACTTGAACATACAATAGAAATTAGTGCAGATTTAGAAAAAGAAGACTTATAAATGCTGCAAACTAACAGTCAAAGCTTGCCAAAAGGACTGGTCCCATTAGAAGAATTGTTTGATTTCAATGATGTTGCCAAAAAACCAAAACTGAAACTTGTTGAAACTGAAGTGGAAGAATGTAACCTAGGCAGTGAACAAAAACCAAAAATGATCAAACTGTCTAAAACATTTCCTGCTCACATCAAACTAAAATATATTGAGCTGTTTAAAGAATTTTCTGATGTATTTGCATGGAGTTACGAAGATCTAAAATCATATGACACAGAGATAATTCAGCATAAGATACCCTTCAAAGAAAACTAGAAGCCCTATAGACAAAAATTGCGCAGAATAAACCCTGTTCAATTACCCTTGGTTGAGAAAGAAATTAAGAAAATGTGTGATGCTAGAATTATAGTCCCTGTTAGGTATTCAGATTGGGTATCTAATCTTGTGTCAGTTAGGAAGAAAAAATGAGAGATTAGGCTTTGTATTGATTTTAGGAACTTAAACAAAGCCTCATTAAAGGACAACTACCCTTTACCCAATATGGATCACATTTTACAAAAGGTAGTTGGTTCTAAAAGGATTTCTTTTTTAGATGGCTTCTCAAGTTACAATCGGATATTAGTACATCCTGATGATCAACTCAGAACAACCTTTACTACACCTTGGGGTACTTTCATGTACGTGAAAATGCCCTTTGGTTTAATGAATGCTGGAGCTACATTTCAGAGAGCCATGGATATTTCATTCTCAGAATAATTAGGCTTCTTCATCATTATTTACCTTGATGACATCAATGTTTTTTCCAAAACAGATGAAGAACACCTAGAACACTTGAGAAAAGTCTTTGAGAAATGCAGAAAATTTGGGTTATCTTTAAATCGAAAGAAAACAATGTTTGGTATCTAGGAAGGAAAATTACTTGGACACATCATATCAGAAGAGGGGATAAAGATATACCCAAAGAGGATTGATGGTATATTGCAAATCAACAATCCTAGAAACATCAAGGAACTTCATTCTTTCATTGGGAATATTAATTTCTTGAGAAGGTTCATACCCAATCTAGCTGAACTCCTTAGAAACATGACCAATATGCTTAAAAGGGAAGAAGGAGTTAAATGGACCTTAGAAGCAAATAAATCATTTGAGCTGGTAAAAGAAGTATTAACCAAAACACCAATTCTCATTAGTCCTGATTTTACAAAGGATTTCTTCATTTTTTCATTTGCATCAAAACACACAGTAGCTGCTGTCCTATTACATAAAAACTTGAAGAGACAAGAGCAACCAATTGAATTCTTTAGTAAGGCATTGAGAGATGCACCTCTGAAGTACAATATCATGGAAAAACAAGCCTTTGCCTTAGTCAAAGCCTTAAAAGACTTCAGAGTTTACATTTTACATTCCCACATAATTGCATTTGTGCCAAATTCAGTTGTAAAAGACATTCTAACCCAGGATCCAGATGGCAAAAGAGGAAAGTGGATTGCTGTGATACTTGAATATGATTTAGAAATCAAGCCTACTAAGCTCATAAAAGGCCAAGGACTAGTAAGATTGATGACTGAGTCTAATTTTGAGGTTCTTGATATAAACATGTTATATGCATTAAATGAACATGAGGAGTTGTCAACTTCTAGTATTGAAGATCATTTTCTGTTTTCATCTTGGTATGCTGATATTTTATGTGTTTTTCTCAATTTAAATACACCTCCTAGTTTATCTAAAACGAAGGCAATATTTTTAAAGCTAAAAGATGTTAATTACTGCATTTTAGATAAATGTCTATATTGGAAAAATGCTAGTGGATTATTTCTTAAATGTTTGCCTGAGAATGATGCAGATAAGATCAAGCATGAAATACATGAAGGATAATGTGGAGGCCACCTCTATTGGAAGACAACTTCCAATAAAATCCTTAGAGCTGGTTACTATTGGCCCACCCTCTTTCAAGATGTCCATAAAATGATTATTACCTGTCACAAATGCCAACTCTTTGACGGCAAAAGAAAACTGTTTCCCTTACCCTTGCATCCAATCACTGTTGAAGCTCCTTTTCAGCAGTGGGGTTTAGACTTCATTGGGGAAATCCATCCTCCCTCATCTGTCCAACATAGATGGATCCTCACTTTAACAAACTATTTTACCAAACGGATAGAAGCAATCCCTTATAGGCAAGCCACTGACTCTGTCATCACAAAATTCCTTGAAAATAATATCCTATCTAGATTTGTCTGTCCTAGGAAGATTATCACTGACAATGCTGCTGAATTTGGATCCAAAAATATGGTTGAATTATGTCATAAATATCAGATTACATTGGGCCACTCTACTGCTTATTACCCTCAAGGTAATGGGTTGGCAGAATCCTCAAACAAAATTTTAGTTAATATAATAAAAAAGTTGCTGGAAGACAATAATAAATCATGGCATACAAAGCTAGTACATGCACTATGGGCTGACAGATTAAAACTTAAGAAATCAATTGGAATGTCTCCCTACTAGCTAGTTTATGAAGCAGATGCAATTTTTCCAATCAATCTAGGAGTGCCAGTCACGAAGCTGATCCAAGAAGTACAGTCTGAGGATAATGATATGACAAGAAGAATCAATTAGACTATACATCTTCAACAAACCAGAGAGGAAGTCTACAACAAAGCCCTACACAAGAAAGAAAACATTAAGAAGTTGTTTGATAAAAGGACAAAGGCCAATGATTTCAGCATTGGTGACAAAGTTTTGAAGTGGGATTCCAGGAGAGAAGATAAGGGAAAACATGGAAAATTTGATAACTTATGGCTAGGCCCTTATCTCATTCATTCTACTGCTGGTAAAAATGCTTATTTCTTACAGGAAGTGAATGGAACTGAACTTCTTGGAGGTCCTGTCAATGGCAGGATGCTCAAGCATTACTTCTGTCAAGAGTCATGAGTTTCAAAGCTTTTTACTTTCCATTGTAAATTATCATTTTCTGAACATTGCGTTCAAAGTTAGAAAAATAAAAATACAAAAACAATAAAAATAGAAAAGAGGGCAGATGAAAACAAGAAACGTATAGCCCCATACCAAAAAAGAGAGACAAAGTCTGAAAGTGTGCAAGCTCAAATGCCACTCCTAAAAACACATTTCTAGTTAGTCATACAACCTAATTATGACTAATTAGCTTTTCAATTTACTGCTGATAGGTTAGTGAATTAGATCAACCAAACAGCTTAATCTTGGCTTATCAGTAAGGTAGATTAGGATAGAGAAACAATGGTTCTAAAAAGCTCAAAACTTGAACCAAAAGAAAGAGGAAATAGCTCAAACAATACCAAAACCAGAGCTAAAGAAATAATGAAGGATGTTTTAATTTTCAGATCTTAAGCTTTCACAATTTTGTCTTAATTTTCTGCAAATAACAGTCTATGTGCAGCTTGTTTTTATGCCATATATCAACAGCAAGTCATACTTCTTAATCTTGGCTTGGCTATTTTTAAAATTTATGTTCTAGAAAATAGAGAATAAAAGTCTGTCAGACAGTCTAATCCTGACATATAGTAGTTAGGTAGAGAAATTTATGAGTTCAACTGCTTAATCTGAACTCATGGAGAAATAAGAGTAGACTTAGATTAGTTTTCTGTTTCCAAAAAGAATAAAAAGTTTATGAAAAGAGTTTTCCAATCCAAATGCACTCTGAAGAGGAAAAAATGTTAGAATCATTAGGAATGGGTAGGTAGAGATGTTGTTTTGATAGAATTCCATTGTTTCAGATTATTTCAAAGATTGTCAGATCAAAGAAAGGTCAACTAAAGGAAAAAGAAAGTTGATGCCCAATGGATGAAGGCACTGGTTTACTGAAAAGCCAGAGATCAATAGCTGAGGTTCTGGACACCTAAAGAACTAGCTGTCCTCCCCAAGTGGAGCCACTGTTAGCCACCTATAAAACTTTTTTATATCAAATGGTGGCTAAATCTTTTCTAGCCTTCAAGAAACAATTCATGTCCAAATTATGAGTTCTTGAAGTCTTATGATGTCCTTTATCCTTGGAATTAATCTTCACTATTGTTTCACTTGAAGCCCTCAAGTACCTTGCTGTTTACTAAGAATAACTGCTCATGAGGCTCCATTTTCCACCGTTTCACTCCTCCTTTTTCACTCACCAAATAATTCCATTTTCACCCTTTTTTTTTCCTTCCATAAAATCCCTCAAAATACCTTCATTTTAACCTCTAAATCATATTAAACCCCTTTTAAACCTTATATTCCCCTTTGTTTGGTTTAAAAATCCCTCCTCTCACCTATCAGAACCCTTACTTGGCCTCAAAAACCTTTGTTTTTGGTCTAAAAAATCACTCTTCTGCCCCCTGAGGGCTTATTTCCTTTAAGCCTTTTTCCTCATATAACCTTAGCCCTGCATTTGGGCGCTTAAATAGATAAAATACCCTTAAAAAAACCTTGTCTTCTTCTTCTTTTTTTCTGTTTCCCGACATTGTGGTTCAAAACGAATCTGGACCATTGATCTAAGCAGATCAACGGCCATCGGGTCACTTCTCCTTCCCCTCATTTCATCTGTCATCGCTTTTTCCTTTCAAAACTCTGCCCCTTTATTAAATCCTAACCGTTCATTTCGGAGATCCTACAATTGGGACTTAACCTGATAAACCCGACTCCTTTGGGACCTACCTCCCACCTCATAAAGCGCTTGTCCACTCACACGCTACCACCTGTCTTCCACCAAAACCCCCACTTGCACACCTTTCATATCGCATTCTTTCCGCATCGTTGGATCTGGGTCCTTCGATCCAACGGTTGACGATGCATATCGCAGAATATTTGCGCCTAAAGTTTAACGCTTAAAAATTTTGCGAAATAGGTGGTATTAAAAAGCCATGTGTCGAATGATCTATGGAATCTCATTCCCTCCGCAAAATACCGCCTACCCCCCAAATGCCATGCGAAAACCGCTGTCGGTTTTCCCGAAACCACTTCTTCTCAATTCACGCCCTAATTCAAATTTAAACCCCTGTTTCATTTTTCGCCACGGTTTTTCTCCTTACACTGCTGCATCCATTCATTCTCACAGCTCCGATCTCTTCCATAAACCTTCCAAAGTAGTTTTAAACCAATAAATCGCAGGATTTTAAAATAACTTTGTTTGTTTGTGCAGGTTTGGATAAAATTACAGGGATAAATCCTCCCATAGCCATTACAGTGTTATGGGCCGAGGATGACGATCCTCATAGCCTTGAATACAAATTAAGGGGATCAAGGGTTTAAATTTCACGGTTTGAAAGGGTCGATAAGTCATGATCATCGGATTTCTAAACAAATTCTCCAACAAACCCTCTGCGCACCTGCAAACAACAAACACAGTGGACATCAATTAATTGAAGAAAACACAGGATGAAAGCATAATCTGAAGATTAAAAGTTCTAAACAAAATTTAAAAATATTAAGGCACAAATTCGGGAATTAAAGGACTAATCCACAAATGAAGCAGATAGGCACAGTCAGCAGTTCGAGGATGATTAAGGATAAAGTCTCAGAACCTAAATCAGGCATAAACACATTATTTAAAATAAATCATTGTTTAAAAAGTGAAAGAAGACAAAAACAACGAAGGACACCTTAGAGCCACATCAAAGGGGCTAATTGAATTCCATAGCTACCAAATTGACACCTATAGCCTTTTCTGCCTCAAAGGAATACACAGATTAAAGCTCAGTCAACAACATTAAGACTAAAGGTAGCTGACAGTTATTACAAACAAAAGAACATATTTTAAACTGTTAGTAAAGTTATTGTAAAAGATAAAAAGAGCCTTAAAGTCAATCTTTTTACCCACTAAACCTAAAAAGTAAAAAACAGAGTTGTAAATTGAATGCTTTCCTGCCTTATGCCTTGCATGGTTTTCAAGGCTAGGAGTTGCATTTAGTATGAAATTAATGATACTTGAACCCTAGAAACTCTTCCACCTCCTCATTTCCTTATAAAATCTCCTTCAGGAGCACATTGTAAAGGGTTGGTTTTTGGACTTTGATGTAATAGTTGCTGTATCGAATCATTGTTGAATGTGAATAAGTTCTGAAGCTCTGAAGCTCTATTAAGTTATTGAAGAAGTTAGGCTGAGAAGAGAAGTTGTTGCTGTGATGAAACATTGGACATGTAGTTTGTAACTGGATTGACAATCAATATACAAGCTGATTTTTGGGATCCTGGTCTATATCATTGGTGAAGTACCTCTTACTGTTATTGATTTCCTTTCATGTATGTCATTTTGTTCACTTTTCTCTGATAAAGAACAGCAAGCATAGAGCTAGGATTTACTGCTAAAGTACCCTACTCTCACTGATAAGCTTTATCTATATGTTTTCTACTAATTGTGATATTTGAGAATGACTTAAATTAAGTATAAAAATTATCAAGGAATGTTGGTTAGTCCATGTCTTGATGTTCCAAACTTGAAAGGAAGTTCTTGAATGATATTTTCATTACATGCTGAGTAGAGTTAAACTAGAAAAGTTTATGGTTTTCCTTGTCTTCTGTTTTTTTCTCCGAAAGTTGTTTGAAGGTTTCCCTAAGAGTATGCTAAAAGAAGGCTTTGATTTTAATGCATCTGACCTGATCTTAAGCTGCACTTTGTTTCCTTATCTATTTTCATCCCTTCTTAAATTAGTCTAGTGAGATTACTGGATTGTTGTCTGATAAGTTAGCTTTAATACAAGCTTGTCCAAAAAAGTCTATGGTTAGCCCTGTCCTTTGGTTGGTTTCAAACAGTTGCTTAAAAAGGCTTTTCTTGTATGGTAAGTTGATAAATACTTGTTGAAATTATTGGCTTTTTCCACTTTCACAACACTTTTAATGTTCCACTCCATCAATTAATCTAAAGGATCTTTTGATATAGATGACTTGCCCCTTGGACCACTCTTGAAATTGTTGTACAATTAAACCCTTTTGTGACTCCATTGCCCAATGGATTAAAGATGCTTCACACTAATCCTATCTGTTGAACACTTCTCAATATACTTGCATATTCACCCTTTGAAACTCTTTCATTTTGTGATATTCCATCCAATTAAAGATCATACCCGACCGACCAAACAAACAAAAACCCTTGCTCTTAATAACTAGCCTAAAATCACATTTCAAGCCTTAAAGATCACATCTTTAAACACACTTATAGAGAGATCCCTCTCTAGATTCAGGAGGGCTAGATCCTAGAATCCCAAAGTGGTTCTCATGTAGGCCCTGCAGCATTTAGTCTTGCCACTCTACTAAATTACAGAGACCTAACAGTTACAATAAGGTGATAACACTTCCAATTGATTAGCATAAAGCCACTTTCAAAGCACCTTGGGGCACCTACATGTTTGATCAAATGCCTTCTAGGTTGAGGAGAGTGGAAGCTACTTTCCAAAGGGCCATGGTTCCTGATTTCAGTTACTTCACTATGATATACATTGATGACATCATTTTCTGTTTTGAAACTAATGAATAATACCTTTTTCACCTAAGAATGATCTTTAACACAAGTAAAGTTTGGAAGCAAGACTAAAGGAAAAAGGTCAAAGGAGAGCATGGCCCATTTGAATTTTTTTGGAAAAATCCTTACACTATGCACTCAAATGGAGGTAACAATGTTTTCTGTTTACAAGAGCTAAATGAAGAAGAGATATTTGGAGATCTTGTCCATGGCAGGATGCTCAAGCACTATCTTTGTCAAGATTCCTAGTTTCAAACATTCATTCATTGTACATAGCATTGCATGATGAGAGATCATAAAAAAAAAACACAAAAAAAAACAAAGAAGGAAAAATAGGGCAGAATTGAAAAAGAGGTACAACCCCATACCAAAAAAAGAGTACTACTGAAAGTATGCAAGTATAAATGCCACTACTTGTTAAGAAAAAGAGTCTTGTTCAATCATCTAGCCTAATCATGGTTGAACATGTTTTAAATTTCTGTTGATAGGTTAGTAAAAGAAGGCTTGCCAAATCATTTAAACTTGACTTTTCAGTAGGAATAGATTAGGAAGAAAAGATTTTGGTTCTCAATGCTCAAATCTGAACCAAAGAGAAAGATAGGGATGACTAACAAATGATGAAACACAACCCTCATACTTTCTAGTTTTGTTTGTACAAAAATAATGTCTGTGTGCATCTTGTCCTAATGCCACAACTCATGGTAAATCAGATAGCTTAGCCCTGGTTCAAATCATGTTTTCAATTTCAGGTCAGTAGATTAGAGAATGAAGAATTTCAAATAGCTTAATCTTGACAGATGAGTAGTCTAGGTAGAGAATAAAAGAGTTCACTAGCATAATTTGAACTCTTGGAAGAAATAAGTGTACAAGTAGATAGATTGTTTTTATTTCAAAAGAAAAAGAATGCCAAGGGTTTTCTAGTCCAAGTGCACCCACAAGAAGAAAAAATGATAGGAAAAGGTATGATGGGTAGGTAGAGATGAGGTCAAAGCAGTCAATTTTTTTCAGATTCTTAAGATCATACCTTCAAGGAAAACATCAGCAAATGAAAGAGTAAAAATTTGCCCAATGGATGAGGCACTGGTTTTCATAAACTCAGAGATTTGATATCTGAAGTTCTGGACACCTCTTGAAAAGGAGCTGCACTCCCCAAGTGGAGTCAATGTTAGTCATCTGTAATTTTTTTTATTTTGTAGATGACTAAATACTTTTCCTATATTTCTAAAAACAACATTCATGAATATTGTGAGTTTTAGAAATCTCACTGCCTTCGTTATCCTTAGAACAAATTTTTCACCATTTTACTACTATGCCATTTCCTGGTTAGCCTACCACTCCTAGAAGACCCCTCATGGGCTCATGCCACTCATCTTTGTCCCATTTTCACACTCATAACCTCAGTACTCTATTTTTCCTATACTTAGCCCTTCCAATTTCCACCTGGGATTTCCAAATAGCCTACCCTTTCCCATGTTCATCAAATGCATCAAGCATTGATGGTCTCAAAACTGTCTCTGTAGGCTCTTTAGATAAATCAAGTACATTGGATTTGGATCTTCAATACATCAATTTGTCAAAAAAACTCTGTTTTTCATACTTGAAGACCCTAAGCCAAGATTCTAGTCAAAGACTAAGTCAAAAATATTTCTACCAGGTCACTAGGGTTTATTAGGTTGAAGGTTTATCTTTGGTGTTCCAAATCACTGATTTTCATGTGCTAGAAGTTGAATCAAAGGGTGAAAAGGATCAACACCTATTTGTCCAAGTCATATGAAGAAAATCTCCAAAGAGGACTGCTTTGCCAAGAACAAAATTCTACAAAAGGCAACTATGCATTTTGACATTTCTGTAGGAGTGTTGAAATAACTATCAGCAGATAATATGTAAGGTAAGGGGTCTGCTCCTCATTAAAGGATATACACAAGCAAACGGAGGAGGAAGCATCTTATGTTCAAGGAGAAAATCAGGGTTCCTCAGACCGATTAGGCCAGCAGCATGCCAAACAAGGATCGAAGGCATCAAATCACATGGGTAGAGGCACACCAGCACAATCAAGAATGAATTGAAGATTTTTTAGAAGTTATAAATGGAAAAGGGAAAAAGGGGTGGTGAACTGAACATAAATGAGTGAACTTGAAAGGGCTATAGAGAACTGAGAAGACAACACTAATGATTGTTCTCAAATAGCCCAAAAACCTAAGGTTTCAGAAAGGTAGGCAAGAGGGTGAAATGAGGATGATAAGCCTCCATCAGAATAGTAGAAGAAGTTTTGAAGAGCTCTTGAAGGTGACTCCACGCCTGCACGCAGGCAGTGCTGTGCCCAGGAGGATTCGACTGGCCCATTTTCTGCCCGGCGCTGCGCCTAGGAGACTAGCAAGCCTGCACAAATCATGCAGCGCTGCGCTTAGGAGCCCGACAGACCTGCACATGGGAAGTGCTATGCCCAAGAGGACTCGACTGGCCCAGAGTTTTCCCGGCGCTGCGCTTAGGGCAAAAAAACCTCTTCCACCTGCAAAATTTCCAAAAAACACAAAACACCCCTCCAAGTTGCTTCCAAGAACCTACAAAAGAGTCAAAAAATTGGTAAGTGGACATTTTCCCCCCTCCTCAAGTGAAATTCATGAATTAATGGTTAAAGGAAAATGATCAAACCCTAGTGCCTACAAACCCTAAGTTATCACGGTAAAACCTCTGTTTTGACCTCCAAATAAGAAATTGTCAGTTAAGGGGAGTGTGGATTAGGGTAACTGCAATTAGTTCAAGTTAAGCCCTCCTCCAAGATCAAAACAAATCAGTCATAAACCCACCTCCATCTCACTCATTTACAAGAGCTACCCTCACCATCATTTCATTTAACTCCTCCTACCTCAGTTTCACAAGCAAGCCCGAGTTTGTCTAAAGGCAGCCCTAGTCACCATGTCAGGAGAAGAAGGAAGTATGATCAGTGAAGGAGGTCAAGTGCCTATGAGGCCAAATCAAAAGGGTGGGATGGTTAACATATTTGAACCCCAAGACATAGTGGAGATTACTTCCTCCCCCATGATTCTCATATGCTTTCAAAATGTGGGGTGTTTCCAGTTTTTTGAGAAAGTCAAACAAGTGGAAAATAACCCACAGGTCACAAGGTTGTTCATTCTTAACCTACATAACAAACATTAAAGCCTTGCAGGGATAGATTTTGAGTTATCAACAGATGCCATCTCTTGTGCTATAGGTATACTTGATGTTGGTGAGAAATGGTTCAAAAGGGAAAAGTTGGACATGAGTTTCTATGAGCCTTTCCTCAAGCCTAGGTACAAAGAAGGCTGCAAGACGATTTTCCCTTTCTCACACCTATTGGAGAAGTATGCACCCTTAATGAAGGTCATAATGAAATACTTTGTACCTGTGGGGGAGATACTCTAGACTCTATTCCTACCATGTCATATTACTCATGCATTTCACTAGGGTCAAGATGCTTCATTTGCCCTATTACTTGTATAGGAGTATAGACAAGATGTCTTCTGTTGTCCGAATAAGGAATTATATCCAAAAAATGCATAGTTTTTTCCACCACTCCTTGATCAAGATGGTGGTACTACATCAGTTGGAGCAAGAAGGCATGCCTTGGGATGAGTTCATAGCTCATGAAATATTCACAAGCCCATAGCCTCATCATTAGCCTAGTTTACCCTCATCATCTCATCCTCGTCCCTCCACTCCTGCATCACCTTCCACAGACCATGACTCATCATCTACACATGTATCCTCTCCTCAAGAAGACCTCCCTTCGTCACCTTCTCCTGATGCATCAGAACAAGAAGGAAGTGGCAGTGAGCAAGAAAGTGCCAATGAGGGTGATGGTGACAATTAGTCAAGCCGAAATGAAGATGAGGATGATGATGAGTTGAGCCAACAGGAGGCAGAGAACATGGAAATAGATGAAGAGGATAACAATGGATAAAATGAGGAATATGACAGTGAGAAAAAATTGAGCAGTGATGAAGAAGAGGTCAACAATGAAGAAGAAGATATGGAAGAGGATGACAATGATGAAGATGAAAATAGTGAGGAAAATGCAGAGGTTAAAGGCGACAGTGACACCAATGAAGCAAGCATCAGTGATGAATAGGACATAAAGGAGAAAAACAGTCATGACAGTCATGAAGACAGTGAAAAAAGTGAAGAGGGCGATAATGAAAATGAAGATCACAGCATTGAAAAGGCAAGCAGCTCCAATATTGAACAAAATGAAGATGATGACTATGCAGAAAATGAAGTAGAGGCTACTGAGATTCATGAAGACAGTAATGAAAATCAAGAGACTGGTAGCCAAAATGAAGGTCACAACAATGATGAAAGAAACTTTAATGAAGAAAAAAATGACAATGCAGAATTGAGTGAAGAGGTTGAGAGTGGTGATGATGTTGAGAATAAATAGGACAATGATGAAGCAGAAAACATGATGACTGATGATACCAATGATGAAAATGAAGATTTTGATGACAACATCAAGGATCACAGCCATGAGGAAGACACCAACAAGATTGCAGGCAAACTGTTGTGAAGCCAGCTCCAAAAACAGAAGAAAAGAGATATCAACGCCTTAGAAATAAGCCACTTCGAGGGGGCAACCTCCAATACATTACATGAATGAACAATTATTGGATGATAAAAATTACAAAACCTCCTTTCTATATATAGGAGTCCATGGGGGAAAAATGTAATCGTAGTGGGGCTACAATGTAATCCTAGTCGACCTAACAATAATAATTTAAGGGCACAATAATAACAATATGGGGGTTATAGGGGTACAATAATAAAAATAAGGGGGTTGCACTAACAACAATAAGGGACTATACTAGTAATATAGGGACCTGACATGCCCCTCTCCAAAAAAGTGTTGTCCTCAATGCTTGAGTAGCTCAGGGTGCTTCTGTATAAAATTCTCATCCTCCAATGTAGAATCTTCAGTGGGTAAGTTCTTCCACTTGATGAGATACTCTGAAATTGATCGATTCCGTAGCTGTTGAGTTCTTGTTTTTGTGACCGCTTTAGGTTCCAATATGAATTTTCCTTCCTCGTCAAGTTCTCGCAATATTGTTTGAACTGGAATATTTTCACCTATAACCTTCTTTAAGCTTGAAACATGGAAAACTCAATGCACTCACGAAGAAGCAGGAAGCTCCAATTTGTATGCCATAGTACCAATCTTTTGCAACACCTTGTAAGGACCATAGTACTTTGGTGATAATTTATTGTCCTTCTTAGCTTGCTTGAGGGACATTTGTTTGTATGGTTGTAGCTTTAAAAATACCCAATCTCCTACATCAAAACTTCTCTCGCTGCGATGTTGATCTGCCTGTTGTTTCATTCGGTTTTGTGCCAAATTCAGGTTATCCTTTAAGAGTTGGAGAACTTCTTGCTGATGCTCGATGTGATCTTCCACTGCTTGAAGCTTCGAATTTTCCCTTAAATATGATGTGATGGATGGTGGATGATATCCATAAAGTGCCATAAATGGGGTCATTTTTGCCACAGTATGGAAGGAAGTGTTATACCACCATTCAACGAGAGGTAACCACTTGACCCATTGTGTTTATTTATTAGATACAAAAAAACGAAGATATCCTTCCAAACATTTATTTACTATCTCAGTTTAACCATCAGATTGAGGATGATAAGATGAGCTATGAGCTAATTGAGTACCCAAACAAGAAAATAAGTCCGTCCAAAAATTTCCAGTAAAAATGGGATCTCTGTCGCTCACAATAACCCTTGGGCTTCCATGTAGCTTTTGAATTATGTCCATAAATGTAGTAGCAACTGTACTTGCTTTAAATGGATGAGATAATGCACAAAAGTGTGCATACTTAGTAAGTCTATCAACTACCACCATGATGACACTCTTTCCTTCGGACTTAGGTAAACCTGTGATAAAATCCATTGAAATCTCCTCCCAACGTTGACTTGGAATGGATAAAGGTTGTAGAAGTCCTGGGGTCTTAATTGTTTCCACTTTATTCTGCTGGAAAACCAAACATTCTACCACAAACTTTCGAATATCAGATTTAAGGCCATCCCAAAAAAATTCTTTCTTCACCCTGTGGTAAGTTTTTAAAAATCCTGAGTGTCCTCCTAAAGGAGAAGTGTGCAGTTCCAAAAGAATATTTTGTTTTATTTGGGAATTCTAACAAAGATATAAGCGATCTTTGTACCATAAGGAATAATTTTTCCAACTAAATGTATCAGATGTACTAGGATCTTGCTGCAACTTTTGAATGAGTGTCCACACATCTTTGTACTTCTTCCGTTCATCTCTTGCTTCAGTTATCCAATCTGGTTGGATAATAGAAATGGCACAAAACAATGCTTCCACCTCTTCATTCTTTCCTGAGAGTGCATCTGCAACAACATTAAGCTTTCCTTTTTTGTAGATTATTTCAAAGTCATAACCCAACATCTTTGTGACCCATTTTTGCTGCTCTTTGGAAGATAATATTTGTTCCAAAAAGTGTTTAAGACTATCATGATCAATTTTTACCTTGAAGTGTCTTTCCATTAGGTAAGTTTGCCATTTCTTTAGTGCATGCAGTATTGCTAACATTTCCTTCTCATAAATAGGTTTATGTAAATAATTTCCTTTGATTGGACGACTTTAAAAAGAAATGGGTCTTCCTTCCTACATTAAAACAACACCAATTCCATTTCCTAAGGCATAACATTCCACAATAAAGGTTTTTGTGAAGTCTGGCATAGCTAAGACTGGTGCTCGACACATTACCTCTTTAAGATGTTCAAAGGCCTTAGTTTCTTCAGGAGTCCATGAAAATGCATCTTTCTTCAATAATGTTATTAGAGGTGCTTCTATTCTCCCATAATTATTAACAAACTTACGATAATACCCTGTTAACCCGTGAAATCCTCGTAACTGCTTTATGGTTGTGGGGACTTTCCATTCCTTAATGGCTTTAATTTTCTTAGGGTCTACCTTAACACCCTTGTGAGATACAATATGACCCAGATATTCCACCTCTTGTACTCCAAAGAAACATTTGGATGTTTTTGCATATAATTGTTTCTCCTGCAATATTTTGAGCACCCTGTCAACATGTTCAACATGATCTTTCCAAGACCTGCTGTAGATTAGTATATCATCAAAAAATACTAGCACAAATTTTCTAAGGAAGGGTTTGAAAATGGAATTCATCAACCCTTGAAATGTAGAAGGTGCATTGGTAAGGCCAAAGGCATGACCAAAAATTCATAATGACCCTCATGAGTTTGAAATGATATTTTTGGAATATCTTCAGCCTTCATTATAATTTGATGATATCCTGAACGAAGATCCAACTTGGTAAAATAAATTGCTCCATGTAATTCATCCAATAATTCATCAATCACAGGAATGGGAAATTTATCTTTAATGGTGAGCTTATTGAGCTCCCTATAATCTGGACACATTCGCCATGATCCATCCTTTTTGTGTACCAATACTACAGGAGCAGAGAAAGAACTTTGACTGGGTTGAATTATACCCGCCTCTAAAATTTCTGCAATCATACGTTCAATTTCGCTCTTTTGGAAGTAAGGATATCTATAAGGCCGGATGTTTGGAGGAACACTTCCTGGAATCAAATGAATAGCATGATCATGATCACGAATAGGTGGGAGTCCTTTAAGAGTTTCAAACACCTTGGAATGATTGTCCAAGACTTGTTGGAGATCTGCAGAAATAGATGATTTTGATGTTGGAACTTCTAGTGAGCATAATTGTGCAATTACGCCTCGTTGTTCTTTCTTTAGAAGCTTTGTCATGACATTAGAGCTTATTATCCTTCCTGGCTTCCCCGCAATACCCCGTAATTCGACTTCCTTTCCTTCTGAAAAAAATTTCAAGAAAAGTTCTTGAAAATTAAAAGCTACCGTTCCCAAAGATTGTAACCATTGTACTCCTAGTACAACATCAGCACCTCCCATAGGAATGGAAAGCATTGGACTAGTCAATACATATTCCCCCATGGCTAGCTTGATATTATGACATTTTCCAGAGCAATTTATAGTTCCTCCATTTGCAACCATCACTTGACATTCTAGGGCTGGGTATAGGAAACAATTTAATTCCTTGGTTACCTTACAATGAATAAAATTATGGGCGCTACCTGAATCAATCAACACTATTACCTTTTTCTTCTTGATATGTCCTTCTATCTTTAGAGTTTGAGGAGTGGTAATTCCTACCAGTGCATTACACGATATGGTCAGATTCATTTCTTCCCCTTCTATGGCTAGTTCCTGGTGTATATCCTCTTCTTGTTCATTTTCTTCTTCCTCTTCGCAATCTATGTAAAATAATTTCTTCTCAGCACACTTATGAACTTTAGTGTATTTGCTATCACAGCTGTAGCAAAGCCCTTTTGCTCTTTTTTCTTCCAATTTTTGTGGTGTCAACCTTGTAGGTTGTGGAAATCTAGGCGTAGCAACACTTCCTTCTTTATAGAAGTGAGTGGTAGGCTTCCTTGTCGCCATAATTTTACATTCAATTTTTCTTGCCAACCTGAATGCCTTCTCTAATGAATTAGGTTCCAAAACGTGAACTTCATGTTGGATGTGATCCTTTAAAGTGCCTATGAAGAGATAAATCCTGTGTTCCTCTGGAATATCAGTTACCCTTATATTCAATTTTTGGAAGTCCTCAATGTGCTCCCCCACTAAGCCCTTTTGTTTGAGATTTATCAATTGGCTAAAGAAGGTGTTTCTTTTTGTATCTTCATAATGTGCTATCATTTCCTCCGTAAAAATTGACCAAGTGACAATTTTTTTACGGGAGCAAAGCCATCGATACCATACAAATGTATTTTTTTCT
This sequence comes from Pinus albicaulis, assembly GCA_034641835.2. Classification (NCBI taxonomy): domain Eukaryota; kingdom Viridiplantae; phylum Streptophyta; class Pinopsida; order Pinales; family Pinaceae; genus Pinus; species Pinus albicaulis. The sequence continues at coordinate 426,100,007 of CM076575.1, read as the reverse complement.
AAATGTAAAGTTGCAATGCGTACCTTTTGTGTGTTTTGCACGTTATGGAGATCAAAATATTGCTCCATCTTTAGTATCCATGTTATAGGATCCTTTCCATCAAACTTCCTCGTCTCCATTTTTGGAATATGGTGGTTCTTCCCGCCAACATTAGAGTTTATGAAATCACAATTAACATTTATTTTGTTCTCATCATGAGTTTCTTCTACTATCTTTTCACCATTATGAAACATTTCTTGTATCAACTTTGTCAAACCTTTCATGTCTGCTTTTAGATCCTTATTCATGTTTTCCATGTTGTCTTTCATGTCATCCATATTAGCTTTTATGCCAGCTTCCATGCCATCCATCTTGGCTTCCACGCCTTTCTTCAAAACTTCCATTTCATTTTTTGTTGATTTTGCGTATATTAAATTTGGTGCACTTGCTCTTGTAATTTTGATAGATCATGTTGCAATTCTTCATCTTCATGAGTCATAGTAGAGCCTTCTCAAGGCTTAATGGGTGTTGAATTATTTTTATGGGGCATATTTTAGAACCCAATACTGATATCTATTCTACAATCTTCCCTTGGAATCAATTCAAATTGATTCTTCAAACAAGACTTATGCAATATGGAAAAAAAAATAGATACCTTTTTCTTGATTTTGAGGAGCTTGATATTGAAATTGGATTATCTCTGTGATTGCAGCACTTCAATATTTGAATTTTGATATCAACGTAGCCCTATGAATTCTCTTTTGAATGCGATAGGTCTAACCTGATTTGGATTCTCCAAGACAAAGTTGTATCCAATCTCCCACAATGACCTAATTATGGACTAGTTCAGTAGAGCGAACTTGTATGACTTTCCACATGTCACTGTTTTTTCCTTCGGCTCTAAAATTGATAGCCAAGAAACTATAGTCTATGTACTTGCGACCACTTTTTATGACACTCCAATCCGATGCTCAAAGAGAGAGTTATGAAACTTTTCCCACGATCACCTCTTTGAGATGAATTTCGAGAGCCTAAAAAAGCACTACCTTCCACAGATCATATCTCTGAAACTATTGTGAACCAAGCTCTAAAATGTTTTGACGAGTTTCCTTAGGATTTCAAATTCGTACCCTAAAAATTTCAGATTCTGAACCTTCGTAGAAAAAAATTTATAACAAAAATTCCACGATGCCCTGTTTAGAGCAGCGAAACCCTAGAATCCAAAGCTCTGATACCAAATGTTGTGTAACCAGCTCCAAAAATAAAATAAAAGAGATATCAACGCCTTATAAATAAGCCACTTCGAGGGGGAAACCTCCAATACATTAAATAAATGAACAATTCTTGGATGATACAATTTACAAAACCTCCTTTCTATATATAGGAGTCCATGGGGCCATAATGTAATCCTAGTGGGGCCACAATGTAATCCTAGCCGACCTAAAAATAATAATTTAAGGGCACAATAATAAAAATAAGGGGGTTACATTAACAACAGTAAGGGACTATACTAGTAATATAGGGACCTGACAACGCAAGAGAATGGACTCAGGTAGAGAGATTGGACAGTGAGTGCAGAGAAGTTGAACGTTGTGGTTAAATATAATAGGCAAAGTTGGGAAATAGAAGGAGATATAATAGCACTATTTGAAACGCAACAACATGGGTCAAGTCGGGAAAAAAGGTGGTTATGCAGCATAGTTAAAATATAATGGTAGAAATAGAAAAGACAAGAGGGAAACAAGTAGAAGAGGACAAATGCTCAGCAAAGCTTAGAAACCGAAAGGGTTGAGTGAAATAATTGATTGTAACTGTAATTGTTTTATTTATTTTATATTGTTTGTGATGCAAATGAAAGTCACCGTAGGCAAATAAAAAATCCCATGTAATACTGAAATGTGTACATACTGTTATATTATTCTGAATGTGTAGGGAAAGAAAATGAGAAGGTGGAATGCAAAGAGTCATACCTGTTCATTTCATATTCCCATATGGAATGCAAACAGTTATGAGGTGATCTCTATAAATGATGTTACTGTCATATGAATAGAGAGGTTAGAGAGTGAAAGAATAAGAATAAGAAAGAGTAGATAGAGAAGCTGTGTAGATCCAGAGATGATATAAGGCAGATATGAAAGTTGGAGGACAATAGTGAAGAAGGAATAGAACAGAGCTGATATCCAGGTAAATCAACATGTGTTTTCATTGTAGTGTGAGGAAGTTGGTGCTTCCATATCAATTTGTAGCTTGATAGATGTCCAGTTGTAGCTGACTGAGGTAGGAGCCTCCTATGGGTGATAGCCTGCAGAAAATATATTGGAGTTGGAGCTTCCTTGCAAGTTTTAGCTTGCAAAGTTGAGGTAGTAGCCTCCTATAGGTTGGAGCCTACAAAAAATCAGTGATGAGAGGGAGTTGGAGCTTGCCTCTGCATCACAACAATAATAACATATGGTTTTCTCCCTTATGGGTTTCCACTTATATCTGTTGTTTATGTGCATGATAATTATGTGTTGATATTCTGTATTTAATCTTCTTTATACCTACCTCTCACTTATTAAGATTGTTGTTCCATTGTACATTAAGCTGATAATGAAATGAAGGTGTAAATAAGTATAAATGAAAGTTTAAAAGTCCATGAATGCATTAAAGTGATTCACCCCCCCCCCCCCTCTCAATTTAACTAAGGGGTTCAAAAATTTGGTATCGGAGATAGGTTCCTTCTGTATCATTTTATCAACTAGAAGGAGATCACAGGTCCGCAAGATGGCTAGTCAAGAAGGATGCTCAACAAATAAATTCTCATTGTTTACTGGCACAAACTATTCCTTTTGGAAAATTATAATGAGGGCGTATATAATGTCTCTAGGAATAAAAGCTTGGGATGCTATGGAATTAGGATATGCCCCAAAGGATTCTGACACAAAGTAAGATGCCAGAAAAAATTTCATAGCCAATGCAAAAGCCATGAATGTACTTTTGAGTGGTCTGTGTGAGTCTAAATTTATCAAGGTAATGCATTGTGATACTACCAAAGGAATTTGGGTTACTTTGGAAAGTATCCATGAGGGAGATAAAAAGGTAAAGGCAGCCAAACTGCAAGTCTATATAGCTTAGTTTGAAAATATAAAAATGAATGAAGAAGAAGATGTTGCCGACTTCTTCTTAAGGGTTGCAGAAATTGTGAATAACATGAAATCTCTACGAGAAACCATTAGAGAATGTGTAATTGTACAAAATATATTGAGATATTTACCATCCACGTTTAACCCTAAGGTTTTTTCCATAGAAGAAACAGCTGATTGGGAAACATTGACCATGAACCAGTTGCATGGAAACTTGACAGCTTATCAGATGAGACTTCCACAGAGGAAGTCAAATGTGAGGGAGGAACCCTTTAAGGCATAGAAGTGAAAATAAGAAAAGGAAGATACATGCTCCTGCTCTGATGAAGAAGAGGCCAATTTTGTCAAAAGATTGGATAGAGGCTCAGTCAAGTATAAAGGTAAACTTCCATTTAAATGATTTAACTATTGAAGAGTTGGGCACTATGCATCTAAGTGTCCTCATAAGAAAACAAAGAATCAAACACAAAATAAAAAGTAAACCAAAACAAATAACTGGCAGAAAGGAAAGAGATTCAATAGAAGATCATTTTATGCTCAACAAGATAGTAGTGCATCTGAAAACTCAGATGAATCCTCAAATGAAGAAGGAACCTCTAAATTTGTGTTGATGGCCAAGGAAGAGTCTGAAGGATTCATTCTAGAAGATGAGGAAGAAGGTGAGGTAGACCTTGAGGGGGAGCTAAGAAGTGCCCTGGAGGAAATAGAAAGACTTAAACTCAAGTGCAGAAAATAGAAAGACATTCTCTTGAAATATGTAAAAGAAGAACCAAATTCGGAAGACCTCATTAAGTTGAAATTAGAGCCTTAAGAAGCTAAGAAGGTGGAAGACATTCTAGTAAAGCAAATTAAGGATAAAATTCAGAAGCAAGAGAAATTTGAAGAAGAAATAGTATGCCTGAGAAAGAAATTAGATAACGCCCAAAGCGAATTATCAATGAACACTCCACGAATGAAAATCTCTGAACAGTTGGATAAAATACTAAATGCTAAAAGATCTCCTCTCATAAAGGCTGGGATAGGTTACGAAGGAGAAACCAACAAATCCAGGGTAGAAAATAACAAGAATATCATTTTTGTAAAAGCACTAAACAATTGTGAAGATCCAAAGAGGGAATCCAAAGAATTAGAAACAGGCAAGACCATGATATATAAAAAATCAAACATAAACAAGAAAAAAATTCAAGTGACAAAATAAATGAAGATACAGTCAACTATAAAAGACTCATATGATCCCAAGGATGAATTGAACAAATTTAGAAGATTTCAAAAGAGGTTTCTTCTTCATATGAGGAGTTTCACTTGCTTCGCCTGCCACAGACCTAGACATATCGCGACATACTATAAGAGAAAGCAAGTTCAGTCCAACCAATAAAAGATGTAACAACCAAACATATTACCTAAAATAACTCTCTCTGCTAGAGATAGATACTACTTCCATGGGTATTGTTTTATTGTAAGGGGTTCGATCATAAAGCCATGGAGTGTAGAACGTATCGAAAAAAACTGATGTATGAAAACTCAAGGATATTTATGAACAATGGATAATTCACTCATATACATAATCCATTCAGAAATATAATAAAATGTTTTGGCTGCCATCAAATCGGGCACAAGTCTCACAAATATCCTCTCAAAGACTATGGTCCGTCTTCTTAGGAAATGTACGAAACAAATAGCCGCATGCAGTGGAAAAATAAGTTGCATAAGTGTGACCTGGCTCTAATAGCTCAAGATCAGAAAATCCAGTGGTATATGGACGGTGGATGCTCAAAGCATATGACTGGAGATCGAAGCAAGTTTGTAACCTTTGATGAAAAGAAATCTGGAAATGTAACATTCGGCAATGATAAAGCATGGAAAATCAAAGGAAAAGGCTCAGTCAGTCTGAATAATGGAATAGGAGAGACTCAATATGTACTATATGTGGATGGGCTGAAATCCAATCTGCTAAGCATCAATCAAATGTGTGATAAAGGATGTGAGGTCCTTTTCAGAGCCCAATATTGTGAAGTGAGATCTAGCACCACAGGAAAGACCTTGATCAAAGGTATTCAAACAAAAAGTAATGCTATATAGTGGAAGAAGAGAATGAAGCATGCCACATAAGAAAACTTGACGAATCATGGTTATGGCATAGAAGATTGGGACACCTAAACTTTGACCACATCATCAGCCTGAGCAAGAAGAATGCAGTCAGAGATATGCCTACAATAAAGAAGCCTCCAAATACCATATGTAAATCCTGCCAACTGGGAAAGCAGACTCACACATCTTTCAAGGCTAAAGATACATTATCTACAAGTAGGCCACTTCAGCTTGTACACATGGACCTGTGTGGACCTTCAAGAACTAATGCACCAGGTGGAGAATCTTATTTCATGCTGATAATAGATGATTTTACCAAATTGACGTGGGTGGAATTTCTCAAATATAAATTTTAAGTGCTTGAGAAATTCAAGATATTCAAGGCATTAGAAAAAAATAAAACAGGATGCAAGCTAAAATGCACCAGATCAGATAGAGGAGGTGAATTCATAGACTATGATTTTGCAGACCTATGCAATGAACATGGGATATAATTTTTTTTTTTTACAATTGCAGGTACACCTCAATAGAATGGAGTGGAAGAGAGGAAAAATAGGTCAGTACAACAGATTTCCAGAGCCATGATGCAAGAAAGTAACATTCCCCAAACCTACTGGGCAGAAGCAGTACACACAGTTGTTCACATTATTAACAAAGCTCATCTAAGACCAAATTGTGACAATACTCCTTACGAATTATGGCATGGGAAACCAACATCAATCAAGAACTTTAGAGTCTTCAGAAGCAAGGGAAGTCTGAAGTTTCATAAAAAATAATGATGAAAAACTAGGGAAGTTTGACGTAAGAGTTGATGAAGGAATATTTTTGGGATATGCATCCAATAGTAAGGGTTACATGTGCTACAACAAAAGATTGCACAAAAATGTGGTGTAATATTCCTACATTAGCATGCAACTAATAGGAATATTGATTTTTGATTTTTACACCTAGTAGATGAATAAATGGGGGAGAAGACCCATACTTAACTTAAATCAGCTCAAAAACCCTCTTGGTATGAAAAAGGTGTTGTGTAGCCAGCTCCAAAAAGAGAAGAAAAGAGATATAAACGCCTTAGAAATGAGCCACTTCAAGGGGGCAACCTCCAATACATTACATAAATTAACAATTCTTGGATGATACAATTTACAAAACCTCCTTTCTATATATAGGAGTCCATGGGGCCATAATGTAATCCTAGTGGGCCACAATGTAATCCTAGCCGACCCAACAATAATAATTTAAGGGCACAATAATAAAAATATGGGGGTTACAAGGGTACAATAATAACAATAAGGGGGTTACACTAACAACAATAAGGGACTATACTAGTAATATAGGGACCTAACATGCCCCTCTCCTTCAAAAAGTGTTGTCCTCAATGCTTGAGTAGCTCTAGGTGCTTTTGTATAAAATTCTCATCCTCCCATGTAGAATCTTCAGTGGGTAAGTTCTTCCACTTGATGAGATACTCTGAAATTGATCGATTCCGTAGTTGTCGAGTTCTTGTTTCCGTGACCGCTTCAGGTTCCAATATGATTTTTCCTTCCTCATCAAGTTCTGGAAATACTGTTTGAACTGGAAGATTTTCACCTATAACCTTCTTTAAGCATGAAACATGGAAAACTGGATGTACTCGCGAAGAAGCAGGAAGCTCCAATTTGTATGCCATAGTACCAATCTTTTGCAACACCTTGTAAGGACCATAATACTTTTGCGATAATTTATTATCCTTCTTAGCTTGCTTGAGAGACATTTTTTTGTATGGTTGTAGCCGTAAAAATATCCAATCTCCTACATCAAAACTTCTCTCACTGCGATGTTGATCTTCCTGTTGTTTCATTCGATTTTGTGCCAAATTCAGGTTATCCTTTAAGAGTTGGAGAACTTCTTGCTGATGCTCGATGTGATCTTCCACTACTTGAACCTTCGAATTTTCCCTTAAAGATGATGTGACCGATGGTGGATGATATCCATAAAGTGCCATAAATGGGGTCATTTTTGCTGCAGTATGGAAGGAAGTGTTATACCACCATTCAGCGAGAGGTAACCACTTGACCCATTGTGTTTGTTTATCAGATACAAAACAACGAAGATATCCTTCCAAACATTTATTTACTATCTCAGTTTGACCATCAAATCGAGGATGATAAGATGAGCTATGAGCTAATTGAGTACCCAAACAAGAAAATAACTCCGTCCAAAAATTTCCAGTAAAAATGGGATCTCTGTCGCTCACAATAACCCTTCGGCTTCCATGTAGCTTTTGAATTATGTCCATAAATGTAGTAGCAACTGTACTTGATTTAAATGGATGAGATAATGCACAAAAGTGTGCATACTTGGTAATTCTATCAACTACCACCATGATGACACTCTTTCCTTCGGACTTAGGTAAACCCGTGATAAAATCCATTGAAATCTCCTCCCAACGTTGACTTGGAATGGATAAAGGTTGTAGAAGTCCTGGGGTCTTAATTGTTTCCACTTTATTCTGCTGGCAAACCAAACATTCCGCCACAAACTTTCGAATATCAGATTTAAGGCCATCCCAAAAAAATTCTTTCTTCACCCCGTGGTAAGTTTTTAAAAATCCTGAGTGTCCTCCTAGAGGAGAAGTGTGCAATTCCAGAAGAATCTTTTGTTTTAGTTGGGAATTCTTACAAAGATATAAGCGATCTTTGTACCATAAGGAATCATTTTTCCAACTAAATGTATCAGATGTACTAGGATCTTGCTGCAACTTTTGAATGAGTGGCCATACATCTTTGTCCTTCTTCCATTCATCTCTTGCTTCGGTTATCCAATCTGGTTGGATAATAGAAATGGCACAAAGCAATGCTTCCACCTCTTCATTCTTTCTTAAGAGTGCATCTGCAACAACATTAAGCTTTCCTTTTTTGTATATTATTTCAAAGTCATAACCCAACATCTTTGTAACCCATTTTTGCTGCTCTTCTGAAGATATTCTTTGTTCCAAAAAGTGTTTAAGACTATCATGATCAGTTTTTACCTTGAAGTGTCTTCCCATTAGGTAAGTTCTCCATTTCTTTAGTGCATGCAGTATTGCTAACATTTCCTTCTCATAAATAGGTTTCCGTAAATACTTTCCTTTGATTGGACGACTTTCAAAAGCAATGGGTCTTCCTTCCTGCATTAAAACTGCACCAATTCCATTTCCTGAGGCATCACATTCCACAATAAAGGTTTTTGTGAAGTCTGGCGTAGCTAAGACCGGTGCCAGGCACATTGCCTCTTTAAGATGTTCAAAGGCCTTAGTTGCTTCAGGAGTCCATGAAAATGCATCTTTCTTCAATAATGTTGTTAGAGGTGCTGCTATTCTCCCATAATTCTTAACAAACTTGCGATAATACCCTGTTAACCCGAGAAATCCTCGCAACTTCTTTATGGCTGTGGGGACTTTCCATTCCTTAATGGCTTTAATTTTGTTAGGGTCTACTTTAACACCCTCGTGAGATACAATATGACCCAGATATTCCACCTCTTGTACCCCAAAGAAACATTTGGATGTTTTTGCATATAATTGTTTCTCCTGCAATAGTTTGAGCACCCTGTCAACATGTTCAACATGATCCTTCCAAGACCTGCTGTAGATTAGTATATCATCAAAAAATACTAGCACAAATTTTCTAAGGAAGGGTTTGAAAACAGAATTCATCAACCCTTGAAATGTAGAAGGTGCATTGGTAAGGCCAAAAGGCATGACCAAAAATTCATAATGACCCTCATGAGTTCGAAATGCTGTTTTTGGAATATCTTCAGTCTTCATTCTAATTTGATGATATCCTGAACGAAGATATAACTTGGTAAAATAAGTTGCTCCATGTAATTCATCCAATAATTCATCAATCACAGGAATGGGAAATTTATCTTTAATGGTGAGCTTATTGAGCTCCCTATAATCCGGACACATTCACCATGATCCATCCTTCTTGTGTACCAATACTATGGGAGCAGAGAAAGAACTTTAACTAGGTTGAATTATACCCGCCTCTAACATGTCTGCAATCATACGTTCAATTTCGCTCTTTTGGAAGTAAGGATACCTATAAGGCCTGATGTTTGGAGGAACACTTCCTGGAATCAAATGAATAGCATGATCATGATCACGAATAGGTGGGAGTCCTTTGGGAGTTTCAAACACCTTGGAATGATTGTCCAAGACTTGTTGGAGATCTGCAGAAATAGATGATTTTGATGTTGTAACTTCTAGTGAGCATAATTGTGCAATTACGCCTCGTTGTTCTTTCTTTAGAAGCTTTGTCATGCCATTAGAGCTTATTATCCTTCCTGGCTTCCCTTCAATACCCCGTAATTCGACTTCCTTTCCTTCTGAAAAAAAATTCAAGAAAAGTTCTTGGAAATTAAAAGCTACCGTCCCCAAAGATTGTAACCATTGTACTCCTAGTACAACATCAGCACCTCCCATAGGAATGGAAAGCATTGGACTATTCAATACATATTCCCCCATGTTTAGCTTGATATTATGGCATTTTCTAGAGCAATTTATAGTTCCTCCATTTGCAACCATCACTTGACATTCTGGTGCTGGGTATAGGAAACAATTCAATTCCTTGGCTACCTTACAATGAATAAAATTATGGGTAATACCTGAATCAATCAACACTATTACCTTTTTCTTCTTGATATGTCCTTCTATCTTGAGAGTTTGAGGAGTGGTAATTCCTACCAATGCATTACACGATATGGTCGGATTCATTTCTTCCCCTTCTATGGCTGGTTCCTGGTGTATATCCTCTTCTTGTTCATTTTCTTCTTCCTCTTCACAATCTATGTAAAATAATTTCTTCTCAGCACACTTATGACCTTTAGTGTATTTTCTATCACAATTGTAGCAAAGCCCTTTTTCTCTTTTTTCTTCCAATTGTTGTGGTGTCAACCTTGTAGGTTGTGGAAATCTAGGCGTAGCAACACTTCCTTCTTTATAGAATTGAGTGGTAGGCTTCCTTGTCGCCATAATTTTACATTCAACTTTTCTTGCCAACCCGAATGCCTTCTCCAATGAATCAGGTTCCAAAACGCGAACTTCATGTTGGATGTTATCCTTTAAAGTGCCTAGGAAGAGATCAATCCTGTGTTCCTCTGTAAGATCAGTTACCCTTATATTCAACTTTTGGAAGTCCTCAATGTGCTGCCCCACTAAACCCTTTTGTTTGAGATTTATCAATTGGGTAAAGAAGGTGTTGCTCTTTGTATCCTCATAATGTGCTATCATTTCCTCCGTGAAAATTGACCAAGTGACAATTTTTTTACGGGAACAAAGCCATCGATACCATACAAATGTATTTTGTTCTAAATGTAAAGTTGCAATGCGTACCTTTTGTGTGTTTTGCACGTTATGGAGATCAAAATATTGTTCCATCTGTAGTATCCATGTTACAGGATCCTTTCCATCAAACTTCCTCATATCCATTTTTGGAATATGGTGGTTCTTCCCGCCAACATTAGAGTTTATCAAATCATGATTAACATTGATTTTGTTCTCATCATGAGGTTATTCTACTATCTTTTCACCATTAGGAAACATTTCTTGTATCAACTTTGTCAAACCTTCGATGTCTGTTTTTAGATCATTCTTCATGTTTTCCATCTTAGCTTCCATGCCAGCTTCCATGCCATCTATTTTAGCTTCCACTCCATCCATCTTAGCTTCCACGCCATCCATCTTAGCTTCCGCGCCTTTCTTCAAAACTTCCATTTCATTTTTTGTTGCTCTTTGCGAGAGTGAAATCTGTTGCACTTGCTCTTGTAATTTTGATAGATCATGTTGCAATTCTTCATCTTCATGAGTCATAGTAGAGCCTTATGAAGGCTTAATGGGTGTTGAATTATTTTTACGGGGCATATTTTAGAACCCAATACAGATATCTATTCTACAATATGCCCTTGGAATCAATTCAAATTGATTCTTCAAACAAGACTTATGCAATTCGGAAAAAAAAAATACACACCTTTTTCTTGCTTTTGAGGAGCTCGATATTTAAATTTGATTATATTTGTGATTGCAGCACTTCAATATTTTATTTTTGGTACCAATGTATCCCTCTGAATTATATTTCGAATTCCACAGGTCTGACCTGATTTGGATTCTCCAAGACAAAGTTGTGTCCAATCTCCCACAATGACCTAATTATGGACTGGTTTAGTAGAGTGAACTTGTATGACTTGCCACGTGTCATTGTTTCATCCTTCGTCTCTGAAATTTATAGCCAAGAAACTACATTTTGTGTAATTGCGACTACTTTTTACGGCACTCCAATCCGATGCCCAAAGAGAGAGTTATTGAACTTTTCCCACGATCACCTCTTTGAGATGAAATTCAGGAGCTTGAAAAAGCACTACTTTCCAAAGATCATATCTCCAAAAATATTGCGAACCAAGCTCTAAATTTTTTTGAAGAATTTCTTTAGGATTTCAACTTCACACCATAGGAATTTTAGATTCTGAACCTTATTTGGAAAAACGTTATAGCGCAAATGCCACGATGACCTGTTTAGGAGCTTGAAAAAAGACCTAACTTCCACAGATCATATCTCCAAAAATGTTACGAACCAAGCTCTGAAATTTTTAGAAAATCTTCCTCAGGATTTTTTCTTCGCACCCTAAAAATATCAGCTTCTGAAACGTCGTATAAAAAAAGTTATAGCGAAAATTCCATGATGACCTGTTTGGAGCAGCGAAACCCTAGAATCCAAAGCTCTGATACCAAATGTTGTGTAACCAGCTCCAAAAAGAGAAGAAAAGAGATATAAACACCCTATAAATGAGCCACTTCGAGGGGGAAACCTCCAATACATTACATAAATGAACAATTCTTGGATGATACAATTTACAAAACCTCCTTTCTATATATAGGAGACCATGGGGCCATAATGTAATCCTAGTGGGCCACAATGTAATCCTAGCCGACCTAACAATAATAATTTAAGGGCACAATAATAACAAAATGGGGGTTACACTAACAACAATAAGAGACTATACTAGTAATATAGGGACCTAACAAAAGGGATCATTGTAGTAGCTAGATTTCACACCCTCATGTGTGAAAAGGGAATTTTTGCTTGTGGACAAAGTCAAGTTTGACCAAGTCAACAACATGCATGAAGAGGAGTGGATCATCAATGAAAATAGCTCAATGTGAACAAGGATCAGCTTAAACAGACATATGAGAGCTAGCTTGAAGACACTTGGGTGTGAAAGGGGATGAAGCAGGTTGAATAAGTCAACCTTGACCAAATCAAACAACGTGATTTTGGAGGAGTGGCCTTCATGGAGACACAACGCAGTTTTGGAGGGAGATTGATCATGTGCATGTGGAAACCCTAATGGGTGGGACCCGAGGTGAGGAGCCTCACATAGCTTACAAGGAAGGGGATGACATCCATTTGAGGTTAGCTTGATGATTATTGATTTTTTTCTGCATGAATATTTGGCATCCTCTTGCTATTTAGCAGAGTTGTAGTGTTGTTTAGCACAAGGCATTCCTATTTAGGAATCCCTTCTCCTACCTTGAGAGGCCTTTTGGAGGAGAATTATACTTTAGTTTTCCACATTTAGGCTTGAGGCCAAGCATCCTCCTTCAGCTACAGTGCAATTTCTGTTGAGAGCTAGGTTGTGTTGCAGGGTGTTGCAGTGGAAGCACAACAACACCACTTCTAGAGCTTGTATTTCAGAGGAGGAAGCCTTTATTTCTCTGGGAGATCAGTGAGGGAGTCTTTGAGCTTCATTTCAGATCTTGGCATGTGACCAATGTACTTTCCTTCTCCTACAACGCAGTCCTTTCAAGGAACTGTGTCATTTTTCTGAGCATAGCGGTTTCCTTAAGTCTCAATGATAGGATGCATAAGAAGAAGGCATGGTTGTTGTGGCTGTTAAGAAGAGAGTTTGGACATCATATGTAAAATCTTATGTCCATGCATTTACCCTTGTTTAAGGTATGTCTCATGTATTCACATGTATTTATGTTTGATGTATCTCATGTATGTACCTTGGTTTGGGAGGAAGGATAACTCCCACATGATGTATAAGGGAGTTGGTTTGTAATATGTTGATGGGACATCCCACATGTTCATCATTGTAAGGCAAAAAGAGTCCTTGTTGCTATGGTTACTGTTAGAGTCGGTCCGGTCAGCCCTTTGTCAGAGATCATTTCTCTTTTTGCATTTCACTTTTAGGTGTCTCGCTCGATTCACTTCGTTGCATTCCGCTAGGGGCATGCCATAATCTGACGGAAGGGTCTCTTCACTTGTTCCCCTCATGCCTTGTACCTGCTGGTCTAATTCACTTCATCAAAACCATTTTCAAGTCATTTACAGTCATGATTGGTCTCTTACTTGCCAAAGAGTCATTTTAGGGTTTCTAGGTCATATTAGGTCTAGGGTTTTGTCAATTTAGTTTTCAAATGTCCAATAATAGTCAGCAGGCGCATGAGGGAGGTTTGAAATTAGTTTTGACAGAAAATCATTTCATCATCATATGCTTGATCATGATTTTGAAGAAATATAGTGTAGTTCATCTTTATGCAAACCCAATGTAATTTTCAAATTTCTTCATATGTAAATAGCTTCAAAGGCAGCCCTGTTACTTTACCATCTTCAGTAGTTCCAAAAATCCTGCAACAGATAGACAAGATTCATCATTCACTCCAAAAAGTCAAAGACAAGAAAAAACATGTGAAAAGTGCCAAAGTTTCGAGTAAAAGTGGATTTTTTTAAATCGAAAATCAAGGTCCAGGTCATACAGGATATTCTCTGGTTTCAATCATTCATTACCATGTTTAACTTATCAAAAAAGTCAATTGAAATAGGTTGGAGGGCGAAACAAGGTTTAAAGGCAGAAATTGTGTGCAATTTGCAGTGCGCGGTGCGTTGGAGGTGGGCGCGACACACTGGAGGAGCGCGGCGCATTGGGCGCTCCTCCGTAGTGTAAATTAACACTGGCGCGGCGCACTCACCAGGCGCGGCGCACTGGGAGTGCGCGCGGAGCACAGAGCTTCAATTGCATTTTTTCATCATTTCTCCATAAAAACTCAAATCAACTCAGCTTCCCTCACTTTTCCTCACTCCATGTAAGTTCGACTCATTTTCTAGGTGCTAGTAAATGGTCTTTGGTGTGGTTTGAGAGTAGCATATGAGAATTTGGATGATGAAAATTTAAACCCTAGATTCATACCAAAATCTGATCCTTAAGGTTTGGAATGGTTTTTTAAAGCAAGTTTTGTGCCACATATTCCAGCTTCCCCACATTGGTCATTCATTTCCCATTATTGATATACAACCATTATAATCCCTCCTCTATTCCCTCATAATTCCATTTATCGCTCATATCAATTGTGTCTAAATCATATTTTCCCTATCCTAAAACCCTATCATTCCCTATTACTATCACTTTCCCATATCATTTTCAAAGAGTCCCTAATTCTCAAAATTCCCAAACCCCATATCCCTAAACACATTCAAGTGACTGTTTTTGCATTAATTTCACTTGATAAACCCCCACTTTTCCCACGGTTCATAGTTCCTCATTATCCCTTGAATACACATTTGGCATTGAAACAAAACACCAATTTCATATTTTCAACAAACCAAATAAACACTTGACATATACTTTGTAGCACCATGGAGACAAACAGTGATTCGTCATAGGACCAAGACAGTGACTTTGCAATTGAAACTGCATGCACCAGGAGAGCACTGAAACGGCGAAAAAGGCCTGATCCACTTAGAATATTGGCTGAAGCTTCCTTGGATGAGCATGAGGCATGATGGGGGGAATTCACTCAAAATTTCAGAAAATTTGGAGAATTTTTGTCATTTTTGAAAATTTTGGTTGCAAAACAGGTTTTTCCGCCCGACGCGCGCTTACGTTTGAGACATCTTCTGGAGGAAAATTTTGCATTTTTGGATTTTTTATGGAAATTTATGCATGCTCAGGAATGTCCTAGAGATTTCATCAAGTTTTGGGTGGTCTTAAGTGCCAAAAACACCATGAAAACCACCTTTCTGCCACCTTTTGCACCAGCAGGAAGTACTCTTGGGAGATTGAAGTCTTGGAGGGGAAAATGAGCTCCAAATTGAAAAATTCCACTTGGGTTGGATAGCCAACATCCAGGGCGTTCCAACGAGCTATCATGAGGTCAATTTGGACTCCAGGAAGTGCCCAAAAAATAGTTTCAAAGTAGCGCGACACATAGAGCTTTGGAGCGCGACGCATAGAGGATTTTGACCAAATTTTTGCCTTCCAGCTCAGAAATTCGGCCATTTTTGACTAGTTTCATCTCTTGATGTAATTTTTGGTTTTTATTGATGTAATTTGATGTACATGATGCAAATTTTGCACTTATTTACTTGTTCTAGAGGATTCATTCACAAAAAAGTGAAAATTGAATGAATGAATCAGTTTCCCTCCTTTTAGAGGCAAGTTGTTTGGATGCCTAGATTTCAGTTCCATGTTTAGAATTGGTTGAAACTACTCCTAGAAGGAGGAATTCGACCCCTAGAGGCATGGGAAGGGGTTAGGTTGGTCTATATCATGTATTTTCTCAGTCATTTTCAGGGGTTGGACTGGTTGGACTCTTGGGAAAAGTTTGGCACACTATTGTACATATTTTCTGCATTTTTGGCTAAGGAAAGATCAGAGGTTTTGCAGCACCTGTTGGGATTCTTGTGGCTTTCAGTTTTTGATGGTGTTTTCTCTCAGTTATTTTTAAGTTCTTTAATGTTTAATGTATGCCATTCCCTTCTTTTGCTTCTGAAACTAAATGAATGAGTAAATGAGGTAGAATTCATTGATTCCAGTGCTCTGCCTTTGAATTTGTCTAGTTTTATATGTTTTCGTCAGTTTGGAGAGGATCCTTGTTCTCCCTTGCCCTCTTCAGCCCCTTTTCATTTTTATCCATCCATACAAATAATCAAAAGCATCAATACTACTGCCTACCTTGCCCCAATTCGAAATCTGCGAAGATCTGGCCTCATCCCCAAGCCCAAAATTGTTTTTCCCATTTTTTCAACAAAAAACCCAAAAAATTTAAATCAAACTCTTCCATTTGTTTACTAGCCTAAAATCAGTATTCCTTATTAGTCATCTCAGCCCCTTTGAAGATCTTTTGCCGAGATAGACCCGGAGAGAGCCCTCTCCTGTCCTCGTAGGGCTAGCTACGAGGCTGAGCTTGGTTTGATGTTGCCTTGAGTTTTACCTTATTTCAGCCTAAGGTAGATTTGAGCGCTAACAGTTACTATTGGGAGAGTATGTGCTAGAATTTCTCCATACTCATCATGATATTTCTAGAGAGGGGAATGGCACATTGAAAGTGCAAAGAGGGTACCCTTCAGCATTGGAGGACAAGGAGAGCCTTCCACAAAAGAGGAAGAGCTTCTCACATAGTAGCATATTAGTGGATGGCTTTGGCATGTGGAATGTCAAAGAGAGAAGTCATGGAGTGACAAGAGCCTTAACACTAAGGCCAACAACATTGTCACTAGAAAGTATGTTCCTATTGATGGAGTGTTCCAAGGGGAGTATGCATCCTTCCTTTTTGCAGATTTTTATGGGGATATTATCATGGGAGGACTCATCCATGGACCTCACTTTCAGCTTACTCACTATGCATGGTAAGAAATACATTTATGTACTTATTGATTGTTCTATTCAGTATCTATATTTTCTCACCATCTATGGACAGTGCATTGCTCCACATGGGAGCAAGATTACTCTTGGGTTACATGGTCACCTTAGGGAAAATATTTATAATGATGATAACCCATCTCCTCATAACTTTAAGCAAGTTTATAATTGTTTTGATTTTTCTTAGCTGATATATATTGTTGATTACTACCACATAGTAGATGAGCAAACTTGTGCAACTAGTAATTCATTAAGAAACAACTTGCCACATGATGTTCTCAAGAAGAAGTTGGGAAGACTGCGCTATATCCACTTGATAAACCACTGGTATCATGTAACATTCAGTATTTTTCTGATTTATATGCCAAATGGTGATGGTGTGCCATTCATTTTGAATGGGATGATTTGGGTCAACATGATTCATGACATGGGAGAAAGGATCTTTGGAGATCTAATCTTCCTCTTGCCACTTGAGGGCAACCTTATTGCAGACCAAGGATAGCATATGCTCTACACTTGTCATAAGTGGAGAGGAAGACAACGTGGGGTAGGCCATCTTGTCTCCCATGTTCAGTTATTCAGCCCACCTACATTGCAGGAGCTAAAGGTGGAGGATATCTTTTATGAGTTGCCATGTGGGAGGGTGACTCATCTTGTATGGATGATAGCTTGGGGGTGGAGGTTTTACATGGGAATGATAGTTCCCAAACAAATTTCAGACTCCATGCCTTGGGAGGAAGCTCTTCAGTTCTATCCTTGCAATTGCTTGAGGACAAGCAACATTTGGGAGGGGAGGACTGTAATATTCCTACAATAGCATGTAGCTAATAGGAATATTAATTTTTGATTTTTGCACCTAGTAGATGAATAAATGGGGGAGGATACCCATACTTAACCTAAATCAGCTCAAAAAACCTCTTGGTATGAAAAAGGGATCATTGTAGTAGCTGGATTTCACACCCTCATGTGTGAAAAGGGACTTTTTGCTTGTGGACAAAGTCAAGTTTGACCAAGTCAACAACATGCATGAAGAGGAGTGGATCATTAATGCAAATAGCTCAATGTGAACAAGGATCAGCTTAAACAAACATATGAGAGCTAGCTTGAAGACACTTGGGTGTGAAATGGGATGAAGCAGGTTGAATAGGTCAACCTTGACCAAATCAAACAACGTGATTTTGGAGGAGTGGCCTTCATGGAGACACAACGCAGTTTTGAAGGGAGATTGATCATGTGCATGTGGAAACCCTAATGGGTGGGACCCGAGGTAAGGAGCCTCACATAGCTTACAAGGAAGGGGATGGATTCCATTTGAGGTTAGCTTGATTATTATTGATTTTTGTCTGCATGACTATTTGGCATCCTCTTGCTATTTAGCAAAGTTGCAGTGTTGTTTAGCACAAGGCATTCCTATTTAGGAATCCCTTCTCCTACCTTGAGAGGCCTCTTGGAGGAGCGTTATACTTCAGTTTTCCACATTTAGGCTTAAGGCCAAACATCATCCTTCAGCTACAACGTATTTTCTATTGAGAGCTGGGTTGTGTTGCAGGGTGTTGCAGTGGAAGCACCACAACACCACTTCTAGAGATTGTATTTCAGAGGAGGAAGCCTTTCTTTCTCTAGGAGATCAGTGAGGGAGTATTTGAGCTTCATTTAAGATCTTGGTATGTGTCCAATGTAATTTCCTTCTCCTATAGCGCAGTCCTTTGTAGGAACTGCATCATTTTTCTGAGCATAGTAGTTTCAGGGTCAAGACCCTTGATCTTGAGCTTGTCCTTTGGGAAAGGGGCCAACCCTTTTCCCAGGAAGATTGTATAAAGCCTCTTCTTCTATTTTCCTGTACATTTCAGCTACATATATATAGAGCTGTAGTATAACTATGTTTTCCAGATCTATATCTGTAGATCTGTCATTTTATACCCGTACTTTCATGAAGCCCTTGCCGGGTTATTCTCATTTTGTATAAAAGGGAAGAGATCTCCATTTTTCTTAGCCATTGGATGAATGTAAACTCTATATATACTATTTATCATTATTTTTTGCATAAAACCTCATAAAAATAACGCCGTTATATGCTTCAATACTTTCTGTTAGCAAAAGTCATGGGGTTTGGGCTTGTTTGAGTTGTATTGGCTTAGGGAGACCTATTTAACTTGGCTAGAGTGATTTGTTTCTACTCCAATTCTATATGTGAGATGTAAATTACATATTATAAGGGATATAAGTCTCATTTCTCATATTTGTAGCGTAATTTACTGAAGACAGCCTTTTGATGGCCCTATTTGTTGCATTTCCCCAACTTTTGGGATCATAAAAGGTGTAATAATTTGTTGATGTAAAACTAATTGATGGATATGAATTTCTTAACATATTTCATGAGGTAATAGCTTGTTTCTTCTCCAACATTGTGTTTACATATTGCTGCAGTCCCATTCTTGGGCATTTTGCAGCCATACTAGGTGTGAGAGGCCTGTTTACCTTACCTAGTTTGATTGGTTTCTAAATTTCTCTTGTATTTGGGTATTATATTATCATATCTAAGGGATCCAAGGGTTGATATGTTTTTTTTGTAGCATACATTCTTGAAAAATGCATTTTTCAAGCATGCCTTGTTAGCAGTCCCATTTTAGGGATATTATAGTGGTATCAGAGCATGATATTTGGCTTAGCCTATGAGTTCCAACTATCAGAAGGAGAAAGATTAGAATTATAGAGAGGATGAGTTTTCTCTCATCACTTTTCATATCCAGAAAGAACCTCTCCCAAGAGGTTGAGCAGATGAAGGAGAAGAGATGCCATGAAATTTCTAGAGGGTTTCAAGAAGAGGAAGAAACATGCACTTCATATTCTCATGAAGAAGAAGACAAGAAACATAGAAGACACTTAAAACATCAGATTCTAAGTGAATACCTTGTTGAGTACAAGTCTCAACCTAGAGCCTTCAAGGAGACTTTAGCCTTCCCATAGTTCATTCAACTGAAGGAAGAAAGGAGACCCTATAGCAAGGGAGAAATTAAGGGAAATAGGTATCTATTGTCCACTTTTGATGGGACATCTGCAGCAAAGGATTGGAAAAGAAGAATTGAAGAAATCTTCCTACTACATGCAGTGGTAGAAAGATAAGCAGTAGAGATTACAACGCTGCGCATGAAGGGCAAGGCAAGCACTTGGTGGTTCAGTCATCTAAGTCATGCAAGAGTATCTACTTTTGTAGATTGCACTCAAAGGGTGATCAAGAGATTTGATGAAGAAAAATCAGAGAGGGAGGAGCCCTCACCACCTCTTGAGGAGACTTGTATCAGCGTTGTCACAAACTTGGAGGAGGAGCCTTCAACATTAGCAGTTGAGGGAGGAAACATAGTAGAAGAAGGAACTCTTGCAACCATACAAGATGTTCCCAAAGCCCATCAAGGTATGATTGAATTTACTCTTTCTAATATTGCAACAAATATTTTAAGAGATTGTGGAAATCTGCTATTGCATGACCCAGGATCACCACTTATTGCTAATCTAGAGCAGCAAGGTTTCACTGCACTATCCAAGAGTAGCAGTGAAGAAAGGAGGACCCATTCCTCATGGGAGCATTCAGATATCAGCTTCATACAGGAAGCCATGGAGGAAGAGATGACAAAGGGTAGACATCTTGAGATGAGAAACATTTTCTCCTCTTTAGATAACACTTTCTCAATGAGCATGCCACAGCTCAAAGAGAGACTTCTACTTGCAGCAGATCCGAGACCTCATTGGTTTTGGAAGGCCATGCATGAGGAGGTCTCATTAAGAGATCCCATTAGAGGTGCACTTCAGAATTTCATGAAGTGCAAAGTTCTTCAAAGATTTGAGGAGGTTGGTGTCCTACCTTGGGAGGATACCAAGTATTTGCAGAGTGAGATCCATCAACCACATTGGGATGAGTGGATGGCAGTATGGAGAAAGAGGTTTCCAAACCCCTTGTATATCTATGATACAGGCCAGAAAGAAGCACGGTTGCACTGGTTGCTTTTGGGTGAGTATGGTTACTACCCAAAGATTTATATTTCCTTATCTCATGCCTTAAGTCTCAATGATAGGATGCATAAGAAGAAGGCATGGTTGTTGTGGATGTGTTGTACTATACAGCAACCCTCCCTTTTTCTTAATTTTAGAATAAAATTCATTTAGAAATAGGGTCCCTTTTTTTTTATAGAAGTAAAATAATTAGAAATAAAGATTCATTGTTTTGAAAAAGCTCATCTTTGTTTGTATACAAACCAAATACAACATTCAAAACTTCTGACCCGATCAAATATAAAAGACCTTATCATAAAAACAAGTCAAGTGTAAAAGTCCAATGAATAATAATCGCAATCGGAGATCAGAGAAAAACCTTAGAAGAAAATTTAACATAGAAACCCAAATCCTCCGATGCGATTAGTTCGATCGCAAAACTTCAATCGCAAAGGGTTTAAGTTATCTATTTACATATCTCTGATGCGATGCGACCAATCGCAATCGCATGATCGGAACAATTTTTAATAAGCTCTTTGCGGTCAATTTCAAATTCTCCAATGCGACGCGCGTTATTATAAAAAACACTTTTCAAAAGGAAAACAAACATTTGTTCGTTTAAATGAGAAAAACTTTTATATGGTAGACCCCACCATCGGAAATCGGAGAAAGCCATTAACAATTCTTTTCGATTGAAACTCCCTGATTGTGATCTATAACCATCTAATCGAAAATTGGAAAATTTTGCAATCGCAATCGAAAAATTGAGAAATCTGTATTATGATATTTATGTACCATTTGAAAACTTTCGATGTGATTAATACATAACATTTATTACATACGAAGAATTAAAGATAGGTAAATATTATAATATTTCATAAGCGTCAAATCTCCAATTGTACGTTGGTATTCAATAGAAAATCAAATGAATATTGGTTGATGTTTCGGTTTTAAATACATGAATGTGACCCAAAAAGAACATTTACGTGTTATACGAGACCAATAAATAATGAATCATGAGTTCATAATCGTTCATTTCAAGTTACTTGTTTGTCACGACTGAAAGTTTATTGTCTTGCAGAATCAAGGAACACTGAAACCTTTCGTTCACAGACAAAGGGAAATAGTATCAAGCAGAAATATTGAAGGAAGAAAGAGAATAAGAAACTATTTGTTCCCGTTAGTTTGTTAGAACCTCCCGCAATCTCAAAAAGCCAACAAAGCACAGTTAGTTATGAATACCACATATTGCCAAGACTCGGAAAAATGACATGGGAAGGAGTTTATAATCTGATTGAGAGTGAAAACCCTAAAGTCACGATAGCAAAGGTATCACTTCCAAATGAAGATAACTCAGATTCCAACTCTGAGATTAATGAAAGAACACTCGCGAATTCATTCCTACATCGAATTGCAGCCAGAGCAAACATCATTCCTTATTATGATGTGATTCGATGGGTCATCGATAATGTAGAAATTAAGAATAGAATGTTTATTTCAGCTTCTGGAGCATCTTTTGGATCATTTAAAGCAGAATACATTAAGGAAATGTATCATCTCCCTGATCCGCAGAAGGTTTATAACAAAGAATTTGTCAAAGAGTTTTCTGACAGTAATAAGGTTCAATCTGAACCTATGAAAGAATGAAGGAAAAATCCTGAAAAGCACAAAAATGAATCATCCGGTATGTATTCAGTAGATTCTCTTTTACCCCCATACTGCTATGTCGCTGCCATGATGTGTAGATTATTTGGTAATGAAAATTATGCTAGGTTTTCTATACAAATGGTTCCTTTAATCCTTGTTGTTGTCAATTCCGAAATTATGGACTGGGCTGTCATTCTTTCTGATAGGATAGCTAATAGGATACTCAAATAGAGACAAGATAAAAATGTTGGAAATGCCACTCCGTTTTTCTTCTATGCTTATAGTCTAGATGCCCTTTGTTTCAATTTTGAGTTTCCCTTGTTAGGATGGAAATGGACTTCTAAAGATCCTACTCTGATTCATATATATCATAAACTCCTTTGGAAAGTTCATTTCAAAGATCATGTTTATAGAATATGTCATGGTTTCCTTATCCCAGTCTTCCAAACCATTTTCAATCGTTTCCCTCCTAGATTCTCCGATAAAGCTAAAACTGACTTATCCTCAATAGGAGATTGGTTTGAAAGAATTCCTACCATCAAGATTTAGGGTATGGGTGGAACCACATGTTCTTCCTCTTTTTGTGCCAGACAAACTTCTTGCTCAAGAAATTTCCTATCAATTAACAGTTGAAGGAATATCTAGGTCTTTGAATAATAGTAAGAAAATAATGTGGCCTCCATTCCCATTCAATTGTGGTCAGTTTACTTTTAATGAATTCAAACATGCAGAAAAGGAAGTCGCCAAAATAAAGGGTTGTAAATTTGCAACCATTCCAGGGAGACAGTATGATCCACGACAGATAGCTTTTAATGTTACTGCCTCAGTTTCAATTGCTCGATTTGAGCATGAACCAGAGGAGTTTGATGATTTGTTTGTTTCGTTGAATGATTTTCCTAAAGTTTATGATTTAGCCAAGTCTAAATTCCAGAAGGAAGAAATGAATAAATTTTTGTTATTCAGAAGTCAAAGATTGTTGAAAGTTCCTCTAGACCAACTGAGAATTCCTATACAAGGGTCAGAGACAGAGGGTACATCTGGCAAAACGCCAGGAGAAACATCTGCCGGTAAAGTCATTACACAATCGGCTATTAACCAGCCAACTGTACATACTAAAAAGGTGAGCACTGATGGCAAACCTGATGCTCAGAAAGGGAATACTGATGGTAAATCTGATCGAAATACTGATCAGCAGTCCACAGCTCAAACAAAAGAAAAATGCACGGGTACTGATACTAATGTGCATAATAAAAAAGGAGGATCAGATAGCAAAACCATTGAGAAGGGAACAAATACAGAGAAAACAGATACACAATTGGAAGGAAAAGAAACTACTGAGAAAATTATAGACTCTGCTGATCTTAATGTTTCTTCTCAATTGTTAAAACAATATGATCAATTCGCTCAGCAATTAGGACTGCAGGATAAAGGTAAAGAGCAAGAAGATCAGGATGTCGAAATCATTCCTGAACATCCTACAGGGCAGATTGTATTGAAGATTGAGGAGATCCCTCCTTTGGATGTATTTTATAGCCCTAAACATAAGGCTGTTGTTAGAAAACAGAGAAAAAAAAGGAAGATAGATCAGGACATGTTTTCCACTCCACAGGAGGAGTTCATGAATATTTTATACAAGAATACTGAAGTGAATCCATCTGAGGATCTCACTAAGTTGTCTTAATATGCAGGAGCATATAGTGCTGCAACAATAGATAAAGCTGCAGAAGTTTCTCAGTTGATGACACAAAAAGATCTCCATATAGCTTTTCTTGAAGAACAAGCCAATGAAAGTCAGCAAAAGATTGCTCAATTGGAACAACGATTACAGGATCAAGAAATCAAATCTAAAGAGTTAGAAGAACAGCTTACTACAGAAAAGAAGAAAGTTGATGAGCAAGTTTTAGGCAAACAACAACAATTGAATCAAGAAATTTCCAAGTTACAAGATTTGTTGCAAAATGAGAAGAATGCGAAGATTGTACAAGAAAAAGAATTTCAAGCAGCTTTAGATAGGTTCAAAGATTTCCCTAAATTAATTGAATTCAAATCAGAAGCTCTTGAAGTTAATAAATTGCTGTCTTAGCAATTGAATGAATTTTGTGCAAAATTATCACAAGAAGAACCATTTTGTGATATCACATCATCCTTGATCTAGAACATTATTACTCTCACGCAAGAAATTGATGATGCTGATGAAAAGATTTCTGAATTTCTTACTTGGCAAGATACAGAAAAGGGAAGAGAAGCTAATCTTCCTAGGATAGAAGAAAGACATAAAGAAATCTTGTTTACAGAATGGGAACATCAGATAATGAAAGCCGAGAGAGCAATATCAAGAGCTAGGAGCATGATGAGTAATATAATGCAATTTATCAATGATAGATTGTATTCAATTAATCTCATTTCAGATTGTGTTCCTGGCAGTTTTCCTAAAGTGAAAGAAACCAAAAACAGATGGAAAGAAGAAATGATGAATAAAAGTCAACAAATCAACAAACTTCAAGCAATATCTTGGGAAAATATGTGGACTTATTTAATTAAGCCAAACAATCAACAAATGGCTATTAAATTCCTTTCAAATGATGTTGATTGTTTAATTCCAGAATTTTCCGATGCCACATACGCTGGACAGCTACATTCCGAGATGAGTCATCCACCGAGGCTCCAAGATATGCTGAAAATTTGCAACTTGGCTACATCAAGCGAGAAAGAAAAGCAATGAATCAGTTTCATTTAAGATAGAATTTCTGTTTTTAATTTGATAGATTGTAGCAGTAGTAGTAGGATTCTGTTTTTATGTAATTTCTTATTTAAATCCCTCTCATGCATTTAGAGAAGGGATCCGGAGTTGTAATATTTTTGACTTGGAGCTTACATTTCTGTACTCCATTGTCTCTTATATTTTATAAAGGATCACATCTCATGATTTTGTGCTGAAATTATCTTTGAAGTGTTGCATTTCTGTACCTTTGGATTTGATTTTACATAAGAGTTATTGGATGAGAGTATCAGATTTCATTTCAAAGTCTTCAAGATGAATGAGGTATTTCTATCTGTTCACTGTTGATTTCCTTTGTCATATGATATTCACTTTAAAATTTGCTATCATTTATATATATTTGGTTTTCATAACGTTTATTTTTATATATCATTTCTGAGTATAATTGAAATGTTATCTTTCATAAGCATATATAGATGGTATACAATGATGAATGCAATATGCTAATATAACTCTGTTTAATTTCTTAAACAGAGTTATCTTTATTCGTTTCTGCACATTTCAATTTAAATAATAATACATTTTCATGATTATTGTTAAATTGGAACAATCTTAAGTTGTATTCAATTATAATTACCCGGGTTAGTGTTAGAATTTCTTTATCAGCATTTAGTTTAATTAGATAGTTTTATTTCAGTCAATTTAGTCCCATTTCCACTCATCCAAATCAAACCATCACTAACCCATTTAGTTATAAGGAAACTGGTTCTTTAAATCCAGTCGGAGCCACTATACCAAACGAAAAAGGAGCTGTCCTAAGGTCTCGACTGGGTGGTTTTCCCCAATGTTTGAAGCAGAGATTTTCTAGGCTTCAACATTTTTGGCGCTAGAAGGAGGGCATGAGCTATGAATGGCAAGTAAATCTTTATCCACAGGCCATTCTGAGAGCATAACACCCTCATCAACTTCTTCAATTTCTTCTGAAATTCAAAATCCTAGAGAAGAAATTGTGAAGAATATTCATACACCCACTACCAAAATCTCAAAACATTCAGACAAGAAATCTCCCGAGTCTCCTGAAGTTCAAGATTTAATTCGTAAATTGAAAGGATTCTCATTATCTCTTGAAGAGTCTGAAATATCTGAAGGTAGTGTAAGCTCAAAATTTGTTCCTTCAAAACCTCTTGCTAGGTTGCAAAGTAAAAAACTTGGTATTCCTCCGAAAGAATTTCCTTTACCTAGTAAGGGCAAGACAAAAAGAATTCAATCGGAATCAGAAAGTGATACAAGTTCATCATCTCATATTCAATCACCTGTTTCCGAAACCACAACTCAACAAAGTGCAGTTGTTTCCACATCATCTCCTCAATCATCTTCCCCTCAATCATCATTAATCTCAACATCATCTATTCCAACAACTTCTATTCAAACACCACCAGTTTCTACTACTCCTCCAATAGTCGTTCCAATAATGGCTAGACCATGGGCTACTCCAGGGGCAGTCAACATGGCTGCACCTGTACATGATTTACCAGACAATCCTAGAAAATGACTTCCAAAATTTAGTCCAGATCTTAACATTCAAGCTCAAGAACATATCAATAAATTTATGCTGGCTGTAAATTTGAATGGAGTCACACATGAAGATGTTGTAGTCAGAATATTCCCTTATACTCTTCAAGGAGCAGCTGGATCTTGGTAATTTTCATTACCTTCGGGATCCATAACAATTTGGGCCATTTTTGCAGATCATTTTTTAACCAAATTTGGAGATGACAGATCAATAGCTACTTTACTCAATGACCTCTCGAATTTTAAGAGAGAACCCAAAGAGCCCATTAAATATTTCAACGCTAGATTCAACAAACTCTTGAACAAAATCCACACAGATTCACAGCCTAGTGAACAAGTCAGAAGTGAATGGTATATAACTGCCTTACCCTCAAACATAGGTTTTTTTGTAGATAGAGCTACAAAACCTACATTAGCCAAGAATATGAAAGAGGCTATTGCAGTAGAAAAACGATTTATTTCTCTAGAAAAGAAAAATTCTATTGAGGAAAGGAAATCAAAGAAAGTCAGCTTCAAATATGATTCAAAGAAAAAGGCCAAAGATCCATATGACATGGAGGGTTTACATAAAGTTCTTAAAACCATGTCAAATGAAATGGTTGAAATTAAAAAACAAGTAGCTGAAACTTCTTCTAAAAAACCATTCCGAAATTTTAGAAGAAATCAAGTTGAATCTAAACCTCCTAATGCAATCTCTAATGCAGAATTCGAGGAAGAAGAAGAAGAAGAATATACATCTTTAGTATCAGATGAGGAAGATGAGAATGAAGAAATAACTGAATTACATGGAATGTGGGATTTTATTCTCCCTAATTCTGATAGTGAGGTAGAACAAGAGGCTATGCCTGTAAGTACTAGGAGTAAATCTACAACAGAGCCTTTACAAACAGCTCCTAAAAAGAAAATCACAACTCCAAGTACCAAAGACAAATCCCCTGCAAAGAAAGCTTCTCCATTACCTACTCAAAATCAACCATCTTCTTCTAATCCTCCCACATCGACAAAAAAGGCTTTAGTAGTGTCAGATCCTATGGAGTATAACATTGTTGAAGACATGAAAAAGATTAAAGCCAAGATTTCCCTACATGAACTTAGCAAACTAAAACACCAACAAAAGTTGCTATTGAAAGAATTAAACACTACACCAATTGCTCCTTTACCAAGTGGTGTAGTTGCAAAAGCAGCTAGGGGAGCTGGTAAGCCACCAAATAAGGTAGATGCTACTGATACCGTGCTCATTGGAGAAAAGTCAAATTCTCAAACTCCTCATTTTCTTCTGACTTATGAAATGTACAATAAGAATCTGCATAATTGTTTGATTGATTCTGGAGCTTCCTCTAATATAATGCCTACTTCTGTTTGTGCCAAATTGAATATCGAACCACAGAAATCGGCAGTTCATATTGTTCAATTGGATCGCTCTAAAGTTCAAGTTATAGGAGAAATCAATTCAGTTACTATCAGATTAGCTTCCGATCCTAGAATTGTCCAAAGAATTGATATTTTGATTGCTGATATTCCTGAATTCTATGGATTAATTTTAAGCAGGGACTGGTCTGCGAAACTTAATGGTTATATCTCGAATGATTATTCACATATGTGGCTTCCCTACAACGGGAAACCAAATCAAATCAAAATTGAACGAGAAAAACATATGACCCACACTGTCACTGAATTTGAACAACCTAATGAACCTGTGGCATTCAACAACAATATTCTTGGAGGTTATTCTGCTGAATCATTTCTTGGAAACTTCGAAGCACCCTAATCACCTTTTTCTGTAAATACTTTTGTTTCTCAAATAGAAATTTTTTCACAATCCGATTCTTCCAGAATTGTAAATACTTTTGATGTAATTGTAGATAAGTCAATAGATAAATCTTTATTTTGGTCGTTATATTTTGATGGATCAAAGTCTAGTGATGGAGCTGGAGCAGGATGCATTTTAATTGATCCAGATGGAGAGAAAACCATGTTGTCATGTAGATTAGAATTCGTGTGTACGAACAATACCGCAAAATATGAAGCCTTGGTTCAAGGACTTTATAAAGCTATAGGGTTAGATGTTAAATACTTGAAAGTCTTTGGTGATTCCGAAATTGTCATAAAACAAGTTAGGAATACTATTCATTGCCTTTCAGGACATCTTAAACACTATCAAAACCTAGTACAAGATCTCACCACTCATTTTTTAGCATTCAATATTTCTCCTATTCCTAGGAATCAGAATACATCAGCTGACTTGTTAGCTAATGTTGCATCTAAACTCTTACCTGCTGAAGATTGCAGTCCTGATAGATTTTCTGTAGAATTAATTTTTCGTCCATTTGTCCCAGACAATGTTACAAATTGGAGAGTTTTCTATCATGATCAAGATATTTTAAATTTCATGACTTCAGAGAAATCATATGATGAGCAAATTATTGATGAAAATGATCATGATTTACAAATTTCTTCAAAAGGTAATGAAAATCCCATTCCGAAATCTGTTGTTAAATTGGAGGACTTATATGATATTAAAGACAGATTCAAGAAAGTCACTAATGTCAAACTTCAAAGTTCCACTTTGAAGTTTGAATTAGTAAATCTTGGTTCTGATTCCAAACATCAAAATGTTAATTTAGGACTCAATTTAACACTAAAGGAAAGGAATGCTTTCATTAAACTCTTGAACAAATATAAAAACGTTTTTGCTTGGAATTATGATGATTTAAAAACATATGATACTTCGGTTATTCAACACACAATTCCAATGCTTCTTGATATTAAACCTGTTCAACAAAGGCTAAGGAAGGTTCATCCAAATCTCGAAGGACAAATCAAATCAGAACTTAATAAACTTTTAAAAGCCAAAATCATTTTTCCTGTCAGGCACTCCAATTGGGTTTCCAATATGGTACATGTAAGGAAGAAGAATGGTGATATAAGAATCTGTATTGATTTCAAAAATTTAAACAAGGCATGTTTAAAAGACAATTTCCAATTGCCAACCATGGAACAGATACTTCAAAAGGTAGCTGGTTCTGAACTTATGTCCTTTCTTGATGGATTTTCAAGCTATAATCAAGTCTTAGTTCATCCAGATGACAGATTGAAAACAACTTTCAGAACAAAATGGGGAACTTATGCTTATCAAAAAATTCCTTTTGGTCTAATAAATGCAGGAGAAACTTTCCAAAGAGCCATGGACATAGCGTTTAAAGGTCTGATAAATAAGTCAGTGGTTGTTTATCTTGATGACATAACAGTATTTTCAAAAAAGAGAACCAATCATCTACATGATCTAAAGCAAATATTTGAAAGATGTAGAAGGTTTGGTATTTCCTTAAATCCAAAGAAATCTTTCTTTGCTTTGGATGAAGGAAAACTCTTAGGATTTGTTGTGTCAAAAGATGGTATATACATTGATCCAGATAGAGTAAAAGCAATTTCTGATATTTCTTTATCTCATAACAAAAAATCCATGCAATCATTTCTTGGACAGATCAATTTTGTAAAAATATTCATTCCTGATTTTTCTTTAATTGTTTTACCTATGAAAAATATGATCAAGAAGAATTCAGTATTCAAATGGGGGCATAAAGAGAAAGAAGCCTTTGAAGCAATCAAACAAGCGATCATTAATGCACCAGCATTGAGTACCCCGATTTTTTCTAAAGATTTTATTTTGTATACCTTAGCCACCGAGACATCCTATGCAGCTGTTTTAACACAGCTCAATGATCAGAAAATTGAAACACCAATTTCTTTCTTTAGCTCAAATCTGCAAGGAGCTGAGCTGAATTATTCCGATGTTGAAAAACATGCCTTTACTGTGATTAAATCAATTAAGCATTTCAGACCTTTTCTCTTGAAAACTCATACAAAAATCATTGTCCCATTCTCTGCAGTGAGACAGTTATTAATTCAGAGAGAAGTAGGAGAAAAACGAGCTAACTGGGTAACAGCTTTGCAAGAATATGATGTTGATATTAAACCAGCTAAGATTGTTAGAGGACAAGGTTTTTGCAGACTATTGGCAGGAGCTCATAACATACCAAAAAATCAAGATTCAAATCAAGATATTCAAGTAAGTCAGATAAGTGTTACAGATTCTGAATCTCAGTATGCTGATCTCATCTATTACTTGAAAAATGGGTATGCTCCTTCTAATCTCAGCTATAAGAGAAAACGTGATTTAAGGTTAAAGGCTATTAAATATGAGATCATTGATAATGTGTTATTTAGAAAAATTATGATTCAATTTTATTAATATGTCTTGAAAAGACTGAAGCTGAAAAGGTTTTGCAGGAGTTGCATGATGGACCAGCAGGAGGTCATTTTGGAGGTGATACCACAGCTCACAAAATAATTCGTGCTGGTTATTACTGGCCTACCGTTTTTAAAGATACACATGACTATGTAAGGAAGTGAAGAATTTGCCAAACTGCAAGTGGAAGACAAAGGAAACCAACTTTTCCTTTGCAACCAGTGAATATTGAGCAACCATTTGAACAATGGGGGCTTGACATTATTGGTGAGATAGTACCTCATTCTTCCAAACAGCACAAGTACATCCTTACTGCAACTGATTACTTTACAAAATGGGTAGAGGCAATCCCTTTGAAGGTAGCCAATTCTGATGCAATTATTGATTTCATAGATCAATTCATCATAACCAGGTTTGGTGTACCTCAAGTTCTTGTCTTTGATAATGCATCTTATTTTTCCGGAAATAGTTTAATAGAATTTGCAGTCAAAAGAGGTTTTAAACTGAAATATTCAGCAAATTATTACCCACAAGGTAATGGTTTGGCTGAATCCACTAACAAAAATCTCATCAAAATCATTAAAAGGACTATTGATCAAAATAAAAAGAATTGGCACAAGTCTTTAATCTTTGCATTATGGGCTGATCGTATCACTGAAAAAGCTTCAATAGGAACTTCACCTTTCAATTTAGTTTATGGAAAAGAAGCTGTGATACCATCAAATTTAACTCTTCCATCATTAGCCCTAGTGAAATTTCTTGAAGAAAATCCTTCTTCTTCCATTCAATTGAGATATGATCAAATCCTTAAACTAGAAGAAGATAGAGATAAAGCTAAAATTATTCATGAAAAACATCAACAGCTTGTAAAATCTTCTTTTGATGCAAGTTCTACCGGCTCAAAAATTTTGTCAATTGGTGATCTTGTTCTGAAATGGGATAAAGCTCATGAAGAAAAAGGTAAGCATACCAAGTTTCAAAAAATGTGGCTTGGACCATTTTAGATCGTTGAAAAGATAGGCTCAAATACATTCATACTCCAAGATCTAACAGGTAAGAGAGAATCTCTTCCTGTAAATGGGCTTATCTTGAAGAAATTCTTTTCATAAGGAGGTAACCCCTTCTTAAACTGTACATATTCCTTTCTGCAAATTTTTTTTTGTTTTTGCAAATAAAGGTTGTTAATGAGTCTCTAATTGACTGTTTACTTGTTAGAAAAATCCTTAGGAAGAATATTGTAAATATTTTTTTTATGTAAATAATAATTTTTAAAGAAATGATCATAGTCTTTTGATAGTTTTAAATAAGATGTTAAATTTTGAAAGATTATTCCAATTATTTGCATGATCTTTTGAAAACTTGAGGGAAATGTAAATCATTATAAGTTTATTAAACTGAGAAAGGTTATCTATAAAAGTAAATATTATTCAAGTCTTGGTATTCAAAAAACTCTGAAAATTATCATCCATTGATTCTTAAGGATACAACTATTTCACCCCATCCATTTAGGTTGTGATTTTTTAGAATGTAATTCTAAGAAATTATGTAAATTTATTTTTAAGAGATAAGAGGTCTCATCATGAGCCGACTTACCATATTCATAAGAAGTAATGAAAATGACATTACCAATACTACACATCAAAACAGGGTAATGGCTTATAAATATAAGACAAGGGGTCTCATCACGAGCCAGCTTGTTCAGTTTAATTACAACTAGTGAATGGCATTGTTATTAACTGGCTACCAAACCAGAACAATGGCTCTTAAAAAATAAAAAAATAAATAAAAGACAAAAAACATGAGATAATATGTCTTATGAATTTATCTTTTAAAAAGTCATAATCTTAGTTGGATGGGACAATGAATAGTTAATGGTTAAAAGGTAACCCTGTCGAAACTATGAACGTTTGCGGGCCGCAGAGGAAATACCTATGACAATAGAGTATATTATAAAACCAAACTTGGAGAAATCCACTTACTTCATTATTAATACCAATCAAAGCTTGAGATAACCCAAAAATGTTTTTATTCTCAAGAAACTAGAAAGAAATTGTAAATAATTTTTATTCTTTTTCATAAGTTAGATTTTATTTTTGATTATCTTAGGATAGTTTTCATTATCTTTAAAAATATTTACTTACTAAAAATATAGTATTCATTTTATTTTTTCAGAGATAACTGGTTCTTTCAGTGAATCGCCAATTGTTGTACTATACAACAACCCTCCCTTTTTCTTAATTTTAGAATAAAATTCATTTAGAAATAGGGTCCCTTTTTTTTATAGAAGTAAAAGAATTAGAAATAAAGATTCATTGTTTTGAAAAAGCTCATATTTGTTTGTATACAAACCAAATACAACATTCAAAACTTCCGACCCGATCAAATATAAAAGACCTTATCATAAAAACAAGTCGAGTGTAAAAGTCCAATGAATAATAATCGCAATCGGAGATTAGAGAAAAACCTTAGAAGAAAATTTAACATAGAAACCCAAATCCTTCGTTGCAATTAGTTCGATCGCAAAACTTCAATCGCAAAGGGTTTAAGTTATCTATTTACATATCTCCGATGCAATGCGACCAATCGCAATCGCATGATCGGAACACTTTTTAATAAGCTCTTTGCGGTCAATTTCAAATTCTCCGATGCGACGCGCGTTATTATAAAAAACACTTTTCAAAAGGAAAACAAACATTTGTTCGTTTAAATGAGAAATTTTTTTATATGGTAGACCCCACCATCGGAAATCGGAGAAAGCCATTAGCAATTCTTTTCGATTGAAACTCCCCGATTGCGATCTAAAACCATCTAATCGGAAATCGGAAAAGTTTGCAATCGCAATCGGCCAATCGAAGAAATATGTATTATGATATTTATGCACCATTTGAAAACTTTCGATGCGATTAATACATAACATTTATTACATTCGAAGAATTCAAGATAGGTAAATATTATAATATTTCACAAGCGTCAAATCTCCAATTGTATGATGGTATTCAATAGCAAATCAAATGAATATTGGTTGATGATTCGGTTTTAAATACATGAGTGTGACCCATAGAGAACATTTACGCACTATACAGGACCAATAAATAATGAATCATGCATTCATAATCGTTCCTTTCAAGTTGCTTGTTTATCACGATTGAAATTTTATTGTCTTGCAGAATCAAGGAACACTGAACCCTTTCATTCACAGACAAAGGGAAATAGTATCAAACACAGAAATGTCGAAGAGAGCGAGAAGAACCAAGACTGCTGTTCCCGTTAAGTTTGTTGAGACTCCCATAGTCTCAAAAGAGAAGCCAACAAAACTGAGATTAGTTATAGATACATCATGCCAAGGGCTCGGAAGAATGACGTGGGAAGGAGTTTATAATCTATTGGAGAAAGAAAACCCCAAAGTCACAGTGGAAAAGGCATCAGTTCCAGATGAAGATAGCTCAGATTTCGACTCTGAGATTACTGAAAAATCACTTGCAAATTCATTTTTACATCGAATTGCAGCCAGAGCAAGCATCATGCCTTATTATGATGTAATTCGATGGGTCATCGATAGTGTGAAAATAAAGGACAAAATGTTTGTTTCAGCTTCTGGAGTGTCTTTTGGGTTGTTTAAAGCAGAAGACATTAAGGCAATGTATCATCTTCCTGATCCGTAGAAGGTTTATAACAAAGAATTTATCAAAGAGTTTGCTGATAATAATAAAGTTCAATCTGATCCTATCAAAGATTGGAGGAAAAATCCCGAGAAGCACAGAAATGAAGCATTCGGTATGTATTCGTTAGATTCCCTCTTACCTCCGTATTGCTATGCCGCTGCCATGATTTGTAGATTATTTGGTAATGACAATTCTGCTAGGTTTTCTATACAAATGATCTGATTAATCTTAGCTGCTGTCAATTCCGACATTATGGACTGGGTTGTTATTCTCTCTGATAGAATGGCTAATAGAATACTCGAGTACAGACAAGATAAAACTGCTTGAAATTCCACTCCCTTTTTCTTTTGTGCTTATATTCTAGATGCTCTTTGTTTTAATTCCGAGTTTCCCTTGTTAGGATGGAAATGGACTCCCAAAGATCCTACCCCGATTCATATATATCATAAACTTCTTTGGAAAGTTCATTTCCAAGATAATGTGTATAGAATATGCCATGGTTTCCTTATCCCTGTCTTTCAAACCATTTTCAATCGCTTCCCTCCTAGATTCTCAGACAAAGCTAAAGCTAACTTATCCTCAATAGGAGATTGGTTTGGAGAAGAAAAGTTCACATACATCAGGATTTTTGGGAGTATCGTGGAACCCCATGTTCTCCCTCTTTTTGTTCCAAACAAACTTCTTGCCCAGGAAATCTCCTATCAATTAACAGTTGAAGGAATATCCAGAGCTCTAAACAATAGTAAGAAAAGAATGTGGCCTCCATTCCCATTCAATTGTGGTCAGTTTACTTTGAATGACTTCAAACATGCAGAAAATGAAGTCGCCAAAATAAAGGGTTGTAAATTTGCAACCATTCCAGGGAGACAGTATGATCCACGACAGATAGCTTTTAATGTTACTGCTTCAGTTTCAATTGCTCGATTTGAGCATGAACCAGAGGAGTTTGATGATTTGTTTGTTTCGTTGAATGATTTTCCTCAAGTTTATGATTTAGCCAAGTCTAAATTCCAGAAGGAAGAAATGAATAAATTTTTGTTATTCAGAAGTCAAAGATTGTTGAAAGTTCCTCTAGACCAACTGAGAATTCCTATACAAGGGTTAGAGATAGAGGGTACATCTGGAAAAACGCCAGGAGAAACATCTGCCGGTAAAGTCATTACACAATCGGCTATTAACCAGCCAACTGTACATACTGAAAAGGTGAGCACTGATGGCAAACCTGATGCTCAGAAAGGGAATACTGATGGTAAATCTGATTGAAATACTGATTAGCAGTCCACAGCTCAAACAAAAGAAAAATGCACAAGTACTGATACTAATGTGCATAATAAAAAAGGAGGATCAGATAGCAAAACCATTGATCAGGGAACAAATACAGAGAAAAAAGATACACAATTGGAAGGAAAAGAAACTACTGAGAAAATTATAGACTCTGCTGATCTTAATGTTTCTTCTCAATTGTTAAAACAATATGATCAATTTGCTCAACAATTAGGACTGCAGGATAAAGGTAAAGAGCAAGAAGATCAGGATGTCGAAATCATTCCTGAACATCCTACAGGGTAGATTGTATTGAAGATTGAGGAGATCCCTCCTTTGGATGTATTTTATAGCCCTAAACATAAGGCTGTTGTTAGAAAACAGAGAAAAATAAGGAAGATAGATCAGGACATGTTTTCCACTCCACAGGAGGAGTTCATGAATATTGTCTACAAGAATACTGAAGTGAATCTGTTAGCGCTCAAATCTACCTTAGGCTGAAATAAGGTAAAACTCAAGGCTACATCAAACCACGCTCAACCTCGTAGCTAGCCCTACGAGGACATGAGAGGGCTCTCTCCGGGTCTATCTTGGCAAAAGGTCTTCAAAGGGGCTGAGATGACCTATAATGAATACTGATTTTAGGCTAGTAAAGAGATAGGAAAGTTTGATTTTGATTTTTTGGGTTTTTGTTGAAAAAATGGGATAAACAATTTTGGGTCTGGGGATAAGGCCAGATCTTTGCAGAATTCGAGTTGGGGCGAGGTAGGCAGTAGTCTTGATGTTTTTGATCAGGTGTATGGATGGATCAGAATGACAAGGAGCTGAAGAGGGCAAAAGAGAACATGGATCCTCTCCAAACTGACGAAAACATGTAAAACTAAACAAATTTAAAGGCAGAGCACTGGAAACAATGGATTCAACCTCATTTACTCATTCATTTAGTTTCAGAAGCATAAGAAGGGAATGACATACATTAAACATGAAAGAACTTACAATAAACTGAGAGAAAACACCATCAAGAACTGAAAGCCACAAGAATCCCAACAGGTGCTGCAAAACCTCTGATCTTTCCTTAGCCAAAATATGAAAAATATGTACAATAGTGTGCCAAAGTCTTCCCCAGAGTCCAACCTATCCAACCTCTGAAAAGGATTGAGAAATTACATCATATAGAGCATCCTAACCCCTTCCCATGCCTCTAGGGGTTGAATTCCTCCTTCTAGGAGCAGTTCCAAATAATTCTAAACAAGGAGCTAGAATCTAGGCATCCAAACAACTTTCCTCTAAAAGGAAGGAAACTGATTCTTTGACTTGATTTTTAATTTTTTAGAAGTGAATAATCTAGAATAGGTAAAAGTGAGTCCAAGTTACATGCCAACCATAAAATTACATCAAGATAACTAAAAAATTACATCCACAAGCAAAACTGGTCCAACTGGCCGAAATCCTGAGCTGGAAAATGAAAAATCAGCCAAAAATCTATATGCGTAGCGCGCCTGAGCCATATGCGTAGCACGCCTTTCAGCCTACTTTTGGGGCACTTCCCGGAGTCAAAATTGAGCTCATGATAGCTCCTTGGAAATTCCTAGATGTTGGCTATCCAACCCAAGTGGAATTTTTCAATTTGGAGCTCATTTGCCCCTCCAAAACTTCATTCTCCCAGAAGTACTTCCTGCTGGTGCAAAAGGTGGCAGAAAGGTGATTTTCATGGTGTTTTTGGCCCTTTTGATCATCCAGAACTTGATGAAATGCTTTGGCCATACTGGAGCATGCATAAATTACCATGAAAAACCCAAAAATATAAAGTTTTCCTCCAGCAAGTGTCCCAATCATAAGCGAGCGCGTCGACGCGCTACGCATTGGGCTAAAAAATCTGTGTTAAGGCATAAAAAATCACAATTGACAAAATTTTCTCCAAATTCCTTGAAATTTGGACTAAGTGTCCTCTGTCATATGCAATGTTGGGCCAAGGAAGCATTCACCAATATTCGGAGTCGATCATGCCCTTTTGCCTCCTCGATGCTTTTCTACAACTTGACCTTCAAGTTCCTGATTTCTTGCTTTGCAAACCTGAGTGAGCGCCCAAGTAATGGTATGTAATGTTCCTCAAGCTGTTCTTCTCTTGGTTGGCCTCCTAGACACATGTAAATCTATGGTATCGATCATATAAGTAGCCGCGTCTCCATGGTATCTATGCAAGGTGTATGTTGATTTTTTCCTCAATTGCCAAAATATGTGCCAAAATCAAATGAGGGACTGTGGGAAATAGGGTAGTGAGGATAATTGGGTTCAATGGAGATTTTTCAAGTGAATCTACAGTGTGAGGACAGTCACTTTGACCGTTTTGGGAAACTTGGGATTTGAGGAAATTTACAAGTGCTATTGGGAATGGGAATGAGATGGTATGAATGAGCTTTAGGAGCAAATGGCTTTAGAGATGTAAGGAGATAAGAAAAGGGATGAGTGTAGTGGTGAGATAAATAGTGAGGGGAGGAATAAAAAAAGTGAGGAATGGAGTTTTTGACACCAAATTATTTTTATAATACCAACTCAAAACCTTAAGGAGGCATTTCTTCAACAAGATGATAGAGTTGGTTTTTGGCATTTTAAATTCTCATGATCAATCACACAACCAAAAAAAAGCATGAGTTATGGCAATTACAAGGTCACTTGAACTTACTTAGAGCAAAATTGATGAAACCAATACAAAAATCTGGAAGCAAATGAAAAAAAATTGAGTCTCAGCTCTACGCGCGTGCTCATCCAACACACAATTTGGCTTCAAAACTCATTTTTTTCACTTCCTTGATGTGTCTTGGCTTTTTATGATGTTAAAACATGGAAAAACCAAGCAAATTTGATGTTGGAGAGAAATGGCAAAAATTTTTGTGTTCTGGCCCAATGCGTAGCGCGCACTTTTCTATGCATAGCGCGCTACATAGTGCATTTTACAGTAGGCTTTTGGAGGCATTCCTGGTGTCAAATTTGGGCGTGTGATAGCTCGTTGGAAATTTCTTGGAGTCTAATTTCCAACCCAAGTGGAATTTTGAAATTTGGAGTTCATGTACCCTGTCAAAAATCAAATCTCCCAACACTACCTGCAGGTGCATCAATTCTCCTGAGGCAACGGTATTCTTGACATTTCTCCAAAAAAATTATACCTGTGTAAAAAGTGAAGGAGTTTTTTCTTCCTTGGCATGTTGTGGACAAAAACCTCTCTCAGTGTTCCAAAATGCATCTTTTATTTCTCTGAAACATCATTTGAGTGAAACCTATCCCGATGTGTGAAACAAAGGATTTTGTCGAAATGAAGCGAAATGAAGGGGATAAGGGGCTTCTAAATTCTTGGGGAAATTTTTGGAAGTAGAGAGGGATTTTAGGAAGAAGGGGAAAGTGGAATCACAGAGATTGAGTGAGGGGAAGGGGTCCAAAAGGGCAAAACACATTCCTAGCCTAGAAAATTGCCAAGTTGTGGCAAGAAACTAGGGTTTGTGAAAAAATGAGGAATTTGGGGAATCTAAGTGATGGGAAGTGTTAAATAAGGTACATTAATGATAGGGGAAGGTGTATGAACATCAGGATACAAGTTTTTCTAATTATTTGACCATCCAAGAGAAATTACCTCCAAAACCCTAGGAGAGGGAAATGGACCTTACCTAGGCACAACTGAAGCATGAACAAGCTGTAAAATGACCCAATGGAACTTGACATGATGATGAAAACCCTCTGAATGATGGTACACTTAGCTGAATGGTGACATGGACCGAAATTTGGACAACTTTGAAAAGAGTGAAAGAAAACCCTAGACCTAATACCTAGTGACCAAATTTTGCTTGAAGACTCATTGAAATGACAAAATTTGACCTTGACACCTTAAAATCACTTTGTAAGAGCATGTTTGATCACTGAAGGAAATATG
The DNA here is from genome assembly GCA_034641835.2 of Pinus albicaulis. Lineage (NCBI taxonomy): Eukaryota > Viridiplantae > Streptophyta > Pinopsida > Pinales > Pinaceae > Pinus > Pinus albicaulis. The sequence goes on along the minus strand of CM076575.1, from coordinate 426,060,136 downwards.
CAAAGGCTGAAACTAACATTGGATCCAATGGGGATGGTAGCTCCTTGGAGGTGCCAAGAACTGCAGATCTTTGGGAGAGCAGACAGTGCCTCCATCCATTGGGCGATGGAATCCATTATTTGAATAAAGACTGATGACTGAATTTCGAAACTGAAATCACTGAAAGAATTGAATCTAACAAACTAACTCAAGACCTGAACTTAAAACTTAAAACTTGCTGGCAGTACATAGCTTCCTGTGTTTCTTACAAAACAACATACCATCAAACTATATCATAATGCCAATGTAACCAATCAAGCAGATGCCTTGCTGACTGATTCTCCCGATCAAATCTAATGGTCAACAATACAAACTAATAACTGGGCATCAAAAAACATAATTGACCATGATCTCCTTCATCACTGAACACTGCAATAAACACCTTCACTGTTGACTGCAACAAACCTGCCAGAGGATCCTGAAAAAACATGAAGATTTACCTCCTGCTGAAGAAACAATGTGTCTTTCTCTTCTGATTCTGATCTGTCTTTATCAAGTACTTCAGTAAAAGTATGCTCCTGGGCTTCAAAAAACTCTGAACAGGTAGATGAGTAGATCTCCTCTTGTAAAAACATTTCAACACATGAAACATATGAAGAAGAAACTGAAAGGGAATCTTGAATGATCTGATCTTCTGTAGTCTGAAAATATGATAGGTCATCTTCATATGATAGGACAACCGGATTTTCATTATCAATCATAAGGAAAGAAACTTCAGCTGATTCTTGATGCTCAAACATGATATCTCTATCATCTACCATAAATTCATCCAAAGGAACTGTTTCACTTACTTGAACGAAGATTTCATCTCGTTGTTCATGAACTGACTGAATTACCTCTTTATGAAGACTGTGTTCTAATGGCATGAGAAAATTTGGATCAAAAACTCTGTCTTCTGCATCCCAGATGATTTCAACAGCAGCATTCTCTTTGATGGGATTCAGCACAAGATATTCTTGGTCATCACGATCTGAATCTGAAACTGAAGTAGCTGAAATGATGTTATCACATTCTGCAATCTGCATGTTGTCTTCTTCCGTGGGAAGATCTGAAACAAGCTCTTCTCTTTCATCACCTTCAGCCATATAGACCTCTTCAACCTGCTGATCTATAAAGCTTCTTATAGGACTGTCATCCTTTTCAGAAAAGGAAGAATTTCCACCATCACCTTCTTGACCATGTGCACACTGCAGATCTGCGTTAACTTGAGCTGGAACAAGACCATTCAATAGTTGATCTATCTCGTCTTCAGATAGAGGAGATAAGACTCTTTGTTTTCTTTGCCTCATACAATGATTGTCTTCATTGATTTCAAGTGAAGGAGTATACAGATTTTCCTCATACTGCTGATCCATTTCATGTATTTCCTGTTGACTGCCAAAATGCAACATTCCTTCATCTTCCACCGTACTAAGATCTTGATCCTGCTGCAAATTTTCATGATCATCTTTATGCTACTGAAATGGATTTTCATACAGGGCTTCCATGATCTCATCATCCATAAAATTATCATCTTCATAATATTTCTCAAGGCTTTCAATAAAAGTAGAAGCATGTTTGCAACAGTCATGAACTAAATTTAATGATGGATAAGATACTTGATATCTTTCAATGAACAGGGCATGAAAATCCTTTAAACAGTAAATACAAACCGGCGGCAAATTTTCATACCAAGATTGGGCTTCACCTCCCAGAGTGGCCAGGAATATCTTCATCAAGCAATCTTCAGGAAAATCCACCTTCAACTTGCGAATATGCATGTGAAATCTAACCAGATGTAAAGCAGCATCCTTCTTACCATCATCGTTAAACGTAGGCAGATTCCTTGACCAATCTACCTTGGGAATCTTATTCGGAAAACCTGGAGTGTGATCTCAGCTCATGGGAGCATATCTTCTCGTGATTCGGTCCATCTTGAAAATCTCATAGCTACTGATATCCCTACAGTGAAGTCACCATGAAGCATTGATTTATGGATTGTTCAGTGAATGAAGTCACCAGGTGAATGATTTCAGCCTTGCGGTGTCTGACTGTTGTCCACCATCAACAATCAGATCTGAACTTGATACACGTACTGGGGCAAGACAATCTACAAGTCGAGTGTCACATTCACAAGCTAGACCAGAGATGGACTGAAGCATCATTTATCTACTATGCACTCGTAGAGCAAGAGCAGTTCGAAGGCTACCTGGCGTGAATTCAGACTCCGTCTATGACTCATGAAACAAATGACATCAACAAGAAAACCAATTCTTCCCCAGTATGGTCGCCACTATGTTAGCGCTCAAATCTACCTTAGGCTGAAATAAGGTAAAACTCAAGGCTACATCAAACCACGCTCAGCCTCGTAGCTAGCCCTACGAGGACAGGAGAGGGCTCTCTTCGGGTCTATCTCGGAAAAAGGTCTTCAAAGGGGCTGAGATGACTTATAATGAATACTGATTTTAGGCTAGTAAAGAGATAGGAAAGTTTGATTTTGATTTTTTGGGTTTTTGTTGAAAAAATGGGATAAACAATTTTGGGTCCGGGGATAAGGCCAGATCTTTGCAGAATTCGAGTTGGGGCGAGGTAGGCAGTAGTCTTGATGCTTTTGATCAGGTGTATGGATGGATCAGAATGAAAAGGAGCTGAATAGGGCAAAAGAGAACATGGATCCTCTCCAAACTGACGAAAACATGTAAAACTAAACAAATTTAAAGGCAGAGCACTGGAAACAATGGATTCAACCTCATTTACACATTCATTTAGTTTCAGAAGCATAAGAAGGGAATGGCATACATTAAACATGAAAGAACTTACAATAAACTGAGAGAATACACCATCAAGAACTGAAAGCCACAAGAATCCCAACAGGTGCTGCAAAACCTCTGATCTTTCCTTAGCCAAAATGTGAAAAATATGTACAATAGTGTGCCAAACTTTTCCCAAGAGTTCAACCAGTTCCAACCACTGAAAATGATTGAGAAATTAAATCATATAGACCATCCTAACCCCTTCCCACACCCCTAGGGGTCGAATTCCTCCTTCTAGGAGCAGTTCCAACTAATTCTAAACAAGGAGCTAGAATCTAGGCAGCCAAACAACTTGCCTCTAAAAGGAAGGAAACTGATTCTTTCACTTGATTTTTACTTTTTTAGGAGTGAATCATCTAGAATAGGTAAAAGTGAGTCCAAGTTACATGCCAACCATAAAATTACATCAAGATAACTCAAAAATTACATCCACAAGAAAAACTGGTCCAACTGGCCGAAATTCTGAGCTGGAAGATGAAAAATGGACCAAAAATCTCTATGCGTAGAGCGCCTAAGCTCTATGCATAGCGCGCCTTTCAGCCCGCTTTTGGGGCACTTCCCGGAGTCCAAATTGAGCTCATGATATCTCGTTGGAAAGCCCTGGATGTTGGCTATCCAACGCAAGTGGAAGTTTTCAATTTGGAGCTCATTTTCCCCTCCAAAACTTCATTCTCCCAGAAGTACTTCCTGCTGGTGCAAAAGGTGGCAGAAAGGTGATTTTCATGGTGTTTTTGGCCCTTTTGATCATCCAGAACTTGATGAAATGCTTTGGCCATACTGGAGCATGCATAAATTACCATGAAAAACCCAAAAATATAAAATTTTCCTCCAGCAAGTGTCCCAATCATAAGCGAGCGCGTCGACGCGCTGCGCGTTGGGCTGAAGAATCTGTGTTAAGGCATAAAAAATCACAATTGAAAAAATTTTCTCCAAATTCCTTGAAATTTGGACTAAGTGTCCTCTGTCATATGCAATGTTGGGCCAAGGAAGCGTTCGCCAAGATTCGGAGTCGATCATGCCCTTTTGCCTCCTCGATGCTTTTCTACAACTTGACCTTCAAGTTCCTGATTTCTTGCTTTGCAAACCTGAGTGAGCGCCCAAGTAATGGTATGTCATGTTCCTCAAGCTGTTCTTCTCTTGGTTGGCCTCCTAGACACATCTAACTCTATGGTCTCGATCATAGAAGTAGCCGCGTCTCCATGGTATCTATGCAAGGTGTATGTTGATTTTTTCCTCAATTGCCAAAATATGTGCCAAAACCAAATGAGGGACTGTGGGAAATAGGGCAGTGAGGATAATTGGGTTCAATGGAGCTTTGTCAAGTGAATCTACAGTGTGAGGACAGTCACTTTGACCGTTTTGAGAAACTTGGGATTTGAGGAAATTTACAAGTGCTATTGGGAATGGGAATGAGATGGTATGAATGAGCTTTAGGAGCAAATGGCTTTTAGAGATGTAAGGAGATAAGAAAAGGGATGAGTGTAGTGGTGAGATAAATAGTGAGGGGAGGAATAAAAAAAGTGAGGAATGGAGTTTTTGACACCAAATTATTTTTATAATACCAACTCAAAACCTTAAGGAGGCATTTCTTCAACAAGATGATAGAGTTGGTTTTTGGCATTTTAAATTCTCATGATCAATCACACAACCAACAACAAGCATGAGTTATGGAAATTACAAGGTCACTTGAACTTACTTAGAGCAAAATTGACGAAACCAATACAAAAATCTGGAAGCAAATGGAAAAAATTTGAGTCTCAGCTCTACGCGCCGCGCGCCAACCCAACGCGTAGCGCGCCAGCCCAACGCGTAGCGCGCTGATCCAACACACAATTTGGCTTCAAAACTCATTTTTTTCACTTCCTTGATGTGTATTGGCTTTTTCTGATGTTCAAAGATGGAAAAACCAAGCAAATTTGATGTTGGAGAGAAATGGCAAAATTTTTTGTGTTCTGGCCCAATGCGTAGCGCACACTTTTCTATGCGTAGCGCGCTACATAGTGCATTTTGTAGGAGGATTTTGGAGGCCTTCCCGATGTCCAATTAGGGGGTGTGATAGCTCGTTGGAAATATATTGGAGTATAATTTCCAACCCAAGTGGAATTGTTCAATTTGGAGTTCATTTACCCTGTCAAAAATCAAATCTCCCAACACTACTTCCTGCAGGTGCATCAATTCTCCTGAGGCAACGGTATTCTTGACATTTCTCCAAAACCATTATACCTGTGTAAAAAGAGAAGGAGGGTTTTCTTCCTTGGCATGTTGTGGACAAAAACCTCTCTCAGTTTTCCAAAAGTCATCTTTTATTTCTCTGAAACATCATTTGAGTGAAACCTATCTCGATGTGTGAAACAAAGGATTTTGTCGAAATGAAGCGAAATGAAGGGGATAAGGGGCTTCTAAATTCTTGGGGAAATTTTGGGAAGTAGAGAGGGATGTTAGGAAGTAGGGGAAAGTGGAATCTCAGAGATTGAGTGAGGGGAAGGGGTCCAAAAGGGCAAAACAAAGGCCTAGCCTAGAAAATTGCCAAGTTGTGGCAAGAAACTAGGGTTTGTGAAAAAATGAGGAATTTGGGGAATCTTAGTGATGGGAAGAGTTTAATAAGGTACATTAATGATAGGGGAAGGTGTATGAACATCAGGATACAAATTTTTCTAATGATTTGACCATCCAAGAGAAATTACCTCCAAAACCCTAGGAGAGGGAAATGGACCTTACCTAGGCACAACTAAAGCATGAACAAGTTGTAAAATGACCCAATGGAACTTGAAATGATGATGAAAACCCTCTGAATGATGGTACAATCAACTAAATGGTGACATGGACCGACATTTGGACAACTTTGAAAAGAGTGAAAGAAAACCCTAGACCTAATACCTAGTGACCAAATTTTGCTTGAAGACTCATTGAAATGACAAAATTTGACCTTGACACCTTAAAATCACTTTGTAAGAGCATGTTTGATCACTGAAGGAAAGCTGCAAAGGCTGACACTAACAAAATCCATCTGAGGATCTCACTAAGTTGTCTCAATATGCAGGAGCATATAGTGCTGCAACAATAGATAAAGCTGCAAAAGTTTCTCAGTTGATGACACAAAAAGATCTCCATATAGATTTTCTTGAAGAACAAGCCAATGAAAGTCAGCAAAAGATTTCTCAATTGGAACAACGATTACAGGATCAAGAACTCAAATCTAAAGAGTTAGAAGAACAGCTTACTACAGAAAAGAAGAAAGCTGATGAGCAAGTTTTAGGCAAACAACAACAATTGAATCAAAAAATTTCCAAGTTACAAGATTTGTTGCGAAATGAGAAGAATGCGAAGATTGTACAAGAAAAATAATTTCAAGCAGCTTTAGATAGGTTCAAAGATTTCCCTAAATTAAGTGAATTCAAATCGGAAGCTCTTGAAGTTAATAAACTGCTGTCTCAGCAATTGAATTAATTTTGTGCAAAATTATCACAAGCAGAACCATTTTGTGATATCACATCATCCTTGATCCAGAACATTATTACTCTCAGGCAAGAAATTGATGATGCTGATGAAAATATTTCTGAATTTCTTACTTGGCAAGATACAGAAAAGGGAAGAGAAGCTAATCTTCCTAGGATAGAAGAAAGACATAAATAAATCTTGTTTACAGAATGGGAACATAAGATAATGAAAGCCGAGAGAGCAATATCAAGAGCTAGGAGCATGATGAGTAATATAACGCAATTTATCAATGACAGCTTGTATTCAATTAATCTCATTTCAAATTGTGTTCCTGGCAGTTTGCCTAAAGTGAAAGAAACCGAAAATAGATGGAAAGAAGAAATGATGAATAAAAGTAAACAAATCAACAAACTTCAAGCAATATCTTGGGAAAATATGTGGACTTATTTAATTAAGCCAAACAATCAACAAATGGATATTAAATTCCTTTCAAATGCTGTTGATTGTTTAATTCCAGAATTTTCCGATGCCACATACGCTGGACAACTACATTCCGAGATGAGTCATCCACCGAGGCTCCAAGATATGCTGAAAATTTGCAACTTGGCTACATCAAGCGAGAAAGAAAAGCAATGAATCAGTTTCATTTAAGATAGCATTTCTATTTTTAATTTGATAGATTGTAGCAGTAGTAGTAGGATTCTGTTTTTATGTAATTTCTTATTTAAATCCCTCTCATGCATTTAGAGAAGGGATCCAGAGTTGTAATATTTTTGACTTGGAGCTTACATTTCTGTACTCCATTGCCTCTTATATTTTATAAAGGATCACATCTGGTGATTTTGTGCTGAAATTATATTTGAAGTGTTGCATTTCTGTACCTTTGGATTTGATTTTACATCAGAGTTATTGGATTAGAGTATCAGATTTCATTTGAAATTTTTCAATATGAATGAGGTATTTCTATCTGTTCACTATTGATTTCCTTTGTCATATGATATTCACTTTAAAATTTGCTATCATTTATATATATTTGGTTTTCATAACGTTTATTTTTATATATCATTTCTGAGTATAATTGAAATGTTATCTTTCATAAGCATATATAGATGGTATACAATGATGAATGCAATATGCTAATATAACTCTGTTTAATTTCTTAAACAGAGTTATCTTTATTCGTTTCTGCACATTTCAATTTAAATAATAATACATTTTCATGATTATTGTTAAATTGGAACAATCTTAAGTTGTATTCACTTATAATTACCCAGGTTAGTGTTAGAATTTCTTTATCAACATTTAGTTTAATTAGATAGTTTTATTTCAGTCAATTTAGTCCCATTTCCACTCATCCAAATCAACCCATCACCAAACCATTTAGTTATAAGGAAACTGGTCCTTTAAATCCAGTCAGAGCCACTATACCAAACGAAAAAGGAGTTGTCCTAAGGTCCCGACTGGGTGGTTTTCCCCAATGTTTGAAGCAGAGATTTTCTAGGCTTCAACAGGCTGTTAAGAAGAGAGTTTGGAAATCATATGTCAAATCTTATGTCCATGTATTTATCCTTGTTCGAGGTATGTCTCATGTACTCACATGTATTTATGTTTGAGATGTATCTCATGTATGTACCTTGGTTTGGGAGGAATGATAACTGCCACATGATGTATAAGGGAGCTAGTTTTTACTATGTTCATGGGACATCCCACATGTTCATCATTTTATTATTGCTCCATGAATTGCATTTTGATAATGCAAGAAGGCAAAAATAGTCCTTATTTCTATGGTTACTATTGGGAGTATGGGCTGGAATTTCTCCATACTCATCATGATATTTCCAAAGAGGGGAATGGCACATTCAAAGTGCAAAGAGGCTACCCTTCAGCATTGGAGGACAAGGAGAGGCTTCCACATAAGAGGAAGAGATTCTCAAATAGCAGAATATTGGTGGATGGCTTTGGCATGTGAAATGTCAAAGAGAGAAGTCATGGAGTGACAAGAGCCTTAACACTAAGGCCAACAACACTGTCACTAGAGAGTATGTTCCTATTGATGGAGTGTTCTAAGGGGAGTACACATCCTTCCTTTTTGCAGATTTTTATGGGGAGATTATCATGGGAGGACTCATCCATGGACCTCACTTTCAGCTTACTCACTATGCATGGTAAGAAATACATTTATGTACTTATTGATTGTTCTATTGAGTATCTGTATTTTCTCACCATCTATGGACAATGCATTGCTCCACATGAGAGCAATATTACTCTTGGGTTACATGGTCACCTTAGGGCCAATATTTATAATGATGATAACCCATATCCTAATAACTTTGGGCAAGTGTATAATTGTTTTGATTGTGCTCAGTTGATATATATTGCTAATTACTACCACATAGTAGATGAGCAAACTTGTGCAGCTAGTAATTCATTAAGAAACAACTTGCCACATGATGTTCTCAAGCAGCAGTTGGGAAGACTACACTGTATCCACTGATAAACCATTGGTATCATGTAACCTTCAGCATTTTTCTGATTTGGATGCCAATGGTGATGATGTGCCATTCATTTTGAATGTATGATTTGGGCCAACATGATTCATGACATGGGAGAAAGGATCTTTAGAGATCTAATATTCTTCTTGCCACTTGAGGGCAACCTTATTGCAGCCCAAGGACAACATATACTCTACACTTTTCATAAGTGGAGAGGAAGGCAGCGTGGGGTAGGCCATCTTCTCTCCCATGTTTAGTTATTCAGCCCACCTACATTGCAGGAGCTAAAGGTGGAGGAGATCTTTTATGAGTTACCATGTGGGAGGGTGACTCATCTTGTATGGATGATAGCTTGTGGGTGGAGGTTTTACATGGGAATGATAGTTCCCAAACACATTTCAGACTCCATGCCTTGGGAGGAAGCTCTTCAGTTCTATCCTTGCAATTGCTTGAGGAAAAGCAAAATTTGGGAGGGGAGGACTGTAATATTCCTACATTAGCATGCAACTACTAGGAATATTAATTTTTTATTTTTGCACCTAGTAGATGAATAAATGGGGGAGGATACCCATACTTAACTTAAATCAGCTCAAAAACCCTCTTGGTATGAAAAAGGGATCCTTGTAGTAGCTGGATTTCACACCCTCATGTGTGAAAAGGGAATTTTTGCTTGTGGACAAAGTCAAGTTTGATCAAGTCAACAACATACATGAAGAGGAGTGGATCATCAATGCAAATAGCTAAATCTGAACAAGGATCAACTTAAACAAACATATGAGAGCTAGCTTGAAGACACTTGGGTTTGAAAGGTGATGAAGCAAGTTGAAGAGGTCAACCTTGACCAAATCAAACAGCGTAATTTTAGAGGAGTGGCCTTCATGGAGGCACAACGCAGTTTTGGAGGGAGATTGATCATGTGCATGTGGAAACCCTAATGGGTGGGACCCAAGGTGAGGACCCTCACATAGCTTATAAGAAAGGGGATGGCAGCCATTTGAGGTTAGCTTCTTGATTATTGATTTTGGTCTGCATGACTATTTGGCTTCCTCTTGTTGTTTTAGCAGAGTTGCAGTGCTGTTTAGCACAAGGCATTCCTATTTAGGAATCCCTTCTCCTATCTTGAGATGCCTCTTGGAGGAGCATTTTACTTCAGTTTTCCACATTTAGGCTTGAGGCTAAGCATCCTCCTTCAGCTACAACGTAGTTTCTGTTGAGAGCTGGGTTGTGTTGCAGGGTGTTGCAGTGGAAGCACCACAACACCACTTCTAGAGCTTGTATTTCAGAGGAAGCCTTTCTTTCTTTGGGAGATCAGTGAGGGAGTCTTTGAGCTTCATTTTTGATCTTGGCATGAGGCCAATGTAATTTCCTTCTCCTAAAACACATTCCTTTGCAGGAAATGCGTCATTTTTCTGAGCATAGCAGTTTCAGGGTCAAGACCCTTGATCTTGAGCTTGTCCTTTGGGAAAAGGGCCAACCTTTCTCCCAGGAAGATTGTATAAAGCCTCTTCTTCTATTTTCCTGTATAGTTCAGCTACATATACATAGAGTTGCATTATAACTACATTTTCCAGATCTAGATTTGCAGATCTGTCATTTTATACATGTACTTTCATGAAACCCTTGCGAGGTTATTCTCATTTTGTATAAAAAGGAAGAGATCTCCATTTTTCTCAGCGATTGGATGAATGAAAACCCCAGATATACTATTTCTCATTATTTTCTGCATAAAATCTCATAAAAATAACACTATTATATGCTTCATTACTTTATGTTAGAAAAATTCATGGGGTTTGGGCTTATTTGAGTTGTATTGGCATAGGGAGATCTGTTTAGCTTGGCTAGAGTGATTTTTTTCTGCTCCAATTCTGGATGTGATATGTAAATTGCATATTCTAAGGGATCTAAGTCCCATTTCTCATAGTTATAGCGTAATTTACTGAAGACAGCCTTTTGATGGCCCTATTTGCTGCATTTCCCCAACTTTTGGGATCATAAAAGGTGTAATAAGTTGCTGCTATAACAATAATTGATGGCTATGTGTTTCTTAACACATTTCATGAGTTAACATCTTGTTGATGCTCGAGAATTGTATTTACATATTGTTGCAGTCCCATTCTGGGGCATTTTCTAGCCATATAGGTGTGAGAGGCTTGTTTACCTCACCTAGTTTGATTGGTTTCTGACTTCTTCTTGGATTTGGGTCTTAGATTATTATATTTAAGGGATCCAAGGTCCTATCTTGGTTTCTATAGCAAACATTCTTGAAAAATGCATTTTTCAGGCATGCCTCGCTAGCAGTCCCATTTTGGGGATATTACATGTGGAAAGCATTGATGTAAGATTCGACGAAGATATACCAAACAAAAAAAGAATAAAAATATGTTATAATCCTCCAGATGATCATGAATCTGAGAACCAAGATAATGAAGAACAGAGAAAGACAACAAAAGATACTAAATTAAACTCAAAAGGTTCCTCAAGATACACTCGGAAGAACCATCCAGAAGATCAAATCATTGGGGAAAAGAGTGTGGGAGTCCAGACTAGAAGAGAGCTAGCTGAACAGACAAAATAATTATACCTAGCCATGCTATCACAAATAAAGCCAAAGAAGTTCGAAGAAGCCAGCAAAGACAAAAACTAGGTAAATGCCATGAATAAAGAACTAGACCAAATTGAGAAGAACAATACCTAGGAAAAATGTCATTGGCACAAAATGGATATTCAAGAATAAGATGAATGAACAAGGGCAGGTAATAATAAATAAATCCAAAATTGTATTTAAGGGATATTCTCAAATCAGAGGACTTGATTATGATGAAATCTTTGCCCCTGTAGCCAAAATGGAAGCAATCAGAATGTTTTTTGGCTTTGCATGCTATCATGATTTCAGGGTATATCAAATGGATGTGAAGTATTCCTTCCTGAATGAAGATTTAGAGGAATAAGTCTACATGGAACAACTTGAAGGACTCTCCTTAACAGATAAACATGAATATGTGTGTAGATTAAAGAAAGCCTTATATGGTCTGAAACAAGCTCCCCATGCATGGTATTCAAGGCCGAAAAAATACTTGCAAAAACAAGGGTTCAAGAAAGGAGGATTAGACATAAATTTTTACATAAAGGCTAATGAAAATGAACTATTAATTGTAGTAGTATATGTAGATGACATGATGTTTGGTAGCAACAAAGATGAGTTAAGAAAAGTATTTGCGGAAGAAAGGAAATCATAATTTGAGATGTCTATGATTGGAGAGCTCACCTTCTATTTAGGACTTCAAATTATACAAAAGAATACAATAATATTCATTTCACAAGAAAAATACTTAATAGAGATGTTGAAAAGGTTCCAAATGGAAGACTGCAAACCTGTGTCAAATCCCATGATCACTTGATGAAAACTATGTCCTAATGATGGATCTGCAGATGTAGATCAAAAAATTTATAGATCCATGATAGGAAGTCTGCTATACCTAACTGCCTCTAGACCAGACATTATGTTGGTAGTAGGACTTGTGGCGAGATATCAAGTAGCACCAAAACGAAATCACTTGCTAGCAATCAAGAGAATATTCAGATATCTGCAAGGAACTGCACATTATGACCTATGGTATCCAAAAGGAAAAAGCTTCACATTGACAACATACATAGATGAAGATTGTGCCAGCTGTGTGGATGACAGGAAAAGCACAAGTGAAGGTGCATTTTATTTGGGAAAAATTCTAGTGGCATGGCTAAGCAAGAAGCAAACTTCTATCTCTCTATCTACAGTAGAATCATAATACATAGTAGCAACAATGTGTTGCACACAAGTAATTTGGATGAAACAAACTCTCCAAGACATGAAGGTAAGTGTTGATGAACCCATTTCTATAAAATGTGACAATACTAGTGCAATAAGTATATCAAAAAATCTTGTACTTCATTAAAAAACAAAGCACATCCCAATAAAGTACCACTTCCTCAGAGAACAAGTAGCACATAAATTAGTTAAGTTGGAATATGTACCAACAAAGGAACAAACATCAGACATATTCACAAAACCTCTTGCTAAAGAACCATTCAAATATCTAAGAGACAAACTAGGGGCAGTGTCTGCAGATGTTTCTCTCTGATATGTTAAATATATATATATATATATATAAAGATTGCATACAAGGAACATGATCAGTGCAGTAAACAAGTGATAGTCAGTATTAGACACGAAAGCATCATTCCAGGGGGAAGCAGTCAATAAAAATTGTCACAAAAGAGCTAGAGCAATGGAGTAGTGCATGGAACAGGTCCTCAAGATCAGAGTATTATGAAAATATATAAACCACACTGGGAAATGTGCAACCCTTTTCCATTGATGTCAAAGGTGGAGGAAAATCAAGCAGAGGAAGAAAAGACACCTCTCAGAATGAGAAGGGGAGGAAATTATAGAGGAAGTATTGGAGTATTGCCATCAATGCCAAAGGGGGGGATTGTTGGAAATATTGTCATTGATGGCAAAGGATCAAAAAGGTGTAACACCAGAATTATCATTACTGGCAAAAGAGCAGCCATAGAAATATAACCTAGAGCAGAGACAAAAAAGAGGAAGAGACAACAGAGGCAGCGAGGACCAGAGATCCTACACATAGAAAAAGCAGGAAGAGCCAAGCGGAAGAGGCGAGAGTAGCGAGAGCCAAAGTTACAAAGCGGGACTGTGTAAAAAAATGAAAAATTGACTAAGGTAGAGAATTCTTTCAAGAAGTCCAAGGGAGGAAAACAGACGGTCAAGATTAGATTGCAAATGTAAAGGCGAGAGATGGATGAATGAGATTGAATCGCGAGTTCGCACATCGTAAATATTAGCGAATAGTATTATGTTCGTCGCAAGGTAAGTTAAATTGTATCCAATGCGAAGTGGAGAAGGGCACGTGTCAGCACTGCGCAATATCGCAGATTGCAAGAAATAGAGGTAACCACAAAGTAAATCTTATAAAGTGCGAAGTACGATCAGATGAGGACTATTAGATCTAGGCACAGATCAACAACGGATGGAAAATTGCAAAAGTGCACATCGCAAATTATAGCGGATAGAGATAAGGCATCACGCGATAAGTTAAATTGTTTGCGATGCAGTATATATTGGAATATGCGATGCGATGAGGGGAGACCATGTGTCGGCATTGCGCATAAGTGCACACCGCAGATTTTAGGATTTGTACTTAAGAGTTAGCATGGTAAGCTGGATGCGATGCGATGCGATCATATATCGCAGAAAATAGGAGATACCTTTATTACAAAATGTTAAAACTTGTGGGCAAGCGAAATGCGATGTGTTGTGATTGGTCACCATGTTGTGGGACCCTACAACCAAAGTTAAGCATGTATGCAGAGCCCTCTCTTTGTTAATTCACATTGGAGGTGGAAAAGGGTATTATAACGTAAGGCCTTTGATACACTGAAATGCGATATGAGATCGGATGTGATAAAGTTCGAAATTAAGATCTGATGCATTTAAAGTCTGGGACAATGTGGTTTTATGAAGAAAACATTGGAAGCAGAGAATGACTTGGTTTACGAAGAAAAGACTGAATGCTAGCAAAAGACTCAGATATATAAAGGAAATTTTGAATGGGAGTAGACTCGGGTAAGACCCATATCTAAGTGCAGAACAATGTTGTGGCAGTAAGTCAAACGAAAAGATAAATGCAAGAGAATGGACTTGGGTAGAGAGACTAGAAAGTGCGTGCAAAAAAGTTGAACATTGTGGTTAAATATAATAGGCAGAGTCAGGAAATAGAAGGAGATATAGTAGCACTATTTGAAACGCAACAACATGGGTCAAGTCGGGCAAAAAGGCGGTTATGAAGCACTGTTAAATATAATGGCAGAAACAAAAAAGATAAGAGGACAACAAGCAGAAGAGGACAAACACTCAGCAAATATTAAAAACCAAAAGGGCTGAGTGAAATAATTGATTGTAACTATAAATGTTTTATTTATTTTATATTTTTTGTGATGCAAAGGCAAGTCTCCATAGGCAAAGCAAAACTCCAATGTAATACTGAAATGTGTACATACTATTATATTATTCTGAATGTGTTGGGCAAGAAAATGAGAAGGTGGAAGGAAAAGAGTCATACCTATTCATTTCATATTCCCATATGAAATGCAAACAGTTATGACGTGATATATATAAATGATGTTACTGTCATATGCATAGAGAGGTTAGAGAGTGAAAGAATAAGAAGAAGAAAGAGTAGATAGAGAAGCTGTGTAGATCCAGAGATGATATAAGGCAGATATGAAGGCTGGAGGATAGCAGTGAAGAAGGAATAGAACATAGCTGATATCTAAGTAAATTAGCATATGCTTTCATTGTAATGTGATGAATTTGGTGCTTTCATATCAAGTTGTAGCTTGATAGATGTCTAGTTGTAGCTGGATGAGGTAGGAGCCTCCTTTGGGTGGTAGCTTGCAAAAAATAGATGGGAGTTGGAGCTTCCTTGCAAGTTGTAGCTTGCATAATTGAGGTAGAAGCCTCCTGTAGGTTGGAGCCTACAAAAAATTAGTGGTGAGAGGGAGTTGGAGCATGCCTTTGCATCACAACAATAATAATATGTGCTTTTCTCCTTTATGGGTTTCCACTTATACTGTTGTTTATGTGCATGATAAATAGATCTCCCCATCTATTAAGGAATCAGGCTCCCAGATCTCCCCATCCATTAAGGAATCAGGCTCAAGAGTTAGAGAAAAACACATCAAAGAACTAGCAGAAAGGAAAGAAGTTTAGCAGAAAATCCTTCTATGCTCAACAAGACAGCAGTACATCTGAAGATTCAGATGAACCCTCAAGTGAAGAAGGAACCTCTAAATTTTTATTGATGGCCATAGAAGAACTTGAAGGACTCCTGCTAGAAGATGAAGAAGAAGAAGGCGATGTCGACCTTGAGGGGGAGCTAAGAAGTGCTCTGGAGGAGATTGACAAACTCAAACTGAAGTGCAAAAAACAAAAGGACATTCTCCTCAAGTATGTAAGAGAAGAACAAAATTTAGAAGTCCTCATGCAGCTAAAGGTAGAGCTTGAAGAAGCCAAGAAGATATAAGACATGTTAGTTCAACAAATCAAGGATAAAACTTGAGAACAAGAGAAGCTGGAAGAAGAAGTTGTATGTCTGAGGAAGAAATTAGAAAATGCTCAGAGGAAAGTGTCTACAAATTCCTCTCAAGCAACAAGCTCTAGTAAGTTGAACGAAATTCTGGATGCTCAAAGATCTCATATGATAAAAACTGGAATAGGCTATGAAGGAGAATAAAGTAAAAGAAAAGAAAAGGAAAACAGAGAGATTATTTTTGTAAAATCAAAGAAGAATGATGAAGCAGCTCAAACAATTCCTACAAAAGAAGAAACCTGTAATGAGGAAGACAGAGATCAGAAGAAACCACTAGTGGCAAAGAATGTAATAAATACTAAGACCCCTGAGTATGTGAGATTTGGAAACCATCAAAGGAGAGTCTTCCCTCCTATGAAGAATGCCACCTGTTATGTCTGCAACAAGCTGGTACACATTGCTGCATATTGTCATACAAGGAGGAGTAATTCGAACCAGCAAAATATACAAACAGTGAAGAGACTGCCTCAAGCAAACAAATGGAAAATACAACCTTACATCAGGTACACAAATAGTTTCTATGGTTACTGTTTTTATTGTAAGGAATTTGGCCATAAAATCATTGAGTGTAGAAATTATGGACAAAGATTGATGTTCAACACCTCAAGGAGGTTTATGAATCAAAGAAATTTTGTTCATACTCACAATTCTGCAAAAATTAGAATCAAATGCTGTGTATGCAATCAAGTTGGACATATGCCTTCCAAATGTCCTCTTAGAAGAAGTAGTTCACCATCTCACAAAAGATACCAAACAAAAGGATGCTTCCAGTGGAAAAAGAAGGTGAATAAGTGTGACCTGGATCTAAATGCTCAAAATCTGAAAAGCCAATGGTATCTGGACAGTGGCTCCTCAAAACATATGACTGGAGACAGGAGAAAATTTATAACTTTTGATGAAAAGAAAACTGGTAATGTTACTTTTGGCAATGAATAATCAGAAAATCAAGCGAAGGGCTCGGCATGGCCTAGATAATGCAAGGTGAGGTAAGGCCCAATATGTACTATCTGTAGATTGTAGATGGGTCGAAAGAAAATTTGTGTGCCGGGCCAAATGTGTGATGAAGGTCAAGCGGTTCTTTTCAAATATTACTACCAGTGAAGTCGCATCATAACACAGTAAGACTCTCAAGTCAAAGGTGTTCGAACAGAGAGCAATGTTTACATCGTGAAAGAGGAAGATGAAGCATGCCATCTTAGCAAACTTGAGGAGTCATGGTTATGGCATAGGAGATTGGGACATCTCAGCTTCGATCATATCATCAGACTGAGAAAGAAGAAAGCGGCCAGAGACATGACAGAAATAAAAAGGCCTTCTAATACCATATGCAAATCTTGTCAATTGGGTAAACAGACCCGCACATCATTTAAGGCCAAATATGAGTTATCAACAAGAACACCACTCCAGCTTGTGCACATGGATCTGTGTGGACCTACAAGAAATAAAACACCAAGTGGAGAATCTTACTTTATGCTGATAATAGATGATTTATCTAGAATGACATGGGTTGCTTTTCTTAAGAATAAATTGGAAGCTCTGGAAAAATTCAAAATATTCAAAGCATTAGCAGAAAATCAGACAGGATGTAAGCTAAAATGCATCAGATCGGACAGAGGAGGTGAATTCACAGATTATGACTTTGTATATCTATGCAATGAATATGACATAAAACAAAAATTTACTATTGCAGGGACATCTCAGCAGAATGGAGTAGCAGAGAGACAAAACAGATTTGTTCAGCAAATTGCCAGAGCCATGATGCAAGAGAGTAACATTCCTCAAACCTTCTGGGCAGAAGCAGTACACAAAGTGGTGCATATCCTTAATAAAGCTCACTTAAGGCCTAGAAGTGACAAGAATCCCTATGAACTATGGCATGGAAAGCCAGCTTCAATCAAACATTTTAGAATTTTTGGAAGCAAGTGTTACATAAAGAATAATGATGAAAATCTTGGGAAGTTTGATGCAAGAGGAGATGAAGGGATTTTTCTAGGATATGCTTCCAAAAGTAAAGGGTACAGGTGCTACAACAAGAATCTTGGAAAAATAGTAGAAAGTATTGATGTGAGATTTGATGAAGAACTTCCAAACAATATAAGAGATACAGACAGCTGCAATCCATCAGACAACCACGAAGAGGAAAACCAAAATGATAATGAAACAAGAAATACAACAGAAGATACAGAGCTGAGCTTGAAATCCCCCTCTAGATACACTTGGAAGAATCATCCTAAAGATCAGATCATTGGAGACAAGAGGGCAGGGGTCCAAACAAGAAGGCAGCTAACTGAACAGATAGAAGAAGTATACATAGCCATGTTATCACAAATAGAGCCAAGGATATTTGAAGAAGCCAACAAGGACAAGTATTGGGTGAATGCTATGAATGAAGAATTAGACCAAATTGAGAAAAACAATACCTCAGAACTAGTTCCTAGACCCACAGGGAAAAATGTCATAGGCTCAAAATGGGTATTCAAAAATAAAATGAATGAGGAAGGACAGGTAATCAGGAATAAAGCCATACTTGTTTGCAAAGGATATTCACAAATCGAAGGACTTGATTTCGATGAAACATTTTCCCCTGTAGCCAGAGTGGAAGCCATCAGAATGTTTTTGGCCTTTGCATGCTATCAAGACTTCAAGGTATATAAAATGGATGTAAAATCTGCTTTTTTGAATGGAGATCTAGAATAAGAAGTCTACATGGAACAACCGGAAGGTTTCTATTTAACAGACAAAGAAGACTATGTGTGCAGACTGAAGAAGGCTCTATATGGACTGAAACAGGCTCCTCATGCCTGGTACTCAAGACTGGATAAATATTTGCAAAAACAAGGCTTTAAGAGAAGTGGAGTAGACAACAATATATACATAAAAGCCCATGAAATTGAACTCCTGATTGTTGTAGTATATGTTGATGACATTATGTTTGGAAGCAACAGAGATGAACTAACAAAAGGGTTTGCTGAGGAGATGAAATTAGAGTTTGAGATGTCCATGATTGGAGAACTTAGTTTCTACTTAGGACTTCAAATTCAGCAAAAGAACACAGGCACATTCATCTCATAGGAAAAATAATTAAAAGAAATATTGAAAAAGTTCAAAATGGAGGACTGCAAACCTGTGTCAACTCCCATGATCACGGGATGCAGGTTGTGTAGTGATGATGGATCTGCTAATATAGATAAAAAACTCTACAGATCCATGATAGGAAGTCTGTTGTATCTGAAAACATCAAGACCAGACATCATGCTAGTAGTAGGACTAGTGGCTAGATATCAAGCAACACCTAAACAAAATCACCTTGTAGCAGTAAAAAGAATATTTAGATATCTACAAGGAACTGCATAGTATGGACTTTCGTATCAAAAAGGAAAAAAATTCACTTTGACAACATACACAGATGCAGATTGCGCTAGCTGTGTGGATGACAGAAAAAGCACAAGTGGAGGTGCATTCTATCTAGGAGATAGTCTGGTGGCATGGCTTAGCAAGAAACAAACATCTATTTCTCTGTCTACAACGGAAACAGAATACATAGCAGCAACAACATGCTATACACAAGTCATGTGGATGAAGCAAACCTTCCAAGACATGAAGGTAAGCATTGATGAACCTATTTCAATCAAATGTGATAATACAAGTGCTATAAGTATATCTAAAAATCCTGTGCTTCACTCAAAAACTAAACATATCCCAATCAAGTATCATTTTCTCCGAGAAAAAGTGGCTCAGAAGATAGTAAAACTAGAGTATGTACCAACAAAAGAACATACAACATATATATTTACCAAACCGCTTGCTAGAGAACCATTTGAATATTTGCGAAATAGACTAGGGGTAGTATCTGTAGATGCTACTCTTTGATATAAAGAGAGAGCACAGTTTTAGGGGGAGAATAGAAACGAAAATACCATTCGAGGGGGAGATCAGCCAGCAATGGAAGCATGAAACAGGTCCTCAGGATCAAAGAATTAAAGGACATAATCTACACTACGAGATGTGCAACCCCTTGCCATTGATGTCAAAGTGGGAGGAAGAGAAAGCAACAGGAGAAAGGATCCTAAAAGGCAAACAGAGAAAGTGTATTGCCATCAATGCCAAAGGGGGAGACTGTTGGAAATGTTTTCATTGATGGAAAAGGATATGGCAAAGGAGGAACAGCTAAAACAAAAACAAAGCAAAGAAGTAGTAGAGGCAGCAAAGAAACAGACAAGAAGCAGAGGTAGCAGAGAGAGCATAAGACAAGTAGCAGAGGCAGAGGCAGAGCCGTTATCACAGAAAGGCAGAGGTAGAGGGAGAGCCATTATTCCAAGAATTTCTACCCAGTAAAATTTATTGTGACATACACTAAATTATATATATATATATATATATATATATATATATATATATATATATATATATATATATATATATATATATATATATGCGCAAAGCACTATATACGAAGTACCATAAGGGGGGACCCTTCTACATAAAATTCCGAGAATCGTTACCCAGGCTGGAGGATACATAAACAGTAAATTCCGAGAATCATTACCACAGCCGAAGGATACAATATAAAGGTGGAAGCAGAAAACCTATATATACGCGCAGTGCATTACATACACAAGGTTCCAAAGCATATATATGTATACATATACGTTATATGCTGTGCTTCATTTTCAAAGGAACGAATCATACTATATACATATATGAAAGGCGCTCTATTGTTCGGCCTTAATACAATCAAAGTCATATACGGTGGGACCCTCATCGCATCAGAGTTAAAGCTGAGCATCGGAACATATCAATGGAATTTGCGATTTCGATTGAAGCCCGAATCTGATGGGTCTATAAATTATGATCTTATAGATTTAAGTTCCGGTCCAATCACATCGGCACATTTAAATGAATAGTGGTCAATCGCATCGAAGAAAAGTTGACAGCGGAACATGTAAACAAAAGGTTGCGTTTGCAATTGAACTCTGGACCCAATGGGTTTATAAACCATGATTGATATATGGTTGAGTTCTGGTAAACAGTGTTGCATCGCATTGGAGAAGGAGCAGAGCATCGGAACTTGTTAACAAAAGTTCCGATTGCGATTGAGTTCCGGACCCGAATCATTATACACGGTGACTCATGTGTGTTTGAAGTCCGGCTTAAAGGTATGCCATCACATCGGAAAAATGGCGGAACATCGGAACATCCTATAGAAGGATGCGATTGCGATCAATCGCATCGAGAAAATTACAAAGGATGTCATAGCAATCAGAATTCATTGGAGGAGTCTCATCGCATCGGGAAAATAAAGAGTTCGGCGAGTGGGGCCCAACTCCTTATATATATATTGAAGTCTGCGTTTTAACCAAAGTTAGGATTGATAAAGCGTTGGTTAAATCAAAGTCAAAATTGATAAATAAAATCAAAGTGTCGTGGGTCATATATGATATTTGGCGCAATATAAAGTCTCGACATAGGTTAACATATGCGGAAAAACGAGTTATTCTTCAAGTTCTAAACGCAAGCCGAACCTTGTATAAATGAAACTGTTTGCTGAGCATATTATTGTTATATGCAAAGGATAAGCTTTGGGCTTATGATATATTGAGTTGTAATCCAAAGTTGAAATATTCATTTGATGTCTTATGAAGTGGGTTGGACTATGGTTTAACCATAGATTTGAAACAGGTAAAGTTTCCATATATGAAGAGTGTGAACTGGGGATTGATTGTAAATCAAAGATGTCAAAAGATAAGCTACCGCATACACTTATTCAAATTTCCAGCGAAGGGAAAGAAAATGGAGAGACATTTTTATATGCGCCAGACTCTGATTTTATTCAGGGTATTTAATTAGATTTCTAGATCAGCAGTTACATATATATAGCAGACACACAATCACAATCACGTATATATGGCATATGGCCGTTACCCTGCGATAGTGAACAAGGAAACAAACAGAGCGGAAAGGGACAAAGACACAGTAAAAAAAAAGACAAATGCGCAGCGAATCAAGAGGCTAAATGAGTGAGCTGGAGTTTTCATTGTAATTGAATGTAAATGATTTTAATTTATATTGTTGTGATGCATTGGCAAGTCTCCGGAAGAGAACAAATTCCCACTGTAGTGTTAAATTGGTACCTACAGTTATATTTTTCTGAGTGAACTGAAAAGAAATGAGAAGGTAGAAGACTAAGAGGTATGGCTATCCATTTCGAATTCCTTGAGGAATACAAATAGTCATAAGGAATTCTCTATAAGTAATATCATCTTGATATGCATAGTGAGGTTAGAGAGAGTAAAGATAGAGAATGAAGAATATAGAAGATTGAGGCAGAGAAGATAGGGAAGATAAGAGCATAATGAAATGCTATAGAACAGAGATGATATCTGAGGTAAATCAACAAACATTCCATTTGATAAATTGAGGAAGTTGGAGCTTCCCTATCAAGTTGAAGCTTGATAGCTATCATTTGTAGCTGACTGAGGTTGGAGCCTCCTGTAGGTTGGTGCCTGGAGAAAATTGAAGGGAGTTGGAGCTTCCTTGCAAGTTCTAGCTTGCAGAATTGAGGTTGGTGCCTCCTGTAGATCGGTGCCTGCAGAAAAATAGTGGTGAGAGGGAGTTGGAGCTTGCCTTTGAATCACAACAACAATAAGATGTGGTTTTCTCCCTTTATGGGTTTCCACTTAAATCTGTTGTCTCTATCTGTGCTGTCTGTGTGCTGAGATGATTTACCAAATTTGATTAATGTTTGCTGCTCTCATAATAATTTTGAAGTCACATTAATTTAATACTTGCTACAACATATTAAGACTGTTCATGTACTAAGGTTGATTATAAAAGTAAGCTGTAAATTAGCTGATGAAAAATTTAAAAAGCTCATATATGTGTTAAACTGATTCACCCCCCCCCCCTCTTAGTTTAACTAAGAATTCAACAATTGGTATCAGAGTTGGTTCCTTTCTACCAGTTTAACAACTGAAAGGAGATCCTAGGTTCTTAGGATGGCTAGTAAAGAAGGATGCTCAACCAATAAAGCCCCTTTTTTCACTGGTGAAAATTATGCTTTCTGGAAAATCAGAATGAGGACATACACAATGTATCTAGGAATAAAAGTCTGGGCTGCTGTGGAATTAGGATATGCCCCAAAGGCAACTGACTCAGAGAAAGAAACCAAACAAGATTTTGTAGCTAACGCAAAAGCCATGAATGCCATATTGAATGGATTTTGGGAAGCAGAGTTTATCAAAGTAATGCACAAAGACGCTGCCAAAGAAATGTGGGATACTCTGGAGAACATCCATGAGGGAGACAAGAAAGTAAAGATTGCCAAAATTCAAGTCTATAGAGCCCAGTTTGAGAACTTAAAAATGAATGATGATGAAGACATTGCCAGTTTCTTCCTAAAAGTTGCAGAAATTGTTAACAATATGAAAGCTCTTGGAGAAACCATGCCAGAAAGTATAATTGTGCAAAATATTCTAAGATCTCTTCCATCCAGGTTTAATCCCAAGGTGTCTGCAATAGAAGAAACAGCTGATTGGGAGACCTTGACCATGAACCAACTACTTGGAAATCTAACATCATATGAGATGAGGCTCCCACAGAAGAAGCTAAGTACGAGGGAGGTAGCCTTTAAAACAGAAAATAAGAGAGAAGAAGAGGGAGACATATGCTCTTGCTCGGATGAAGAAGAGAAAAAATTTGTCAAGAAATTGGATAGAGGCATAGGTAAATACAAAGGTAAACTTCCTCTCAAATGCTTTAAATGTGGAAGAGTTGGACACTATGCTGCTAAGTGTCCTCACAAGAAAGTAAGGAATTAGGCTCAAGAGTCAGAGAAAAACACATCAAAGAACTGGCAGAAAGGAAAGAAGTTCAGCAGAAAATCCTTCTATGCTCAAGAAGACAGTAGTACATCTTAAGATTCAGATGAACCCTCAAGTGAAGAAGGAACCTCTAAATTTTTATTGATGGCCATAGAAGAACTTGAAGGAATCCTGCTAGAAGATGAAGAAGAAGAAGGCGATGTCGACCTTGAGGGGTAGCTAAGAAGTGTTGTGGAGGAGATTGAAAAACTCAAACTGAAGTGTAGAAAACAAAAGGACATTCTCCTCAAGTATGTAAGAGAAGAACAAAATTCAGAAGTCCTCATGCAACTAAAGGTAGAGCTTGAAGAAGCCAAGAAGATAGAAGACATGTTATTTCAGCAAATCAAGGATAAAACTCGAGAACAAGAGAAGTTGGAAGAAGAAGTTGTATGTCTGAGGAAGAAATTAGAAAATGCTTAGAGGAAAGTGTCTACAAATTCCTCTCAAACAACAAGCTCTAGTAAGTTGAACGAAATTATGGATGCTCAAATATCTCCTATGATAAAAACTGGAATAGGCTATGAAGGAGAATCAAGTAAAAGCAATGAAAAGGAAAACAGAGAGATAATTTTTGTAAAAGCAAAGAAGAATGATGAAGTAGCTCAAACAATTCCTACAAAAGAAGAAACCTATAATGAGGAAGATAGAGATCAGAAGAAACCACTAGTAGCAAATAATGTAATAAATACTAAGACCCCTGAGTATGTCAGATTTGGAAACCATCTCACAAAAGATACCAAACAAAAGGATGCTTCCAGTGGAAAAAGAAGGTGAATAAGTGTGACCTGGATCTAAATGCTCAAAATCTGAAAAGCCAATGGTATCTGGACAGTGGCTCCTCAAAACATATGACTGGAGACAGGAGAAAATTTATAACTTTTGATGAAAAGAAAACTGGTAATGTTACTTTTGGCAATGATAAATCAGGAAAAATCAAGGGAAAGGCCCGGAGTCAGCCCAGATAATGGCAGAGGAAAGGCCCAATATGTACTATTTGTAGATGGGCCAAGAAAATTTGGTTTATGTCACCAGATGTGTGATAAAGCCTCGCGAATGTCTTTTCAAATCACAAGACCGTGAAGCCGATCAAGTAATTGTTGAACTCGCTCAAAGGTGTTCGAACAAGAGTAATATGTTTTATATCCTCGAAAGAGGAAGATGAAGCATGCCATCTTAGCAAAATTGAGGAGTCATGGTTATGGCATAGGAGATTAGGACATCTCGCTTCGATCATATCATCGTACTGAGAAAAGAAGAAAGCTATTTATATCATGCCGTAAATAAAAAGGCCTTCTAATACTATATGCAAATCTTGTCAATTTTGCAAACAGACCCACACGTCATTCAAAGCCAAATATGAGTTATCAACAAGAAGACTGCTCCAGCTTGTGCACATGGACCTGCGTGGACCTGCAAGAACTAAAACTCTAAGTGGAGAATCTTACTTCATGCTGATAATAGATGATTTTTCCAGAATGACATGGGTTTCTTTTCTCAAGAATAAATCGGAAGCTCTGGACAAATTCAAAATATTCAAAGCATTAGCAAAAAATCAGACAGGATGCAAGCTAAGATGCATCAGATCGGAAAGAGGAGGTGAATTCACAGATTATGACTTTGCAGATCTATGCAATGAATATGGCATAAAACGAAAATTTACTATTGTAGGGACACCTCAGTAGAATGGAGTAGTAGAGAGACAAAACAGATCTATTCAACAAATTTCTAGAGCCATGATGCAAGAGAGTAATATTCCTCAAACCTTCTAGGCAGAAGTAGTACATACAATGGTGCATATCCTTAATAAATCTCACTTAAGGCCAAGAAGTGACAAGACTCCCTATGAACTATGGCATGGAAAACCAGCTTCAATAAAACATTTTAGAATTTTTGGAAGCAAGTGTTATATAAAGAATAATGATGAAAATATTGGGAAATTTGATGCAAGATCAGATGAAGGGATTTTTCTAGGATATGCTTCCAAAATTAAAGGGTACAGGTGCTACAACAAGACTCTTCGAAAAATAGTAGAAAGTATTGATGTGAGATTTGATGAAGAACTTCCAAACAATACAGGAGATACAGACTGCTATAGTCCATCAGACAACCATGAAGAAGAAAACCAAAATGATGATGAAACAAGAAAGACAATAGAAGATGCAGAGCTAAGCTGGAAAGCCCCCTCGAGATACACTCAGAAGAATCATCCTGAAGATCAAATCATTGGAGACAAGAGGGAAGGGGTCCAACCAAGAAGGCAGCTAGCTGAATAGACAAAAGAGGTATACATAGCCATGTTATCACAAATAGAGCCCAAGAGATTTGAAGAAGCTAGCAAGGACAAGTATTGGGTGAATGCTATGAATGAAGAATTAGACCAAATTGAGAAAAACAATACCTAGGAACTAGTTCCTAGACCCACTAGAAAAATTTTCATAGGCTCAAAATTGGTATTCAAAAATAAAATGAATGAGGAAGGATAGGTAATCAAGAATAAATCCAGACTTGTCTGCATAGGATATTCACAAATCAAAGGTCTTGATTTGGATGAAACATTTGCCCCTGTAGCTAGAATGGAAGCCATCAGAATGTTTCTGACCTTTGCATGCTATCAAGACTTCATGGTATATCAAATGGATGTAAAATCTTATTTTCTGAATGGAGATCTAGAAGAAGAAGTCTACATGGAACAACTAGAAGGTTTCTCTTTAACAGACAAAGAAGACTATGTGTGCAGGCTGAAAAAGGCTCTATATGGACTGAAACAGGCTCCTCATGCTTGGTACTCAAGACTGGATAAATATTTGCAAAAAAAAGGCTTTAAGAGAGGTGGAGTAGACAACAATCTATACATAAAAGCCCATGAAAATGACCTCCTGATTTTCATAGTATATGTTGATGAAATTATGTTTGGAAGCATCAGATATGAGCTAGCAAAAGGGTTTGCTGAGAAGATGAAATCAGAGTTTGAGATGTCCATGATTGGAGAACTCAGTTTCTACTTAGGACTTCAAATTCAACAAAATAACACAAGCACATTCATCTCACAGGAAAAATACTTAAAAGAAATGTTGAAAAAGTTCAAAATGGAGGACTGCAAACCCATGTCAACTCCCATGATCACGGGATGCAAGTTGTGTACTGATGATGGATCTGCTGATATAGATCAAAAACTCTACAGATCCATGATAGGAAGTCTGTTGTATCTGACATCATCAAGACCAGACATCATGCTAGTAGTAGGACTAGTGGCTATATATCAAGTAGCACCTAAACAAAATCACCTTGTAGCAGTAAAAAGAATATTCAGATATCTACAAGGAACTGCACAGTATGGACTTTGGTATTCAAAAGGCAAAAACTTCACTTTGACAGCATACACAGATGTAGATTGCGCCAGCTGTGTGGATGACAAAAAAATCACAAGTGGAGGTGCATTCTATCTAGGATAAAGTCTGGTGGCATGGCTAAGCAAGAAACAAACATCTATTTCTGTATCTACAACGGAAGTAGAATACATAGCAGCAGAAGCATGCTATACACAAGTCATGTGGATGAAGAAAACCCTCCAAGACATGAAGGTAAGCATTGATGAACATATTTCAATCAAATGTGATAATAAAAGTGCTATAAGTATATCTAAAAATCCTATGCTTCACTCAAAAACTAAACATATCCCAATCAAGTATCATTTTCTCTGAGAACAAGTGGCTCAAAAGATAGTAAAACTGGAGTATGTACCAACAAAAGAACATACAACAGATATATTTATGAAACCGCTTGCTAGAGAACCATTTGAATATTTGCGAAATAGACTATGGGTAGTATCTGTAGATGCTACTCTTTGATATAAAGAGAGAGCACAGTTTCAGGGGGAGAACAGAAACAAAAATACCATTCAAGGGGGAGATCAGCCAGCAATGGAAGCATGAAACAGGTCCTCAGGATCAAAGAATTAAAGGACAGAATCTACACTACGAG
Organism: Pinus albicaulis; assembly: GCA_034641835.2. NCBI lineage: Eukaryota > Viridiplantae > Streptophyta > Pinopsida > Pinales > Pinaceae > Pinus > Pinus albicaulis. Next base: position 426,032,384 of record CM076575.1, on the reverse strand, counting down.
ATGTGCAACCCCTTGCCATTAATGTCAAAAGGGGGAGGAAGAGCAAGAAACAGGAGAAAGGATCCTAAAAGGAAAACAGAGAAAGTGTATTGCCATCAATGCCAAAGGGGGAGACTATTGGAAATTTTGTCATTGATGGCAAAGGAGATGGCGAAGGAGGAACACATGAAACAACAACAAAGCAAGGAAGTAGTAGAGGTAGCAAAGAAACAGACAAGAAGTAGAGGTAGCAGAGAGAGCATAAGACAAGTAGCAGAGGCAAAGGTTGAGCAGAAGAGGCAGAGGCAGAAGATAGCAGGTAATATTTACATAGAGCAGGTAATATTTACAGAGTGCAACAGAGGTACAACGAAGGCAGAGGCAGAAGCAGCGAAGGTAGAAGAAGAAAGGCAAAGGCAGAGGCAGAGGCAGAGCCGTTATCGCAGAAAGGCAGAGGTAGAGGCAGAGTCGTTATTCCGAGAATCACTACCCCCGCTGATAGATACACTAAAGTATATATATGTGCAAAGAATTATATACGAAGTACCATAAGGTTGGGCCCCTCTACAGAAAATTCCGAGAATTGTTACCCAGGCTGGAGGATACATAAACAGTAAATTCCGAGAATCATTACCACAACCGAAGGATACAATAAAGGCGGAAGCAGAAAACCTATATATACGCGCAGTGCATTACATACACAAGGGTCCAAAGCATATATATGTATACATATACGTTATATGTTGCACTTCATATTCAAAGGAACGAATCATACTATATACATATATGAAAGGCGCTCTATTGTTCGGCCTTAATACAATCAAAGTCGTATACGATGGGACCCTCATCAATCGCATCAGAGTTAAAGCGGAGCATCGGAACATATCAATGGAAGTTGTGATTGCGATTGAAGCCTGGACCCAATGGGTCTATAAATTATGATCTTATATATTTAAGTTTCGGTCCAATCGCATTGGCACATTTAAATGAACAGTGGTCAATCGCATCGAAGAAAAGTTGACAGCGGAACATGTAAACAAAATGTTGCGTTTGCAATTGAAGTCTGGACCCGATGGGTTTATAAACCATGATTGATATATGGTTGACTTTCGGTAAACAGTGTTGCATCGCATTGGAGAAGAAGCAAAGCATCGGAAGTTGTTAACAAAAGTTCCGATTGCGATCGAGTTCCAAACCCGACTCATTATACACGGTGACTCATGTGTGTTTGAAGTCCGGCTTAAAGGTATGCCATCGCATCGGAAAAATGGCAGAACATCGGAACATCCTATAGAAGGATGCGATTGCGATCAATCGCATTGGGAAAATTACAAAGGATGTAATAGCAATCAGAATTCATTGGAGGAGTCTCATCACATTGGGAAAATAAAGAGTTCGGCGAGTGGGGCCCAACTCCTTATATATATATATTGAAGTCTGCGTTTTAACCAAAGTCAGGATTGATAAAGCGTTGGTTAAATCAAAGTCGAAATTGATAAATAAAATCAAAGTGTCGTGGGTCAGATATGATATTTGGCGCAATATAAAGTCTCGACATAGGTTAACATATGCGGAAAAATGAGTTATTCTTCAAGTTCTAAATGCAAGCCGAACCTTGTATAAATGAAACTGTTTGCTGAGCATATTATTGTTATATGCAAAGGATAAGCTTTGGGCTTATGATATATTGAGTTGTAATCCAAAGTTGAAATATTCATTTGATGGCTTATGAAGTGGGTTGGACTATGGTTTAACCATAGATTTGAAACAGGTAAATTTTCCGTATATGAAGAGTGTGAACAGGGGATTGATTGTAAATCAAAGATGTCAAAAGATAAGCTACCGCATACACTTATTCAAATTTCCAGCGAAGGGAAAGAAAATGGAGAGACATTTTTATATGCGCCAGACTCTGATTTTATTTAGCGTATTTAATTAGATTTCTAGATCAGCAGTTATATATATATAGCAGACACACAATCATAGTCACATATGTATGGCATATGGCCATTACCCTACAATAGTGAACAAGGAAACAAACAGAGCCGAAAGGGACAAAGATAGAGTCAAAGAAAAGACAAATATGCAACGAGTCAAGAGGCTGAATGAGTGAGCTGGAGTTTTCATTGTAATTGAATGTAAATGATTTTAATTTATATTGTTGTGACGCATTGGCAAGTCTCTTGAAGAGAACAAATTCCCACTTTAGTGTTAAATTGGTACCTACAATTATATTTTTCTGAGTGAGCTGAAAAGAAATGAGAAGGTAGAAGACTAAGAGGTATGGCTATCCATTTCGAATTCCTTGAGGAATACAAACAGTCATAAGGAATTCTCTATAAGTAATATCATCTTGATATGCATAGTGAGGTTAGAGAGAGTAAATATAGAGAATGAAGAATATAGAAGATTGAGGCAGAGAAGATAAGGAAGAGAAGAGCATAAAGAGATGCTACAGAACAGAGCTGATATCTGAGGTAAATCAACAAACATTCCGTTTGATAAATTGAGGAAGTTGGAGCTTCCCTATCAAGTTGAAGCTTGATAGCTATCATTTGTAGCTGACTGAGGTTGGAGCCTCCTGTAGGTTGGTGCCTGGAGAAAATTGAAGGCAGTTGGAGCTTCCTTGAAAGTTATAGCTTGCAGAATTTAGGTTGGTGCCTCCTGTAGGGTGGTGCCTACAAAAAAACAGTGGTGAGAGGGAGTTGGAGCTTGCCTTTGCATCACAACAATAATAAGATGTGGTTTTCTCCCTTTACGGGTTTCCACTTAAATCTGTTGTCTCTATCTGTGTTGTCTGTGTGCTGAGATGATTTACCAAATTTTCTTAATGTTTGCTGCTCTCATAATAAGTTTGAAGTCACATTAATTTAATACTTGCTGCAACATATTAAGATTGTTCATGTACTAAGGTTGATTATAAAAGTAAGCTATAAATTAGCTGATGGAAAATTTAAAAAGCTCATGTATGTGTTAAATTGATTCACCCCCCCCCTCTCAGTTTAACTAAGAATTCAACAATTGGTATCAGAGCTGGTTCCTTTCTACCAGTTTAACAACTGAAAGGAGATCCTAGGTTCTCAGGATGGCTAGTAAAGAAGGATGCTCAACCAATAAAGCCCCTTTTTTCACTGGTGAAAATTATGCTTTCTGGAAAATCAGAATGAGGACATACATAATGTCTCTAGGAATAGATTTTGGGCTGCTGTGGAATTAGGATATGCCCCAAAGGCAACTGACTCAGAGAAAGAAACCAAACAAGATTTTTTAGCTAACGCAAAAGCCATGAATGCCATCTTGAATGGATTGTGTGAAGCAGAGTTTATCAAAGTAATGCAAAAAGACACTGCCAAAGAAATGTGGGATACTCTGGAGAACATCCATGAGGGAGACAAGAAAGTAAAGACTGCCAAACTTCAAGTCTATAGAGCCCAGTTTGAGAACTTAAAAATGAATGATGATGAAGACATTGCCAGTTTATTCCTAAAAGTTACAGAAATTGTTAACAATATGAAAGCTCTTGGAGAAACCATGCCAGAAAGTATAATTGTGCAAAATATTCTAAGATCTCTTCCATCCAGGTTTAATCCCAAGGTGTCTACAATAGAAGAAACAACTGATTGGGAGACCTTGACCATGAACCAGCTACTTGGAAATTTAACAGCATACGAGATGAGGCTCCCACAGAAGAAGCCAAGTATGAGGGAGGCAGCCTTTAAAACAGAAAAGAAGAAAGAAGAAGAGGAAGACATATGCTCTTGCTCGGATGAAGAAGAGGCAAAATTTGTCAAGAAATTGGATAGAGGCTCAGGTAAATACAAAGGTAAACTTCCTTTCAAATGCTTTAACTATGGAAGAGTTGGACACTATGCTGCTAAGTGTCCTCACAAGAAAGTAAGGAATTAGGCTCAAGAGTCAGAGAAAAATACATCAAAGAATTGGCAGAAAGGAAAGAAGTTCAGCAGAAAATCCTTCTATGCTCAACAAGACAGCAGTACATCTGAAGACTCAGATGAACCCTCAAGTGAAGAAGGAACCTCTGAATTTTTATTGATGGCCATAGAAGAACTTGAAGGACTCCTGCTAGAAGATGAAGAAGAATAAGGTGAAGTCGACCTTGAGGGGGAGCTAAGAAGTGCCCTGGAGGAGATTGATAGACTCAAACTGAAGTGCAGAAAACAAAAGGACATTCTCCTCAAGTATGTACGAGAAGAACAGAACTCAGAAGTCCTCATGCGCTAAAGATAGAGCTTGAAGAAGCCAAGAAGATAGAAGACATGTTACTTAAGCAAATCAAGGAGAAAACTCAGGAACAAGAGAAGTTGGAAGAAGAAGTAGTATGTCTCAGGAAGAAATTAGAAAATTCTCAAAGGAAAGTGGTTATAAATTCTTCTCAAACAACAAGCTCTAGTAAGTTGAATGAAATTCTGGTTGCTCAAAGATCCCCTATGATAAAAACTGGAATAGGCTATGAAGGAGAATCAAGTAAAGGCAAAGAAAAGGTTGATAGAGAGATTATTTTTGTAAAAGAAAAGAAGAATGATGAAGTAGCTCAAACAATTCCTACAAAAGAAGAAACCTGTAATAAGGAAGACAGAGATCAGAAGAAACCACTAGTAGCAAAGAATATAATAAATACTAAGACCCCTGAGTATGTAAAATTTGGAAACCATCAAAGGAGATTCTTCCCTCCAATGAAGAATGCCACCTGTTATGTCTACCACAAGCTGGGACACATTGCTGCATATTGTCATGCAAGGAGGAGTAATTCAAACCAGCAAAAGATGCAAACATTGAAGAGACTGCCTCAAGCAAACAAATGGAAGAGACAACCTTACATCAGGTATGCAAATAGTTTCTATGGTTACTATTTTTATTGTAAGGAATTTGGCCATAAAATTATTTAATGTAGAAAGTATGGACAAATATTGATGTTCAACAACTCAAGGAGGTTTATGAATCAAAGAAATTTTGTTCATACTCACAATTTTGTAAAAACTATGATCAAATGTTGTATATGCAATCAAGTTGGACATATGCCTTCCAAATGTCATCTGAAAGGATGTGATTCATCATCTCACAAAAGAAACCAAACAAAAGGATGCCTCTAGTGGAAAAATAAGGTGAATAAATGTGACCAGGCTCTAACTGCTCAAGATCTGAAAAGCCAATGGTATTTGGACAGTGGCTGCTCAAAACATATGACTGGAGACAGGAGAAAATTTATAACTTTTGATGAAAATAAAACTGGTAATGTTACTTTTGGCAATGATAAATCAGGAAAAATCAAGGGAAAGGGCTCAGTCAGCTTAGATAATGGTAGAGGTAAGGCCCAAGATGTACTATTTGTAGATGGGCTGAAGGAAAATTTGCTGAGTGTCAGTCAAATGTGTGATAAAGGCTGCAAAGTTCTTTTCAGAGCACAAGACTGTGAAGTTAGATCAAGCACCACAGGTAAGACTCTGCTCAAAGGTGTTCGACCAGAGAGAAATGTTTACATCGTGAAAGAGGAAGATGAAGCATGCCATCTTAGCAAACTTGAGGAGTCATGGTTATGGCATAGCAGATTGGGACATCTCATCATCGATCATATCATCAGACTGAGCAAGAAGAAAGCGGTCAGAGACATGCCAGAAATAAAAAGGCCTTCTAATACCATATGCAAATATTGTCAATTGGGTAAACAGACCCGCACATCCTTTAAGGCCAAAGATGAGTTATCAACAAGAAGACCACTCCAGCTTGTGCACATGGATCTGTGTGGACCTGCAAGAAATAAAACACCAAGTGGAGAATCCTACTTTATGCTGATAATAGATGATTTCTCCAGAATGACATGGGTTTCTTTTCTCAATAATAAATCAGAAGCTCTGGAAAAATTCAAAATATTCGAGGCATTAGCAGAAAATCAGACATGATGCAAGCTAAAATGCATCAGATTGGACAGAGGAGGTGAATTCACAGATTATGACTTTGCAGATCTATGTAATGAATATGGCATAAAACAAAAATTTACTATTGCAGGGACACCTCAACAGAATGGAGTAGCAGAGAGACAAAACATATCTGTTCAACAAATTGGCAAAGCCATGATGAAAGAGAGTAATATTCCTCAAACCTTGTGGGTAGAAGCAATACACACAGTGGTGCATATCCTTAATAAAGCTCACTTAAGGCCTAGCAGTGACAAGACTCCCTATGAACTATGGCATGGAAAGCCAACTTCCATCAAACATTGTAGAATTTTTGGAAGCAAGTGTTACATAAAGAATAATGATGAAAATATTGGAAAGTTTGATGCAAGAGAAGCTGAAGGGATTTTTCTAGGATATGCTTTCAAAAGTAAAGGCTACAGGTGCTACAACAAGACTCTTCGAAAAATAGTAGATAGTATTGATGTGAGATTTGATGAAGAACTTCCAAACAATACAAGAGATACAGATTGCTGCAGTCCATCAGAAAACCATGAAGAAGAAAACCAAAATGATAATGAAACAAGCAAGACAACAGAATATGTAGAGCTGAGCTCGAAAGCCCCCTCTAGATACACTCAGAAGAATCATCCTGAAGATCAGATCATTGGAGACAAGAGGGCAGGGGTCCAAAAACTAAGGCAGCTAACTGAACAGACATAAGAAGTATACATAACCAAGTTATCACAAATAGAGCCAAAGAGATTTGAAGAAGCCATCAAGGACAAGTATTGGGTGAATGCTATGAATGAAGAATTAGACCAAATTGAGAAAAACAATACTTGGGAACTAGTTCCTAGACCCACTGGGAAAAATGTCATAGGCTCAAAATGGGTATTCAAAAATAAAATGAATGAGGAAGGACATGTAATCAGGAATAAAGCCAGACTTGTCTACAAAGGAGATTCACAAATCGAAGGACTTGATTTCGATGAAACATTTGCCCCTGTAGCTAGAATGGAAGCCATCAGAATGTTTCGGCCTTTGCATGCTATCAAGACTTCAAGGTATATCAAATGGATGTAAAATCTGCTTTTCTGAATGGACATCTAGAAGAAGAAGTCTACATGGAACAACCGAAAGGTTTCTCTTTAACAGACCAAGAAGACTATGTGTGCAGACTGAAGAAGGCTCTATATGGACTGAAATAGGCTCCTCATGCCTGGTACTCAAGACTGGATAAATATTTTCAAAAACAAGGCTTTAAGAGAAGTGGAGTAGACATCAATCTATACATAAAAGCCCATGAAAATGAACTCCTGATTGTTGTAGTATATGTTGATGACATTTGGTTTGGAAGCAACAGAGATGAACTAGCAAAAGTTTTTACTGAGAAGATGAAATCAAATTTTGATATGTCCATGATTGGAGAACTCAGTTTCTACTTAGGACTTCAAATTCAGCAAAAGAACACAGGCACATTCATCTCACAGGAAAATACTTAAAAGAAATATTGAAAAAGTTCAAAATGGAGGACTGCAAACCTGTGTCAACTCCCATGATCACGGGATGCAAGTTGTGTACTGATGATGGATCTGCTGATATAGATCAAAAACTCTACAGATCCATGATAGGAAGTCTGTTGTATCTGACAGCATCAAGACCAGACATCATGCTAGTAGTAGGACTAGTGGCTAGATATCAAGCAACACCTAAACAAAATCACCTTGTAGCAGTAAAAATAATATTAAGATATCTACAAGGAACTGCAAAGTATGGAATTTGGTATCCAAAAGGAAAAAAATTCACTTTGATAGCATACACAGATGCAGATTGGGCCAGCTGTGTGGATGACAGAAAAAGCACAAGTGGAGGTGCATTCTATCTAGGAGAAAGTCTGGTGGCATGGCTAAGCAATAAACAAACATCTATTTCTCTATCTACAGCGGAAGCAGAATACATAGCAGTAGCAACATGCTGTACACGAGTCATGTGGATGAATCAAATCCTCCTAGACATGAAGGTAAGCATTGATGAACCTATTTCAATCAAATGTGATAATACAAGTGCTATAAGTATATCTAAAAATCCTGTGCTTAACTCAAAATCTAAACATATCCCAATCAAGTATCATTTTCTCCGAGAACAAGTGGCTCAGAAGATAGTAAAACTAGAGCATGTACCAACAAAAGAACAGACAACAGATATATTTACCAAACCACTTGCTAGAGAACCTTTTGAATATTTGAGAAATAGACTAGGGGTAGTATCTGTTGATGCTACTCTTTGATATAAAGAGAGAGCACAGTTCTAGGGGGAGAACAGAAACAAAATACCATTCGAGGGGGAGATCAGCCAGCAATGGAAGCATGAAACAGGTCCTCAGGATCAAATAATTAAAGGACAAAATCTACACTACGAGATGTGCAACCCCTTGCCATTGATGTCAAAGGGGGAGGAAGAGCAAGAAACATGAGAAAGGATCCTAAAAGGCAAACAGAGAAAGTGTATTGCCATCATTGCTAAAGGGGAAGACTGTTGGAAATGTTTTCATTGATGGCAAAGGAGATGGCAAAGGAGAAACACCTGAAACAACAACAAAGAAAAGAAGTAGTAGAGGCAGCAAAGAAACAGACAAGAAGCATAGGTAGCAGAGAGAGCATAAGACAAGTAGCAGAGGCAGAGGTCGAGCAGCAGAGGCAGAGGCAGAAGACAGCAGGTAATATTTATAGAGAGCAGGTAATATTTACAGAGTGCAATAGAGGTACAACGAAGGCAGAGGCAGAAGCAGCGAAGGCAGAAGTAGAAAGGCAAAGGCAGAGGAAGAGGCAGAGCCATTATCGCAGAAAGGTAGAGGCAGAGGTAGAGCCGTTATTCCGAGAATCGTTACCCAGGTTGGAGGATACATAAACAGTAAATTTCGAGAATCATTACCACAGTCGGAGGATAGAATAAAGGCAGAAGCATAAAACCTATATATAAGCACAGTGCATTACATAAACAAGGGTCCAAAGCATATATATGTATACATATACGTTATATGTTGCTCTTCATATTCAAAGGAATGAATCATACTATATACATATATGAAAGGCGCCCTATTGTTCGGCCTTAATACAATCAAAGTCATATACGGTGGGAGCCTCATCAATTGCATCGGAGTTAAAGCGGAGCATTGGAACATCTCAATGGAAGTTGCGATTGTGATTGAAGCCCGGACCCGACGGGTCTATAAATTATGATCTTATAGATTTAAGTTCCGGTCCAATCACATCGACACATTTAAATGAACAATGGTCAATCGCATCGGAGAAAAGTTGACGGTGGAACATGTAAACAAAAGGTTGCGATTGCGATTGAAGTCCGGACCCGATGGGTTTATAAACCATGATTGATATATGGTTGAGTTCCAGTAAATAGTGTTGCATCGCATCGAAGAAGGAGTATAGCATCAGAACTTGTTAACAAAATTTCCGATTGCGATTGAGTTTTGGACCCGACTCATTATACACGGTGACTCATGTGTGTTTGAAGTCCGGCTTAAAGGTTTGCCATCACATCGGAAAAATGGCGGAACATCAGAACATCCTATAGAAGGATACGATTGCGATCAATCGCATCAGGAAAATTACAAAGGATGTAATAGCAATTAGAATTCATTGGAGGAGGCTCATCGCATTGGGAAAAGAAAGAGTTCGGCGAGTGGGGCCCAACTCCTTATATATATATATATATTGAAATCTACATTTTAACTAAAGTTCGGATTGATAAAGCATTGGTTAAATCAAAGTCGAAATTGATAAATAAAATCAAAGTGTCGTGGGTCAGATATGATATTTGGCACAATACAAAGTCTTGACATAGGTTAACATATGCGAAAAAACGAGTTATTCTTCAAGTTCTAAATGCAAGCCGAACCTTGTATAAATGAAACTGTTTGCTGAGCATATTATTGTTATATGCAAAGGATAAACTTTGGGCTTATGATATATTGAGTTGTAATCCAAAGTTGAAATATTCATTTGATGGCTTATGAAGTGGGTTGGACTATGGTTTAACCATAGATTTGAAACAGGTAAATTTTTCGTATATGAAGAGTGTGAACTAGGGATTGATTGTAAATCAAAGATGTCAAAAGATAAGCTACCGCATACACTTATTCAAATTTCCAGCGAAGGGAAAGAAAATGGAGAGACATTTTTATATGCGCCAGACTCTGATTTTATTCAGGGTATTTAATTAGATTTCCAGATCAACAGTTATATATATACAACCGACACACAATCACAGTCACATATGTATGGCATATGGCCATTACCCTGCGATAGTGAACAAGGAAACAAATAGAGCTGAAAGGGACAAAGACAAAGTCAAAGAAAAGACAAATGCGTAGCAAGCCAAGAGGCTGAATGAGTGAGCTAGAGTTTTCATTGTAATTGAATGTAAATGATTTTAATTTATATTTTTGTGATGCACTGGCAAGTCTCCGGAAGAGAACAAATTCCCACTCTAGTGTTAAATTGGTACCTACAGTTATATTTTTCTGAGTGAGCCGAAAATAAATGAGAAGGTAGAAGACTAAGAGGTATGGCTATCCATTTCGAATTCCTTGAGGAATACAAAGAGTCATAAGGAATTCTCTCTAAGTAATATCATCTTGATATGCATAGTGAGGTTAGAGAGAGTAAAGATAGAGAATGCAGAATATAGAAGATTGAGGCAGAGAAGATAAGGAAGAGAAGAGAATAAAGAGATGCTACAGAATAGAGCTGATATCTGAGGTAAATCAGCAAACATTCTGTTTGATAAATTGTGGAAGTTGGAGCTTCCCTATCAAGTTGAAGCTTGATAGCTATCAGTTGTAGTTGACTGAGGTTGGAGCCTCCTGTAGGTTGGTGCCTGTAGAAAATTGAAGGGAGTTTGATGCAGGGGCATTAGATACTAGCCAACAATATAGGAGTTTTGTCCACATGTTGTGGCTAGGAGGGTTTGAAAACAGTCGAATTGTTACAACTAGGTGTCAACACCTTAGCTGATTGTATTATTATTTCAGTTAGAGTTGTAGAAGTCGAATAGTTAGTCCATCTATCATGTTTTTAGTTTTCGAACAATTGTAATTAGGCTCTTGAGTTACCATAACGGTCCTCACAGAGGAATCGAAAGGACATATGTTGATTGTATAAATTGTATTCTCCATATGTAGAAAAGAGGAGAGAGTAGGAGGAAGAGAGATTTCTGCAATAAACTCTGTGTGTTACAATTGTTTCCAGTTAAATGGTTTCTAAGCTTGTTTGCCATTAGAGAGACCCGAATCCTTGTCTATGAAAGAATTGTTTAATTGTGAAGCAATTGAATTCGGTGTATATATATACAATTACCGAATCGAACCATTGTATCGACTCCGCATTCATCCGTCTGTTATTTCCCTTAATTTTATTCGAATAAACCTTGTTAAATCAATACAATCGCAGGCGAGGTATGTGCAGAGGAATTATGGTCGTGAACCCTGTTCATATATAAAATTCCGCTTACTAAAGAGGAACATAGTCGTTGATTTTGGAACCTAACCCCGGGATTAGACCCGAGTTAAATGACTAAGAAGGCCAGCGTGACCCCGCATTAACCACTGTGCAAAAACCGCGAGTGGTTTTGAAAGGCGGATTGCCCATATCGCACCGCTCTCGTGGAAAATGCGGTATTATCTTAATTGAAGCGATTCCATAGACCTGTTGACATGTGGTGAGGCAGACCCCGTAAAACCACCGGTTAACTTGCGCCATCACACGTTATCCATCGTACCAGGACACCGCGCGATATTGCTCAGAGTCGTTGATCTGGGCAAGGGCCATTGGATGGCGGTCGCTTGCAAGAGATGCGCAAACGATAACCAAGGTGCACGGGCGGTAAAAGAGGTACGGAGCATGCATTGATCGGTCTATTGACCATAGAAGTGGGGCCTAGGGATAAAGGTTTACAACACAGTTAATTATTCAAAAAGTGCGTCGGATTTATATATAACGCGAAGGTCTAAACATTGGTTATAAGGTTGGTGACATAATATAAAGTTCGGGAATATAAAATAAAGTTCAAATGTTGTAAATAAAGTTTATTTATCAAATTCCATGAATTTGATAAATAAAACTCCGTGGAATATGTTGGGGTTCCCATGTTTTGGCAGATTTGGAAATACCAAAAGATGAGACAACATCAAATGACTTTGGGGCCCTAGGATCTAGCCCTCCTGGACCCAGAGAGGGATCTCTCCAAATAGAGCAGGAATGATATATCTTTGAAAGCTCAAATTGAGATATTAGGCTAGGTATGAAGCATAAATGGGGGGTTTAAATGATTTGGTTGGTTGGTTGCTGGGTTGGTCATGAGATCGTAGACCGAGAAAGCCATGGAAAGAAAAGAACAGAGTAGCATGATGTTTCAGCAAAGAGGATAGGTCAAAACTGTGCCATCCATTGGGCTGTGGAGTCATAAAAGGAAATTACTTGCATCCACTAGCTAAGGCTTCCAAAGGGCAAGTCATATAATACTAAAGGATATTTAGATTAGAGGGTGGGATGAGACATTAAGGATTGAAAGTGAAAGAAGGAAAGATACCCAATTTCTGTCTATAGATCGGGTCAGAGGTCATTTAACTCCAGACCTGCTTGGACATACTCTAGGGCAGCTTTCAAAGGAGATACAAAGGGGCAGCTTATAGATCAGACCAGAGGTCATTTAACTCCAAGTATGCTTTAGCAACTCCAAGGGAAAAACATAGATAAGTTTAACAGAAGGGATATTAGAAGGGCTAGCTGGTCGCGCAAGGATCCTAGTAGACAGGGCTAACTCTGATCCCCAGTGTTCCCAAACCGTCTAGCTTAAACCCAACAAGAACATCCAAGAATTGGTCCATCCAAATCATACATCAGAGAGTAGGCAATAACATCCACTACACTGGTTAAATTGACTGAAATCAATTCTCAGATAACACATTTAGCAGAAAACATTGAAGGCAAGGAGAGCAGACAGCATAGGGCACCTAACAAGGGTGAATCCTATACCATTATTCTGATGCAAGCCCAGAAGAACAATGAAACAATATGGAAATGTAATAGACAGAGTTAGGAAAAACATCACCAATAGTAATAGACCAGGATCCTGTGAAAAGTGATTTGATTAATTGATGCAAAACCAGTCATGTACAATATAGCTCAATGGCTGTTACAGTCCAGATTTCTCCTCCCAGCCTATTACATACAAATACTCTACTATTTCCCTCCCAAGACTGTTTTGACAGTTAGAATGAATCCCTCTAACAGCAAATTTCCCAACAACTGAACAACAACCTTTACATTATGTCCTCGGGGATTCTTATAGGAGAAGAGGAAGAAACAGAAGTAGGTGAACAATTAAATGAGTCTCATTAAGACGGAATGGTGGAGGAAACCGAGTCCATTCTGCTTAATGGCGTTGTGTTGTACTCTGTAGATTGGTTGGAGACGTTTGTCAGGTCGAGATCGACCTCTGATATGTTCTTTAAGTCCTTACGGCAGTCTGGAACTCTGCATTGCCATTCTAGAATAAATGAACTGGATGGGAAAACTGCAAGGCCACTCCATACCTCCATAACTGTTGCCTGACTGTCTTGAATGGGCTCCATTCAGTGTAATTAATCGTTTCAGGGCTCGAGGAGATATGAGGAATGCTGTAGGTAAACGTCTTTCCTAGAGGACATGCGTTTTGCTGATATTAAAACGCGAATATGACCTTTGCGTGCTTAAGCCTTCAAACCATGCCCTTTCCATTTGAATGCGGGGTTTAAACATTAACTTCATTAATAATAGGCACCAACCACCTCTGAATTCCTTCTACTGGTCCGCTGAAAAATGCTGAAATGGCCTCTCTGTGCTATCTGTGTAATAAAATACACCTGTTATAAACCTAGGCAGTAGTGGTGGAGAAGTGCTTTGGAGGCCCGGAGGAACGGTGGAAAGACACTGGGAACAGCGGAAACAATGAGAAGTGGCGGAAGAAATGATTATAGTATAAAAACCCAAAGATTAAACGTTTGGGCGAATAACACAGGGAAATGGAGAAAAACAATGAAGTGGAGCCACGGAGGTGGGACCCGGTGGTCTGATCTCAAAATCGCAAATAGAGAAAGTGCGACAGCGGAAATCTGCACCAAACAGAAAACTGCGCTTTGCGCTCTGCGACGAAGAGGAAATGCGATGGGCGGAAAGACCGTATGGTGGGCCCAAGCTGGATCACAAAATCGTAAATAGAGAAAGTGCGATGGGAGAAAATGCGACCGGCGGAAAGTGCGACGGGGAAAATGCGATGGGGAAAATGCGATGGGCGATCGCATCGCACATGTTTGCAACGCGATCAGGTCGCATCACAAATAATCGAATACATATGATGAAACTGCGATCTGCAATAAGTGCGATCTGCGATGAGCACCTTAAGGGGCAGCACTCAGTTACGTGGGGACGGGGCTGGCGGAAAGGGGCTAAGCCTTAGTATAAGGTCGGAAGTGGGTTTGGCCCATTCGAATGTGATTTAAAGGTTAGAAAGGGGAACGATAGAGGGAATAAGGGGGAATTTGGCTAAGCAAAGGGTAGAGGAAGAATATAAAGGGGATTCGGGAGGACTGAGAGGGTGCAAAAGGGAAATAGAAGGGAGGACAAATGGAAATGGAATAAGAAGGGGAGGAGGCATTTTGGGCATTTCTTCACAAACGGAGAGGCTTTATAGGAGGAATCAGAAAAAGGGGAATTTATCAAAGGATAAAAGACACATGGAGGCTTGAAGGAGACTGTGTTTTCAGAGGAAATGCATTCCTTGAAGGCTCAAAGACATCTTAGCCCCCTATTTTCTTGTCAAAAAATTTATGGGGGGCTAACAGAATAGATACAAGTGGACCACGTGGAGTTCAAGAATGAGGTTATGGACAGGAACTACTGACATTCCAAAGTTTACCAGCTCTCCTTGGGGCGGGCTTCAGCTGTTGTTACGTCATTTGTGGTATCAGAGCTGTTGTCTGAAGTTGTTCTGCTGACATGGCAATCTGAGTTGGTAGAGGTGCTAGCATAAGGAGGCCTGTTGCCAATGCTGAGGTGTTGGGAATGTTGCAGAGGTTCAAGGCCAGAATAGATGCCATGGAGCGAAGACATCCCAGAGATCCTGAAGACATCAGCGAACCTGAAATGGACGAAGTAGAAGAAAATGTCGAGATTCCTCCTGACATGAGGCTCCTTAGAACTATTCTGGGGTCTGCAGTTAAGCCCAGAATTGAAGTGTCGAGTTATGCAGGGGGACTGAATCCAAAAGAAATTGTAGACGTGATTAATGAAATGAACAAATGCTTCGATTATGAAGAAAAAAGTGAAGATAAGAAGGTCAAGTTTGCAGTAACAAAGCTAAAAGGACATGCTGCACTTTGGTGGGATGGAGTGCAAGCAGAGAGGATGAGAGTTGGCAAGCAACCTATCAAGAGATGGACCAGGATGATGGCCAAATTAAAAGGTAAATTCTTGCCTAGTGATTACCAGCTGACATTGTACAAGAAAATGCAGAACCTGAGACAGAGGTTGCTAACAGTAAAAGAATACACAGAGGAATTCTACAGAGTAAGCATAAGGGCTGGGCAATTCCAAGACACACCTAAGAAGACTACCAGATATGTGAATGGTCTCAAGCTGGAGATCCAAGATGAGATTTGTCTCCTGTCTCCTAAGACAGTGGAAGAGGCCTACCAGATGGCCTTGAAAGCAGAGGAGAAACTCCTGAGGAAACAGTCTGCCAAAAGGAGAGGTACTTTTCGAGGGAAGGGAAGTCAGGGTGGTAGAGGAAAACCTGCTACACCTAGGGATGGAGCTAATAGTAGCTCACCTCAGAATGCATCTACAGAGGCTGATGCAAGGGGCAGAAGGGGTTCTTACAAAGAAAAAGGAAGAGAAGGCAGAGACAGAGGCAGGGGTAGAGAATTGAGGTGTTATAGATGTCAGCAAGTGGGACACAAGCACTACAAATGTCCAGAGAATGTGGGTACTGGTCCAAAGAATGCTGTTGTTTCCCAGGCTGGAGAAGAAGCAGAGATCGAAGAAGAAATTCTTCCAGAGAGGGAAGAATCCTTGGTGGTGAATAAGGTCCTGTTGAAGCAAGCTAAAGAGGTCACTGAGCCTGCACAAAGGAAGACTTTGTTTAGGAGCATATGCAAAGTCCAAGGGAAGTGCTGCCAGCTAGTCATTGATAGTGGCAGCACAGACAGTCTGGTTTCCACTGAGGTAATAGAAAAGTTGAAGTTGAAGACAAGGGAGCATCCAACTCCCTACAGGGTGTCCTGGCTGCATAAAGGACATCAGCTAGTTGTGAAAGAACAGTGTGAGATAGAGCTGCAAATGGGAAAATACAAAGATAAGGTCCTGTGTGATGTAATGCCCATGGATGTGTGTCATATACTGCTGGGTAGACCTTGGCAGTTTGACAGAGCAGCAGTGCATGATGGCAAGAAGAACACTTATAAGTTCTTCAAAGATGGGGTACACCATACATTGATACCCATGGAAGAAGGAGAGCCATCCAGCAGAGTGATTGATCCAAAGACCTTGTTGCTGAGCGGGAAGGAATATTTGCAGCAGATAGAAGAAGAAGAGGTAAGCTTTGCTTTAGTTTGCAAACCTAAAGTAGTCCTTACTTCTACAAAGATTTCTGATTTACCAGTAGAAATACAAGAGATGTTAGACAATTACTGTGACATTGTTGTGGATGATTTACCTGATGAGCTGCCACCTGTGAGAAAGATCAGCCATCAGATAGATTTTATCCCTGGTTCAAATCTGCCAAATAAGGCAGCCTACAGAATGACTCCCAAAGAAAATGAGGAAATCAGGAAACAAGTACAGGAATTGGTGGACAAAGGACTGATCAGAGAAAGCCTGAGTCCATGTGCAGTACCAGCAGTTTTGAGCCCAAAGAAAGATGGAGGCTGGAGGATGTGTACTGATTCCAGAGAAATTAATAAGATCACAATCAGGTACAGATTCCCTTTGCCCAGAATTGAGGATTTAATGGACTGTTTGAGTGGTGCTAAATATTTCTCAAAGATAGATTTGAAAAGTGGATACCATCAAATTAGAATAAGAGAGGGTGATGAGTGGAAAACTGCCTTTAAAACAAATGAAGGATTATATGAATGGATGGTAATGCCTTTTGGGTTGTCAAATGCACCTAGCACTTTCATGAGACTTATGAATGAAGTATTGAAAGAATTCATTGGTAAATTTGTGATAGTGTATCTGGATGATATATTAGTTTTCAGCAGAACTAGAGAAGAACATTTAAGGCATCTTAATCATGTTTTGAAGAAGTTGCACCAAGAGAAACTGCTGATAAATCTGAAGAAATGCTCATTCATGAAGGAAGAGTTGGTGTATTTGGGTTTTTTTGTTTCTGCAGAAGGATTGAAGATGGACCCAGAAAAGGTTAAGGCAATTGTGGAGTGGCCTTCACCCAGGAATGTCTTTGAGGTAAGAAGTTTCCATGGACTTGCTAGTTTTTACAGGAAGTTTATAAGAAACTTCAGTAAGATTAATGCACCCATAATTGAGACAATAAAGAAGAGCAAACAACCATTTAAGTGGACTGCTGAAGCAGAAAGAAACTTCAAACTTTTGAAGTAGAAGATAACGGAGAAGCCTGTTTTGATTCTGCCTGATTTTACAAAACCATTTCAAGTAAAATGTGATGCCAGTGGGGAGGCCATTGGAGCTGTGTTGAGTCAGGATGATAGGCCTGTGGCATATTTCAGTGAGAAGCTGAATGACACCAGAAGAAAGTATTCCTCTTATGAGAAGGAATTCTATGCAATTGTTCAGGCACTGAAGAAGTGGAGACATTACTTGATGTCCAGGGAGTTTGTATTATATTCTGACAATCATGCTTTGCAGTATATTGTACAACAGCCCAAGTTGAAACATAAGCATGCTAAATGGGTTGAGTATCTCCAAATTTTTAATTTTGTTTTGAAACATATAAGTGGCCAAGCCAATAAAGTAGCTGATGCTTTGAGTAGGAGGCATATGCTTGTTCAAGAAACTAATTTTGAAGTTGCAGGATTTGATTTTCTCAAGGAATTGTATAAAACATATCCAGATTTTAAAGAAGCATTTGAGGCATGTAGTAACCCTGTTTTAGAAGATAGAAGCCAGTGGCTGGATTATTTCCTGCAGGAGGACTTGTTATTCAGAAGAAGCCAACTGTGTGTACCAAAATGTTCCATGAGAGAAAATTTGATCAAAGAGAAGCATAGTGGTGGACTTGCTGGACACTTTGGTACTGATAAGACTCATGAGCAGCTGAGTCACTTTTATTTCTGGCCCAAGATGAGAGCAAAAGTGGATAAGTTTCTGAAGCACTGCAAAATTTATCAATATGCCAAGGGAAGGAGCCAGAATGCAGGATTGTACACTCCCTTGCCTATTCCAGACAGGCCTTGGGACATGGTGAGCATGGATTTTGTTCTAGGATTGCCCAAGACTCAGAGAGGGAATGATGCAGTCTTTGTTGTGGTGGATAGATTCTCCAAAATGGCACATTTTATTCCATGTTATAAAACTAGTGATGCCACCCATGTTTCTAACTTGTTCTTCAAGGAAGTTGTTAGATTGCATGGGCTGCCCAGGAGTATTGTTTTAGATAGATATACCAAATTTGTGGGGAACTTTTGGAGGACATTGTGGAAGAAACTTGGTACTAAGCTAAGTTTCAGCTCAGCTTATTATCCCCAGACTGATGGACAAACTGAGGTAGTGAATAGGAGTCTGGGAAATTTATTGAGAAGTCTTGCAGGAGAACATCCCAAGCAGTGGGATCATATTTTTCCCCAGGCAGAATATGCATATAATGACTCACCAAACAAGAGCACGGGGCAGAGTCCATTCCACATTGTTTATGGAATGCACCCCAGAGGAATATCAACGTTAAGAAATCTGGGAAAGGCAGAGCTGAGAAGTGCAGATGGTGAGGAATTTGCCTCAGAGATACAGGCCATACATGAACAAGTGAAACAACAAATGCAAGGCAGCAGCATCAAATACAAAAACAGAGCAGAATTGAGCAGAAAAGAAGTTCACTTTGAAGTAGGAGATATGGTTTTGGCACACTTGAGAAAGGAGAGATTCCCAAAGAAGCAGTACAAAAAATTGAAGTTCAAAAAGATTGGGCCATGCAAGATACTTAGGAAGTTTTATGAAAATGCTTATGAGATTGAATTACCTCTTGATGTTGGAATATCTCCCATTTTTAATGTTGCAGATTTGTACAAGTATGAAGATGATGGTGCAGAAGAAAGAGCAGTAGACAAGGAACATATTAATTGGAGAGAGCAGCTACCCCCAACACAACCATTGCAACCAGAGAAGGTATTGGATAAAAGACCATTCAGAAGGACCAGAGGACGAGAGTACTTTCAGTACTTGATAAAATGGAAGAATAAGCCAAAGGAAGATGGCACTTGGACGACTGAAGAAATGTCGTAGAAGATAGGTAGATCAGTGGAAGAGCTCATGGACAGGAGCCCATGAAGAAGATTGCCCTCGAGAGTTTGATGCAGGGGCATTAGATACTAGCCAACAATGTAGGAGTTTTGTCCACATGTTGTGCCTAGGAGGGTTTGAAAACAGTCGAATTGTTACAGCTAGGTGTCAACACCTTAGCTGATTGTATTATTATTTCAGTTAGAGTTGTAGAAGTCGAATAGTTAGTCCATCTGTCATGTTTTTAGTTTTCGAACAATTGTAATTAGGCTCTTGAGTTACCATAATGGTCCTCACAGAGGAACCGAAAGGACATATGTTGATTGTATAAATTGTATTCTCCGGATGTAGAAAAGAGGAGAGAGTAGGAGGAAGAGAGATTTCTGCAATAAACTCTGTGTGTTACAATTGTTTCCAGTTAAATGGTTTCTAAGCTTATTTGCCATTAGAGAGACCCGAATCCTTGTCTGTGAAAGAATTTTTTAATTGTGAAGCAATTTAATTCTGTGTATATATATACAATTACTGAATCAAACCATTGTATCGACTCCGCATTCATCCGTCTGTAATTTCCCTTAATTTTATTCGAATAAACCCTGTTAAATCAATACAATCGCAGGCGAGGTCTGTGCAGAGGAATTATGGTCGTGAACCTTGTTCATATATAAAATTCCTCTTACTTAAGAGGAACAGAGTCGTTGATTTTGGAACCTGACCCCGGGATTAGACCCGAGTTAAATGACTAAGAAGGCCAGCGCGACCCCGCATTAACCACTGTGCAAAAACTGCGAGTGGTTTTGAAAGGCGGATTGCCCATATCGCACCGCTCTCGTGGAAAAGGCAGTATTCTTTGAATTGAAGCGATTCCATAGACCTGTTGACACGTGGTGAGGCGGACCCCATAAAACCACTGGTTAACCTACGCCATTGCACATTATCCATCGTACCAGGACACCGAGAAATATTGCTCAGAGTCGTTGATCTGGGCAAGGGCCATTGGACGACGATCGCTTGCAGGAGATGCACAAACAATAACCAAGGTGCACGGGTGGTAAAAGAGGTACGGAGCGTGCGTTGATTGGTCTATTGACCGTAGAAGTGGGGCCTAGGGCTAAAGGTTTACAACACAGTTAATTATTCAAACAGTGCGTCGGATTTATATATAACGTGAAGGTCTAAACATTGGTTATAAGGTTTGTGACATAATATAAAGTTCGGGAATATAAAGTAAAGTTCAAACGTTGTAAATAAAGTTTATTTATCAAATTCCACAAATTTGATAAATAAAACTCCGTGGAATAGATAAAAGTGGACCACGTGGAGTTCAAGAACGGGGTTATGGACAGGAACTGCTGACATTCCAAAGTTGACCAGCTCTCCTTGGGGAGGACTTCAGCTGTTGTTGCGTCAGAGTTGGAGCTTCCTTGCAAGTTGTAGGTTGCAGAATTGAGGTTGGTGCCTCCTGCAGGCCGGTGCCTGCAGAAAAACAACGGTGAGAGGGAGTTGGAGCTTGCCTTTGCATCACAACAATAATAAGATGTGGTTTTCTCCCTTTATGGGTTTCCACTTAAATCTGCTGTCTCTATCTGTGTTGTCTGTGTGCTGAGACGATTTACCAAATTTTCTTAATGTTTGCTGCTCTCATAATAATTTTGAAGTCACATTAATTTAATACTTTCTGCAAAATATTAAGACTGTTCATGTACTAAGGTTGATTATAAAAGTAAGCTGTAAATTAGCTGATGAAAAATTTAAAAAGCTCATGTATGTGTTAAACTGATTCACCCCCCCCCCCCTCTCAGTTTAACTAAGAATTCAACAATTGGTATCATAGCTGGTTCCTTTGTACTAGTTTAACAACTAAAAGGAGATCCTAGGTTCTCAGGATGGCTAGTAAAGAAGGATGCTCAACCAATAAAGCCCATTTTTTCACTGGTGAAAATTATGCTTTCTGGAAATTCAGAATGAGGACATAATAATGTCTCTAGGAATAGAAGTCTGGGCTGCTGTGGAATTAAGATATGCCCCAAAGGAAACTGACTCAGAGAAAGAAACCAAACAAGATTTTGTAGCTAACGCAAAAGCCATGAATGCCATCTTGAATGGATTGTGTGAAGCAGAGTTTATCAAAGTAATGCACAAAGACACTGCCAAAGAAATGTGGGATACTCTGGAGAACATCCATGAGGGAGACAAGAAAGTAAAGACTACCAAACTTCAAGTCTATAGAGCCCGGTTTGAGAACTTAAAAATGAATGATGATGAAGACATTGCTAGTTTCTTCCTAAAAGTTGCAGAATTGTTAACAATATTAAAGATCTTGGAGAAACCATGCCAGAAAGTATAATTGTGCAAAATATTATAAGATCTCTTCCATCAGGTTTAATCCCAAGGTGTCTTCAATAGAAGAAACAACTGATTGGGAGACCTTGACCATGAACCAGCTACTTGGAAATCTAATAGCATATGAGATGAGGCTCCCACAGAAGAAGCCAAGTACGAGGGAGGCAGCCTTTAAAACAGAAAATAATAGAGAAGAAGAGGGAGACATATGCTCTTGCTCAGATGAAGAAGAGGAAAAATTTGTCAAGGAATTGGATAGAGGCTCAGGTAAATTCAAAGGTAAACTTCCTTTCAAATGCTTTAACTGTGGAAGAGTTGGACACTATGCTGCTAAGTGTCCTCACAAGAAAGTAAGGAATCAGGCTCAAGAGTCAGAGAAAAACACATCAAAGAACTAGCAGAAAGGAAAGAAGTTCAGTAGAAAATCCTTCTATGCTCAACAAGACAGCAGTACATCTGAAGATTCATATGAACCCTCAAGTGAAGAAGGAACCTCTGAATTTTTATTGATGGCCATAGAAGAACTTGAAGGACTCCTGCTAGAAGATGAAGAAGAAGAAGGTGATGTCAACCTTGAGGGGGAGCTAAGAAGTGCTATGGAGGAGATTGACAGACTCAAAATGAAGTGCAGAAAACAAAAGGACATTCTCCTCAAGTATGTAAGAGAAGAACAAAATTCATAAGTCCTCATGTAGCTAAAGGTAGAGCTTGAAGAAGCCAAGAAGATAGAAGACATGTTACTTCAGAAAATCAAGGATAAAAATCGAGAACAAGAGAAGCTGGAAGAAGAAGTTGTATGTCTGAGGAAGAAATTAGAAAATGCTCAGAGGAAAGTGTCTACAAATTCCTCTCAAACAACAAGCTCTAGTCAGTTGAACGAAATTCTGGATGCTCAAAGATCTCCTATGATAAAAACTGGAATAGGCTATGAAGGAGAATCAGGTAAAAGCAAAGAAAAGGAAAACAGAGAGATTATTTTTGTAAAAGCAAAGAAGAATGATGAAGCAGCTCAAACAATTCCTACAAAAGAAGAAACCTATAATGAGGAAGACAGAGATCAGAAGAAACCACTAGCAGCAAAGAATGTAATAAATACTAAGACCCCTGAGTATGTCATATTTTGAAACCATCAAAGGAGAGTATTCCCTCCTATGAAGAATGCCACCTGTTATGTTTGCCACAAGCTGGGACACATTGCTGCATATTTTCATACAAGGAGGAGTAATTCAAACCAGCAACATATGCAAACAGTGAAGAGACTGCCTCAAGCAAACAAATGGAAAAGACAACCTTACATCAGGTACGCAAATAGTTTCTATGGTTACTGTTTTTATTGTAAGGAATTTGGCCATAAAATCATTGAGTGTAGAAAGTATGGACAAAGATTGATGTTCAACACCTCAAGGAGGTTTATGAATCAAAGAAATTTTGTTCATACTCACAATTATGCAAAAATTAGAATCAAATGCTATGTATGCAATCAAGTTGGACATATGCCTTCCAAATGTCCTCTCAGAAGAAGTAGTTCACCATCTCACAAAGATACCAAACAAAATGATGCTTCCAGTGGAAAAAGAAGGTGAATAAGTGTGACCTGGCTCTAACTACTCAAAATCTGAAAATCCAATGGTATCTGGACAGTGGCCACTCAAAACATATGACTGGAGACAGGAGAAAATTTATAACTTTTGATGAAAAGAAAAATGGTAATGTTACTTTGGCAATGATAAATCAGGAAAAATCAAGGGAAAGGGCTCAGTCAGCCTAGATAATGGTAGAGGTAAGGTCCAAGATGTACTATTTGTAGATGGGCTGAAAGAAAATTTGCTGAGTGTCAGTCAAATGTGTGATAAAGGTTGCGAAGTTCTTTTCAGAGCACAAGATTGTGAAGTCAGATCAAGCGCCACAGGTAAGACTCTGCTCAAAGGTGTTCGAACAGAGAGAAATGTTTACATCGTGAAAGAGGAAGATGAAGCATGCCATCTTAGCAAACTTGAGGAGTCATGGTTATGGCATAGGAGATTGGGACACCTCAGATTCGATCATATCATCAGACTGAGCAAGAAGAGACATGCCAGAAATAAAAAGGCCTTCTAATACCATATGCAAATCTTGTCAATTGGGTAAACAGACCCGCACATCCTTTAAGGCCAAAGATGAGTTATCAATAGGAAGACCACTCCATCTTGTGCACATGGATCTGTGTGGACCTGCAAGAACTAAAAAACTAAGTGGAGAATCCTACTTTATGCTTATAATAGATGATTTCTCCAAAATGACATGGGTTGCTTTTCTCAAGAATAAATCGGAAGCTCTGGAAAATTCAAAATATTCAAAGCATTAGCAGAAAATCAGATAGGATTCAAGCTAAAATGCATCAGATCGGATAGAGGTGGTGAATTCATAGATTATGACTTTGCAGATCTATGCAATGAATATGGCATAAAACAATAATTTACTATTACAGGGACACCTCTGTTTCGGGGAAAATCACCCTAGAGGTTTGTTGGGTCTAAACCTCCATAGATCAGGGCATGCTATTCAGAAGGACTCACACACAACCATACTTGAATGAAAAAAACTAGAAAACAACGACAACAGAACTCACCCGTAGTCCTACGTTCGATGTAGATCCCGCGGGGTTCAAACCCCCAACAACCTTTCTTCCTCCTTCAACCTGAAAATAAGAAAGAACGTGCACGGAAACCTAGTTGTACAGCATATACTTCTCCTAAAAGTTAGTGCAATCCATGTGAAACATTATATAAACCATAATAAATGCTTAAATGATAATCTTTTCACACATATAGATAGACATTAACACTCGAGTTCAGGAACAAGATGGTTCTTCATTATTATGAACAACATGTACAGTAGTAAAAGTGGAGATATCACCTGAATCCTTCCATGATCTTCGAGCAGACCGTCGTCCGGATTCGTCCCGCCCTTGCCTTGCTAAGATTCTTCCAAGACTTGTGCACTCAAGATGGCATATAAATGGATGAACATCTCCTGGAAACAAGGGTTTCCTGATATAAATCTGGGAAAGTGCAGGAGGCACGGGGTTCAGACTTGAACTGGGATTCCAACAGAGTATAATGTCTATAAAATTTCTCTCTCTCTTAGGCCATACACATGAGGGGCTTTTATACTCCCTCAAAGTAGTTTCATCAGTTGGAAACAGTTAGCCATGTGCTGGGGTGGTTGAACTACCAGAGTAACCATCAACCCAGCCTGAAAATAGGGAATTTTAATATATTTTTTAATGATTTTTAATGGCATACGTGGAAAAGTACATGTGGACTCGCGTATACACACGGAAAATTCTGGGCATATCCGCGTATGGGGATTTTAACACTATTTTTTAGTGAATTTGTTCAAGTCTGTAGGAATGGGTGCCCAAAGCCATACAAGCAATCATGAATCATATGAAGGTGAAAAATGATGCTATAACAGATGCCCCCTAATATATGAGGTCAGAAGGGGTACATGATGGCCGAAATGTATTATGCACATAGAAAGAACTTTGCAAGGACAAGAGAGGACTTCACCAGATTTCAGCCTGCCAAAAACCAATGAAAGAAAACAGAGAGTCAACTCATGTTGAGGCGGGCATACCCATGCTCAGTCAAAAATACATCATATAGAATGTACTGAATGGATCCAAAATGTATACAAGTATAGCTGAACTGAAAGTACATAATGAATCATCTGAGCATGGCCCAGAAATATAAGTCTGAATCAATGTCCAAGTATCACATATAGAAAGCTGAGCAATGATGCTGAAACTGGATGTCTGATCATATAAGTAACTGAATCTCCATGTACCAAATCATAAGGGGTGGAACAAACGGTACAATCACGCAACTTGGGAGCCAACATATAAGATGTTGTTGTACTGAACTGCAACATATAAGGGTGAACGACATCACTGGCAGAAACTGAATGGACTGTCAAAAGTGAACCGAGAAATGCTGATGCAACCCAAGGTCTTCACCGATCACTATGGCACAATTCTACACAATGGGAATAAATGAGCTGAAGTTGACCATGTGAGAAATCGTTGGATTACCAGTCAATGATGTATATTGTTAACCAACGCGAGACAACCCACCAATAATGAAAATGAGTGTCAAGGTGCCCCAGTACAATCTAACAAGTGTGAATGAATGAGTTGAAGTCGAACACTTGAAAGAATCTACCAATCAGGAGGCAATGATGAATCCCCATTGTCGATAGCGAAGAGTCTGCCACTGATGACTACAAACCCTAAGGTACTGACAAAAAGACTCTAGACCTTATTCCTAGAGCAATGAGTCGGAGTCGATGGGAAAATATCTGCTGGAAGGAAGGCATTAAGGCATCCCACATCAGTCCAGCGCGAGTGTAACCCGCAGGCCAAGATTTGGAAGGAATCGGATGAAGTAGAGTGATGGAACCAAACCGAAGTACGTTTCCGACATGCACAAGATGAAGCTAGCGCACGGAAGAAACCCTCTGAACCAACCAATAATGAAAGCTGACACAGAGGCGAGATATCCACCGATAGGGTCAAATGGAAATCAAGGTACTGCATGAATCCCAAGTGTGATAATGTATGCTAACGTCGAACACAGGGGAAACCACTCAGTCAAAGACCCATAATGATGATCAAATGCTGAGCATAAGGTCACCTATCAATGATGGAAATAGGGCCAGGGTGCAGCTCTAGGTTTTCTATCAGAGAAATGTGTCGTAGTCGATAAGAGACAAACCCGCCAGCAAGAAGTCAATGAAGACCTTCTCAAACCAGCGCGAGCAAAGGGACCAGAACATCTTATGTGATAGAACAAGATACTGACAAGACCGGGAAGGCCAACTGAATAATGAGTCAAGAGACACCGCAGAATGGTCGACTCTGGTTAGACTTCCCTTGAACAAAAGCATGACTCGTGATGACCATGGCAGTAAAGAGTGACACTGTATAAGTTTGTTATGCAGGAGGCAGAACAAACTCTCCATATGATTGGAAGAGATAACCAACCGGGGGAGAACTAACAAGTGAAACAAGGTAAAGGCTGAACCTAGGTCAAAACTAAAACCATCCCAAATGAAGGAAATATATATAAGTGTATATGCTTTGTTCAAGGGCGACAAACTAACACTGTACTGCCATCAAATAACGAAGTTACATCCCGTTCCTGCTCTTTTTGTTATATTTGATTTTTTTGTCTTTTTCATATAATAAGCCTGAAAAAGAATAAAAGAATGCTATGGTACAATGGATAGAACGAGTATCAATAAACAGATGCACTAGTTCTTGGGATTGGAACGATCCTATGCTTAATGCAAGGTGGCGAAAACCGGTAAGCGATACTCAGAGGAATGTTCCATCCATGGGTATAAGGGTGTGAAGTCGCGATAGCTAAGTGCATGAAATGGTTAACTTGTACAGATAGACAAGGTCAAAAGTTGGCTTAAACATTGAGTCCAAATGAAGCCGGTTAAAGGCCAGGATAAACAAGTAGCCAATATGCAATGCAGTAATACAACTCAACAACACCAGGGAGCCTCTAGGGTAACAGCCAGAAAAATGATAGTGAGGAAGAAGAAGAATGAAGCTTCAACACATAAGTCATGGCAGGACTAAAGAGGACTCCCGAGCCTACATAAAACGCAGCATGGGCAACAAGTGATAGTGAGGAACTAACTAGGAAGCCCATGTAAAAGAAGGCTCTACCACCAAGTCATGATTAAAAAATTGGCGAGTGAAATGGGTGTAATACTCATGACCTGATGGGATTGACCCTATGGAAAGTGATCAGAATGGAGGCTAGTATGAAAAATGCAACGGAAAGTGGATTCCCTAACCTATATTCCAGTGAAGGTCATATACCTACCATGACGGGTCAGCAGTCATGGATCAAAATCCAGAAAAATCTCAAAAATCGTCAAAATGTACCTGAAAACATACCAAACTGGGCACTTCCAAGCATTCGGGTTATGCAGCTTAAGACAGATTGAAAAAATAAGAATAACAAATTTTTGCGAAAATTTTCAACTTTTTGGGCATAAATAGACAAATTACCTCATATTTGGTTCATTATTACATTGCTGATTTGGAAAAAAGTGCTCTGGAGAAAAAAGCTTCTTTCGTCAAATCAGGAGCAACCGACCGTCGAAATCCACCGAATTTGTCAGGTAAGCTTATCAATCATCCTTGCTATTCATTTTGTCCGTTCATAAATTAAAATTTAGGAATTTTTCACCATAGAATCTTTTGCTAAAAATACGGGTTTGCGCATACGCGGGTTGGTAATGACCAAGTCGCGTATACACGCCACTGTGCACAAATAAAGTCGCGTATGCGTAGCCCAATATAAAAAATGTGTAGCTAATGAATGGATTTATTGAATTTTGACAGGATGACCATATCATGGAGAGAGCGTGAACACAGTGCAATTGATCAAGAAGTAATGCAGAACCAAGCATCACTGAATATTCTTCGGAATTGTGGATTACTCAAGTTTTTTAAAATGCCAAATATGAAAAGCAATGTCCGGTTGCTCGAAATGATCATGAACTATTGGGAACCAGAAGAGGACTGTTTTATGATAGATCAGATGCCCATACGCATCGAAGTGGAGGACATATATTTTATTACTGGACTCTCCCGGAGCGGGGAGCCAGTAGACTTGCACGGTAAGCCTTTGGGGGGGCTCACCGTGGAAGATTACGTCCACATGTATTGCGTATAGGGTTCCAAGAAAGTTGGAAATCAAATTGCAATCAAATATTTAAGGGATTTTCACATGAAAATCCTCCTTTTCACCATTGGCAGGGTAGCCTCCCTACATCAGGCGTCCAGGACGCAAATGAGCATAACAGTGGAATGCTTAACTCATGTATATGATTGGTGCACAGCCCTACTGATGAACATGAAGCAACAATTGACCTCTATCCGCCAAGAAAAGACAAAATTTTTTGGATACGGTACAATTTTGATGACATTCTTCTTCGAGAAGATTCCAGTACTAAGACCCAGAGTGATCTCTACCATCAGCAGCCCGAGAGACCCAAGAATTGCCCGCTGGGCAGACATGATGAAGAGATTGGAGGGAAGTGAAGTTCCCCGGACCACCTGGGATGATGAGTTCTTCTTATGGTGGAGAGAACAAATCATCGCTGTGGACGACTATCCCTATGCCGGGATGGACTTTCGTGGAGATCCAGATCTTTTCCTTCCACCACGCGCAGCATGGGGTACAGTCGGTAAGTTCACAATTTTCGACTTATATAATTTTTTTGATTTTTTCAATATGTATGAAAAATGTGAAAAACAAACATGTTTTTGATTGGATTCAAATGACTTACAATGTAAAATGATCATGAAACAAATATTGGACCAGTTCGACCTGAGGGATGTCCAAGACATAAGCGTCGCAGGGGCGAAGCGGATACAGTAGATCCAGACAGAACCCTCCAGGCTGTACAGAGAAACTTGGAGGGATTAACTCGCGAAGTACCTATGGCTGCAGTGGAGGATCTGCCTGAAGCCATCCAGAGGTAGGTGGTAGGAGTACCTCGTGACTGGGTATGGTTATTCCGCCGAGTTGCCACCGTGATCGTGTTCTATAGGAACACAACTTCTGGGCAGGGACCTCAGTAGTAGATAGATATGATGTATCAAATGACTGTATATTTTTTGAGACTGAACATGATCGAGGGCATAAGCCCAATTTTTGTATGACTTATGGATCAAAATTTTTGTATAGTTTTGAACACTCTGATGATATATATACAGTGATGTTTGATGTGATGTAACAAATGTATCAAAATGTATGATGTTTTTGATGATTAAATTTTATTGTATGGAATGATTAATGTGCCAATCAATTGCTTGATTAGCTAATGAGTCTGCCAACCAATTGTCAGCTCGAGGAATATGAATGAAAGTTAAAAATTGAAATGATCTTTGTAACAAACGTACCCTCAAGAACAACCAGAGTAAAAATGGATCTCGAATCTGATAAGTATTGTTCAACTGTGACACCACCAGCTAAGAGTCCAAGAAAACTACTAACGAATCAACACCCAAAGATATTGCCTCCGAGAGTAGATAAACAATTACAGTGTATTCTACTATATTATTTGAAGCAGGACCAATGCAGACCCCTCTTGATACTAACAACTGACCGGATGGATAATGAAGCACCCAAGCCGCGGAAGCTAAGTTTCGGGTGTGTCTACTAGCACCATCGGCGAAACCAAAGTGACTCATGACATCCGACACAACCTGCCAAAGAAGATCAAAAAACATCACCAACCCATCAAAGATCGAAAAACAACCAGATATGTACAAAGCAAAACAACTATATACAAAAGCAACATGCCAGGCTGAAGCCTAGGCATAATACTTCTTCAAATAGAGCCCATTTCTGGGCTCCGGCAACTCATTCCCTTCAAAATCAACCAAGGTATAAGCTCCTTTCTTAAGGAATTTTTTGACAATAAAGGGGCCATACCACATAGATTTAAATTTTCTTGCCCCCAGGGCATATTTTTCTTGGGCATAGACCAAAACAAGGTCACCTTCCAAAAAAACCCTAGGTTTGACCGCCTTATCGTACTGAACTTTAACTTGGTTTTTATGCGCTTCATTCATCATGGCGGCATCCCGACGCTGCTCATCAATATGTTCCAGATGAAGAAGCCGTTCTTCAAGACTAGAAGTGTCAGGAAGAAGTTCAACAGCTAATCTAAGAGAAGGAATCTCACATTCAATGGGAAATATGGATTCCAACCCATGCACTAACTGAAACGGAGTAAAGCCAGTTGCAGTTTTCACTGACGTCCTGTATGCCCAAAGTGCAGGATATAGCATAATATGCCAGTTGGATCTAGCTTTATCAATTGTCCTTTGAAGAATTGTCTTCAAGGATTTATTCACGGCTTCCACTTGCCCATTGGCTTGAGGATAATATGGAGATGAATGCTCTTGCCGGAAACCCAATTTGAGAGCCAACTCAGCCATCATACTATTCTGAAAATGACTGCCATGGTCAGTGACAATATCTCTAGGAATACCAAAACGAGCGATAACCTGGTTGAAAAGGAAAAGAGCTGCAGTCTCACCATCATTCCCAAAAGTAGGCATAGCCTCGACCCACTTCGTAAAGTAGTCTACTGCTACAATAATATACTTGTGACCTTTAGCCGAAGGCGGGTTACAAGTAGTATAATCAATACCCCACTTTGTAAAGGGACCGACAGTAATGACTGGAAAAAGTGGAGCTGGATGAGCGCGCATTTTTCGAGTATAAACCTGACACGGATGACACTTTTTGACCGACTCCATACAATCTTTGAAAATCGAAGGCCAAAAGTACCCAGCACGCAAGATCTTTTGGGCTATAGCAAGCCCAGATAAATGACCACCACAAGCTCCACTGTGGCAATCATTCAGCACAGCCTCAGCTTCTTCGAGAGTTAAGCAATGTCTCAGGATTGAATCAACCCCTCGATGGTATAAAGCATCACCAATGATCAAGTAATTCTTAGCCAAGTGACGCAACTTACGGCGCTCATCTTTCGAAAAAGTAGAGGGAAACTTCGCAGTCTGAAGATACACAATGATATCTCCATACCAAGGATCCTGTGGAGAGATAAGAAACAAATGTTCATCCGGGAAGGATTCATCATAGACTATCTCTTCCCCACAGGGCAACTCGAAGATCAATTCCGCGAAAACCAATGATTTCTTGGACTTGGCAGACATAAACTCAAGATCAAATTCCTGCAAAATCACAATCCATCTATTGTATTTGCCCCCAATCACTCGCCTATTGAGGACAAACTGAAATGGATTGGCTGCTGCCAAAACATAAGTTTTTCGTAGAATAATGTAATGCCAGAGTCGCTGCACAGCATGAACTGCTGCTAAAGCTAACTTTTCTATCGGAGTGTACCGGAGTTCAGGTCCTACCAAGCCTCGACTAAGATAGTATATAACATGCTCTGCAAGAGCATCATCTTCCTGAACCAGAACCATACCAATAGTAGATTATGCTGCTGCAAGATACAAAAGGAAATCCCTGCTATAATCAGGTGGACTCAATAAAGGAGCAGAGGTCAATGCTTTTTTCAAAGCATCGAATGAGCGTTGAGCGAAGTCATCCCAAAGAAATGGAACTCCCTTCTTCAACAGTCTCATAAATCCCTTGGTAACTTCAGCATAATTTACGATAAATCTCCGAAGAAAATTAGACTTTCCTTGTAGACTTTGAAGTTGACGGATAGAGGACGGGGGAGGCAACCAAAGTATTTCCTCAACCTTGAAGGGATCTACCCTAATCCCTTCCCTAGACACAATGAATCCCAATAACCGACCGGATGTAACCGCGAAAACGCACTTGTTCGGATTCAACCTAATCTTATAGAAATGACACCGTTCAAATATTTGATGGAGGTGAGCAGGATGATCCATTCTCTTTCGAGAATGAGTGGCTAAATCATCCAAATACACCTCGGTAATCTTTTTGATGTCGTGGAAGGCATATGACATGGCCCGCTGAAAGGTAGCCCCAGCATTTTTAAGACCAAAAGGCATTTTCTTGTATGCAAAAGTACCCCAGGGACAAATAAAGGCAGTCTTATGCTGATATTCAGGATGGATAGTAATATGATTATATCCGGAGAAACCGTCCATGAAGGAGAAAATCTCATCACTGGCACACTCGTCAATGATCTGATCGATAAATGGTGTGGGGTAATTATCTTTAGGACATGCTTTATTTAGGTCTCTGAAATCTATGCAAACTCAAATTTTTCCTTGCTTTTTATCTACTGGAACAGGATTTGAAACCCATTCAGTCAAAGGAACAGGGAAAATGAATCCCGCCTTAAGTAGCTTCTCCACCTCAGCTTTGATAGCTGTTGCCTTCCTAGGATTGATCGGACGAAGTTTTTGCCTCACAGGCTTAGTGTTTTCATAAGTCTTGATCTCATGTTGGACAATAGATGGATCTATACCAGGCATTTCCTCATAAGACCAAGCGAATACATCCCTATACTCTTTAAAGAGTTTGGTGTAAATCTGAATCTCTTCATGGGAACATTCAGCTCCGATGAAGACATTCTCAATAATATTGGGATCCCTGGAAATGTTCACCGGGATAGTGGGAGAAATCACAGCCATGTTCCCTTCAGCATAAACCTGTGTTGGTGCTAAAGGGTTCAGGACTGGGCGAACAGGACCAAGAGATGGAGGACTTGGAAAACTCGTTTCAACTTCGGTCAATTCAGGTAAAAAGTAAGACCGATGATGCAAATCATCCCACGGTCTATCTATACCAGTCATAGCTTCCAGGATAGCCTCTTCAGATGGAAGAGTGGTATGAAGGAAATCCTGGGCAGAAGAAGAACTAAGTGTCCAAGCCGGAGCCACATCTCCATCCAACTCTTCCGGTGAGAGAGGAGCTGGGATGGATTCTGCAGAGTCAACAATAGACTGATAAGCAATCTCAGCTGCAGACATTGGAAATTCCATTCCACCCACTTGACCTTCCGCTAATGTGGCAGTAGGGGAAGGTAAGGTCCAAGGGTCCGAAAAATAATGAGTTCTGAAGAACTCTCTTCGAAGAGGAGCCTTGGAGGATGAAATTGCATTTATATGCACCGTAGGAGGATGAATATCGAAAGTACCCATCAAGGAAGAATACATTCCAACCCCTAAATTCTCAACATGCGCCTTAGTATTATCCAACTTTGGAGCAGATGAGTCAGTAGACGCATTCGGGTCTACAAGAGGACAGTCCAGTTGGTCCACTATAACAATCCTCCTTTCTTGAGGGAAAAAAATAATTTGAAATAATGAGGATGCAATGGCATCCATCTCATAAATCCAGTTTCTCCCCAACAGAAGGTTGTAGTCCAAGCTTGCATCAACTACCTCAACCTCTATATTCACAGTTTTTCCCCCAACACAGATAGGCAAAGCTGGGACAATACCGTGCGGTCTGTGAGAATGACCATCAAACGCAGTCAGAAGAGTGGTAGATGGAACAGCTTTGGGAGATCCAATCGTCTTCCAACATGTGAGAGACATCACGCATGTGGAAGCACCCTCATCAACAACCGTCTGAAAGATATTGCATTTCCGGTACGAAGATTTAATATGGAAAGCCATATGATGGGGGAGTCTCTTCTTGAAATTAGTCATATCAAATGTAATCAGAAGAGAATTTTTCGGATCAATAGCCCTAATGGCAGTGAGCAGAGCACTGCGCTGAGCCGGACAAGACTGGAGCACCTCTAAAGCTGACATAGAACAAGGACTCTACGCCAGATCTTCCACAATAGAGTAGTTCTGGGCAGCCCTAGCGTTTGGATTAACCGTCGAACGCTTAGTGGATGTTTTGGGCATCCGAGGCATAGGCTCAATAGTAGGCCTTGTAATGTGAAGTGGCTCAGTAGCATCAGGAGCATCCTTAGCTTTCGAAGACTCTTCTCCGCCATAATCACGGGATCTCGTAGCGACATCCACATGAGCACTCATCATGAATATGTTCGATGGAATTTCCCCTTCCTGGGTGCCCCCAGAGGAAGCCCCAGGATTTTGATTCGCGCCAACAACTAGTTGTTGCCCTTGGGGAAAAGGGTTTGTTAACACAGCCTGGGAACTAGAAGAACCCTGCTGAGCTAACAAGCGCTGTGCATCTTGAATTTTAGGGCAAAGGTGTGTAAGATGGTCTCCAGCACACAGCTTGCATGGAAACTTCACTTTCTTTTTCTCCTTTGGACCCTCACCAACATGCTCGTTGGTTTTATTCGCATTACCCTTCCCATTCTTGCCCTTTTTCTTATTATTTCTTCCCTTCTTCTTCCCTTCGGATTGTTGATTTCCTTTGGGATCAGAAGCTTGGACAACATTTATGGACAAAGATTGGGAAGGCGATGACTCAGCCAGCACAGCCTGACCAGAAGGAGCAGATTGCAAAGACAACTGCTGCAATTGAGTAAGCAGGCTGGATGCACCACTATTGATCGATCCAATCAGTCCGTCACCATGAGGACCAGGCTTAGTTTTGGATAAATCTAATTTGGAGCGAGGAGCATTGGGCAGATATTTATGGAGGACCCCAGACTGAGAATATATCAGTTCCAACTACTGGGCCCTAAAAATGGCCTGCTCCTCGATCTTTCGAAATATCTGACTGCAAAGATTTCAGAAACCATTCCAAAAGGAATTCACCCAGAATATGAGCTTTAATAAGCCTCTTCCTTCTCTGCCATTCCTGAATATGGTCAGAAATGTGGGTTGCATCGTCCTGTTTAAAATTAGCAAGGAGTTCAGTCCCCGCATCATATCGAACTGGCAACTGGAAATGGTTTAGAAATGTAACATCTAGTTCTCCAAATGTAGCAAAACTGTCCCCAGTTAGCTCAATATACCATTTGGCAGCATTTCTAGTTAGGGTGCATTGAAACGATCTCAACCTAATCGAATCATCGATTAGGGAGTTAGAAGAACACCATAAATGGAAAGTGGTGATATGGTCCGCCGGGTCCTCCCCATTCTTGCCTTCAAACTTTGGAATGTCTGAAGGTAGTTTGGTCGGGACCGGAGGCCACCTCGGACTATAACGGATCGGATCATTAGTCAATTTCAACAGATCTGGCAAGTTTAATGTTGCCAGAAAAGGTAAACGAGGCGAAGCCTGAGGATTCCATCCTTGATGGGATGGATTCCAAACATTCTGAAAAGAATACCCTGGATTTGATGAGGCACCAGGTTGCCAGAAAGAACTCGTAGAAAAAGGAGAAGAACCTCCTCCCAACGCGGAGTTACCAAAGCCCAGACCAGCTCCCCCAGCAAAAGTATGAAATGAAGAGGAAAGCCCCTGATAGGGGTTCCAGGCATTAGAAAGAGGAGAAAAGGTCTGTTAAGAACTCGAAGAAGGGAAAGAAATATTCCCTTGGTGACCAGCATAAAACTGATTCCTTGCCCCCACTATAGTGAATACAGGGTTCCATCTTGTAAAAGTAGTCGAACTCTGACCTCCAGACCAAGGGTTGAAACTCTGAGTCTGAGAGGTGAACGGAAAGGACCCTAAAGAAGGATTCGAACTAGGAATATGTCCAATTCTGAAGGGGAACCCTTGAAAAGGAGCTGATCCACTGGCCATGGAAGACATGGGTGTAGATCCAGCTGCAGCAGCGGAAAAGAAAAAAGAAGGAATCCCACTAGTGGGCATTCCAAAAATGAAGGGACCAGATTGAGAAGCATGTGCTTGGGTGAAACCAGACCCAAACACAGCAGCACTAGAAGCAATTGAAGATATAGCAATAGTGCCCCCTCCTTCAACAGAAGAAGGAGTCTGAATGCCTGCAGCACTCATAGCAGAAGCTGCATTCCCAGTCGTGGCCATCGAAAGGTATGAATAATACGGAGGATCTTCCGGTCTCTCTGACTCGGGTCCGATGTATTCAACAAAAAACGGATAATCAGGAGGAAGAGGAGATGGAAGTGACACTGATGGTTCAGGTACTTCCTCTATTTGAACTTCTTCTTCCTGTGGAAACAAAACTCGCGAGGTGAGTTGAACGCTCCTCTCGGAACAAATACCAGAATCAGCTACGAAACCTTCAGACCCTTGTGGAGGATCTCTCTCCACTACGTCAGACATCACAGGGTGGTACCCACCTGCTAAATCACTCCTACGCCTTCTTGAAGAAGGCTCTGGACTCTCGGGAGATAACCCCCGGATTCTCCTCGATCGACGAGGTGCTTGATCAGCCACTTTAACAAATTTTAATTAGACTCAAAAAATATAAAGCTAAGCAAGCTAGGAGTAAAGAGCACTCACCATAAGAAAAATCCCTGAGATATAATCAAGCAAACAACCTTCAAGTATTTCCGCTCCGGGTGATTAGGACCGGACACCAAAATACAGGAAAGCGAAATATATGACCTCCCGAAAGTAGTCTGGGATAATTACGGCCCAGGCCTACTAGCGAAGGTAACAGAAACAGTTACGCCGACCTCCTAACGACAACCTTTGCCAGCAAAAGTACCCAAGCTTCGCAAGGGCACCCCCCAGAAGTACTACTGAAAGTGATGCGACGTCTGCCTCAGGTACCACGGGTATTCCCCCCCGCAATCACCTATGTGGAACCTAGGAGTGGCAACTATGGGCACCAATCTGTGTCAGAAGCCGAGCGGAATGGTCTTGAGGTCAGATACAGCAAATCAGAGAGGGGGTATCTCTCTTCTCAGCCTTCACTTCCCCTCGCGCTTGACTCTCTGGAGGAGCGCTTTCTCGGTCCACCTAACGGAGTTGGATTTCGCTCAATTAATCAACTTCTTTGTCTTGTTTGAGCGGCCTTGGAGAATTAACTCTCCTAATCCAAGGCCCTACAACCTAGCTAGTTGGTGTATGACACTTAATAAAAACTTGCTAGTTGCTTTTAAATTATATCGCTTATTTTAATTGGCCGTTATGTTAAGTCAAAGGGATACAGAAATGAAACTTGTGGTGTTTTGACGCAGAAAAGAAATTAATAAAAACCAAACTACATGCAAATGCAGTTATTGTCTTTCGATGAAAAGCAACTTCTATACGGGTTCTACGAGACTAAAAAAAAAATATTTTTCTTTTAAAATAACAAACTCCACACTCACAAAAACTGTGAAAATGACTAAATGCTTAAGTGCACCTGATGCAAATCACTAAGAGCATGAAAATTATAAGATGGAAAATCTACTAAAGCAGAGAGAAATTTCCCAAAGATCCTTGAGTTTTATCTCTTTTTGGTTGTCCAGAAAGCTAGTTCCCAAAATCAGAAACTCTTAATATAAAGACACCAAAAACGCTTGAAACAAGAGGAAGAAACCAATGACAATTCCTTTCCAAAATCAAGTCAAAAACCAAAAGCAAGAAACCTCAACAAAGCTTCAACAGATATAACAAAACAAAAACAAAAATGCAAAACAAAAGAAAATGACAAAACAAAATGTTTTTTTTGAGCTTTTGAGTTTTATAAAAAGGAAGAGCTCGAAAAGACCAAGAAAAACTATCAAATCCCAAGCCAAACAACTCTGAATTTCAAGAAAAAACTTCAAAAATGCTCTAAACCTTATAGGGCTAACTAGTAGCAAGATTTATATGAGAAAAAGAAGACAAGAAACTCAATCACTCAGCCTAGAAGAATAGTACAACCTTGCAGCAAACAAAAACTTCAAAGAACCAAGAAAGACTCTTCAAAAATTGCAACAAGACCTAGTCAACTGAACTCAAGAAAACCAACCAAGAAATGGGCAAAAATCGCAATGCAAAGAAAGACACAAAGGTAGGAAAGAGTAAATGAGCAGAGGCTCTCTGTTCTGATGAAGCAGAACAACCAAGAATCCCCAGAAAGAGATCTTGGTACTCAAACTAGAAATGCAAGCACAATAAACAAACTTTTGCCAAACAAGCTAGTTTTCAACCAAACAAGAGAGAGAAAAGACCAAAGACCACTTTCTACACAATCCAGAGGACACAAAGACACTGTAGGAATAGGCCTCCACAGGCAGACAGGGCTAAAAAGCCATAAAACCTAAAATTTCAAAATTGACCTAGGTATACGAGACTGGACAGTTTAGAAACAAGCGTGCATACGCAACTGTGCTAAAGGAAACCCGCGTATACGCGACTCCCTTTAACAAAAAATGCGTGTATACGCGTCTGTGTATAGACTAACCCGTGTATGCAAAGGTAAATAATGAAAATTAAAAAATATCATGCCTGGATAAGAAACCAGGACTTCAGTCTGACTGAGAAAGAGTTAACTGGACTGGAAATAAAAGTTAAAACTGTTGGAAACCTATCAAACAGCTGAAACCACCCAACAGGGAAATCACAAGAATGTGATCCCCAACGGAGTCACCAGTTATGTTTCGGGGAAAATCACCCTAGAGGTTTGTTGGGTCTAAACCTCCACAGATCAGGGCATGCTATTCAGAAGGACTCACACACGACCATACTTGAATGCAAAAAACTAGAAAAAAACGATTGCAGAAATCACCCGTAGTCCTACGTTCGATGTAGATCCTACGACGTTCAAACCCCCAGCAACCTTTCTTCCTCCTTCAACCTGAAAACAAGAAAGAACGTGCACGGAAAACTAGTTGTACAGCATATACTTCTCCTAAACGTTAGTGCAATCCATGTGAAACATTATATAAACCATAATAAATGCTTAAATGATAATCTTTTCACACATATAGATAAACATTAACACTCGAGTTCAGGAACAAGATGGTTCTTCATTATTATGAACAGCATGTACAGTAGTAAAAGTGGAGAGATCACCTGAATCCTTCCACGATCTTCGAGCAGACCGTCGTCCGGATTTGTCTCGCCCTTGCCTCACTAAGATTCTTCCAAGACTTGTGCACTCGAGATGGCATATAAATGGATGAACATCTTCAGGAAACAAGGGTTTCCTGATATAAATCTGGGAAAGTGTAGGAGGCACGGGGATTCAGACTTGCACTGGGATTCCAACAGAGTATAATGTCTATAAAATTTCTCTATCCCTTAGGCCATACACATGATGGGCTTTTATACTCCCTAAAAGTAGTTTCATCAGTTGGAAACAGTTGGCCACGTGATGGGGTGGTTGAACTACCAGAGTAACCATCAACCCAGCCCGAAAATAGGGAATTTTAATATATTTTTTAATGATTTTTAATGGCATACGCGGAAAAGTACATGTGGACTCGTGTATACACGCGGAAAATTCTGGGCATATCCGCGTATGGGGATTTTAACACTGTTTTTTAGTGAATTTGTTCAAGTCTGTAGGAATGGGTGCCCAAATCCATACAAGCAATCATGAATCATATGAAGGTGAAAAATGATGCTATAACAACCTCAGTAGAATGGAGTATCAGAGAGACAAAACAGATCTGTTCAACAAATTGCCAGAGCCATGATGTAAGAGAGTAATATTCCTCAAACCTTCTGGGCAGAAGCAGTACACACAGTGGTTCATATCCTTAATAAAGCTCACTTAAGGCCTAACAGTGACAAGACTCCCTATGAACTATGGCATGGAAAGCCAACTTCAATCAAAAATTTTAGAATTTTTGGAAGCAAGTGTTACATAAAGAATAATGATGAAAATCTTGGGAAGTTTGACACAAGAGAAGATGAAGGGATTTTTCTAGGATATGCTTCCAAAATTAAAGGGTACAGGTGCTACAACAAGACTCTTCGAAAAATAGTAGAAAGTATTGATGTGAGATTTGATGAAGAACTTCCAAACAATACAAGAGATACAGACTGCTACAGTCCATCAGACAACCATGAAGAAGAAAACCAAAATGATGATGAAACAGGCAAGACAACAGAAGATGCAGAGCTGAGCTCGAAAGCCTCCTCTAGATACACTCAGAAGAATCATCCTGAAGATCATATCATTGGAGACAAGAGGGCAGGGGTCAAACAAGAAGGAAACTAATTGAACAGACAGAAGAAGTATACATAGCCATGTTATCAAAAATAGAGCCAAAGAGATTTGAAGAAGCCAGCAAGGAGAAGTATTGGGTGAATGCTATGAATGAAGAATTAGACCAAATTGAGAAAAACAATACCTGGGAACTACTTCCTAGACCCACTGGGAAAAATGTCATAAGCTCAAAATGGGTATTCAAAAATAAAATGAATGAGGAAGGACAGGTAATCAGGAATAAAGCCAAACTTGTCTACAAAGGATATTCACAAGTCGAAGGACTTGATTTCGATGAAATATTTGCCCCTGTAGCCATAAGGGAAGCCATCAGAATGTTTCTGGCCTTTGCATGCTATCAAGACTTCAAGGTATATCAAATTGATGTAAAATCTGCTTTTCTGAATGTAGATCTAGAAGAAGAAGTCGACATGGAACAACCAGAAGGTTTCTCTTTAACAGACAAAGAAGACTATGTGTGAAGACTGAAGAAGGCTCTATATGGACTGAAACAGGCTCCTCATGCCTGGTACTCAAGACTAGATAAATATTTTCAAAAACAAGGCTTTAAGAGAAGTGGAGTAGACAACAATCTATACATAAAAGCCCATGAAAATGAACTACTGATTGTTGTAGTATATGGTCATGACATTATGTTTGGAAGCAAGAAAGATGAAATAGAAAAAGGGTTTGCTGAGAAGATGAAATCAGAGTTTGAGATTTCCATGATTGGAGAACTCAATTTCTACTTAGGACTTCAAATCAGCAAAAGAACATAGACACATTCATCTCACAAGAAAAATACTTAAAAGAAATATTGAAAAAGTTCAAAATGGAGGACTGCAAACCTGTGTCAACTCCCATGATCACGGGATGCAAGTTGTGTACTGATGATGGATCTACTGATATAGATCAAAAACTCTACAGATCCATGAAAGGAAGTCTGTTGTATCTGACAGCATCAAGACCAGACATCATGCTAGCAGTAGGAATAGTGGCTAGATATCAAGCAACACCTAAACAAAATCACCTTGTAGTAGTAAAAAGAATATTCAAATATCTACAAGGAACTCCACAGTATGGACTTTGGTATCCAAAAGGAAAAAAATTCACTTTGACAGCATACACAGATGCAGGTTGGGCCAGCTGTGTGGATGACAGAAAAAGCGCAAGTGGAGGTGTATTCTATCTAGGAGAAAGTCTGGTGGCATGGATAAGCAAGAACCAAACATCTATTTCTCTATCTACAGCAGAAGAAGAATACATAGCAGTAGCAGCATGCCGTACACAAGTCATGTGGATGAAGCAAACCCTCCAAGACATGAAGGTAAGCATTGATGAACCTATTTCAATCAAATGTGATAATAAAAGTGCTATAAGTATATCTAAAAATCCTGTGCTTCACTCAAAAACTAAACATATCCCAATCAAGTATCATTTTCTCCGAGAACAAGTGGCTCAGAAGATAGTAAAACTGGAGTATGTACCAACAAAAGAACAGACAACAGATATATTTACCAAACCGCTTGCTAGAGAACCATTTGAATATTTGAGAAATAGACTAGGGGTAGTATCTGTAGATGCTACCATCTGATATAAAGAGAGAGCACAGTTTCAGGGGGAGAATAGAAATGAAAATACCATTCGAGGGGGAGATCAGCCAACAAAGGAAGCATGAAACACGTCCTCAGGATCAAATAATTAAAGGACAGAATCTACACTACGAGATGTGCAACCCCTTGCCATTGATAGCAAAGGGGGAGGAAGAGCAAGCAACAGGAGAAAGGATCCTAAAAGGAAAACAGAGAAAGTGTATTGCCATCAATGCCAAAGGGGGAGACTGTTGGAAATGTTGTCATTGATGGCAAAGGAGATGGCAAAGGAGGAACACCTGAAACAACAACAAAGCAAAGAAGTAGTAGAGGCAGCAAAGAAACATACAAGAAGCAGAGGTAGCAGAGAGAGCATAAGACAAGTAGCAGAGGCAGAGGTCGAGCAGCAGAGGCAGAGGCAGAAGACAACAGGTAATATTTACAGAGAGCAGGTAATATTTACAGAGTGCAGCAAAGGTACAGCGAAGGCAGAAACAGAAAGGAAAAGGCAGAGGCAGAGGCAGAACCGTTATTCCGAGAATCACTACCCCAGCTGATAGATACACTAAAGTATATATATATATATATATATATATATATATATATATATATATAGATATGCGCAAATAATTATATATGAAGTACCATAAGGTGGGACCCCTCTATAGAAAATTTCGAGAATCGTTACCCAGGCTGGAGGATACATAAATAGTAAATTCCGAGAATCATTACCACAGCCGGAGGATACAATAAAGGCGGAAGCGGAAAACCTATATATACGCGAAGTGCATTACATACACAAGGGTCGAAAGCATATATATGTATACATATATGTTATATGTTGTGCTTCATATTCAAAGGAACGAATCATACTATATACATATATGAAAGGCTCCCTATTGTTCGGCCTTAATACAATCAAAGTCGTATACGGTGGGACCCTCATCAATCGCATCGGAGTTAAAGCGGAGCATCGGAAGATCTCAATGGAGGTTACGATTGCGATTGAAGCCCTGACCCGATGGGTCTATAAATTATGATCTTATAGATTTAAGTTCCGGTCCAATCGCATCGGTACATTTAAATGAACGGTGATCAATCGCATTGGAGAAAAGTTGACAGCGGAACATGTAAACAAAAGGTTGCGATTGCGATTGAAGTCTGGACCCGATGGTTTTATAAACCATGATTGATATATGGTTGAGTTTCGGTAAACAGTGTTGCATCGCATCGGAGAAGGAGCATAGCATCAGAACTTGTTAACAAAAGTTCCGATTTCGATTGAGTTCCGGACCCGACTCATTATACACGGTGACTCATGTGTGTTTGAAGTCCGGCTTAAAGGTATGCCATCACATCGGAAAAATGGCAGAACATCGGAACATCCTATAAAAGGATGCAATTGCATCAATCGCATCAGGAACATTACAAAGGATGTAATAGCAATCAGAATTCATTGGAGGAGTCTCATCGCATCAGGAAAAGAAAGAGTTTGGCGAGTGGGGCCCAAATCCTTATATATATATATATATTGAAGTCTACGTTTTAACCAAAGTCAGGATTGATAAAGTGTTGGTTAAATAAAAATCGAAATTGATAAATAAAATCAAAGTGTCGTGGGTCAGATATGATATTTGGCGCAATATAAAGTCTCGACATAGGTTAACATATGTGGAAAAATGAGTTATTCTTCAAGTTCTAAACACAAGCTGAACCTTGTATAAATGAAACTGTTTGCTGAGCATATTATTGTTATAGGAAAAGGATAAGCTTTGGGCTTATGATATATTGAGTTGTAATCCAAAGTTGAAATATTCATTTGATGGCTTATGAAGTGGGTTGGACTATGGTTTAACCATAGATTTGAAACAAGTAAATTTTCCATATATGGAGAGTGTGAACTGGGGATTGATTGTAAATCAAAGATGTCAAAAGATAAGCTATCGCA
Source organism: Pinus albicaulis (assembly GCA_034641835.2). Classification (NCBI taxonomy): domain Eukaryota; kingdom Viridiplantae; phylum Streptophyta; class Pinopsida; order Pinales; family Pinaceae; genus Pinus; species Pinus albicaulis. Next base: position 425,988,604 of record CM076575.1, on the reverse strand, counting down.
TACACTTATTCAAATTGCCAGCCAAGGGAAAGAACATGGAGATACATTTTTAGATGCGCCAGACTCTGATTTTATTCAGGGTATTTAATTATATTGCCAGATCAGCAGTTATATATATACAACAGACACACAATCACAGTCACATATGTATGGCATATGGCCGTTACCCTATGACAGTGAACAAGGAAACAAACAGAGCCGAAAGGGACAAAGACACAGTCAAAGAAAAGACAAATGCGCAGCGAGCCAAGAGGCTGAATGAGTGAGCTGGAGTTTTCATTGTAATTGAATGTAAATGATTTTAATTTATATTGTTGTGATGCATTGGCAAGTCTCCGGAAGAGAACAAATTCCCACTCTAGTGTTAAATTGGTACCTACAGTTATATTTTTCTGAGTGAGATGAAAAGAAATGAGAAGGTAGAAGACTAAGAGGTATGGCTATCCATTTCGAATTCCTTGAGGAATACAAACAGTCATAAGGAATTCTCTATAAGTAATATCATCTTGATATGCATAGTGAGGATAGAGAGAGTAAATATAGAGAATGCAGAATATAGAAGATTGAGGTAGAGAAGATAAGGAAGAGAAGAGCATAAAGAGATGCTACAGAACAGAGCTGATATCTAAGGTAAATCAACAAACATTCCGTTTGATAAATTGAGTAAGTTGGAGCTTCCCTATCAAGTTGAAGCCTGATAGCTATTAGTTGTAGCTGATTAAGGTTTGAGCCTCTTGTAGGTTGATGCCTACAGAAAATTGAAGGGAGTTGGAGCTTCCTTGCAAGTTGTAGTTTGCAGAATTGAGGTCGGTGCCTCCTGTAGGTCGGTGCCTGTAGAAAAACTGTGGTGAGAGGGAGTTGGAGCTTGCCTTTGCATCACAACAATAATAAGATGTGGTTTTCTCCCTTTATGGGTTTCCACTTAAATCTGTTGTCTCTATCTGTGTTGTCTATGTGCTGAGATGATTTACCAAATTTTCTTAATGTTTGTTGCTCTCATAATAAGTTTGAAGTCACATTAATTTAATACTTGCCGTAACATATTAAGACTGTTCATGTACTAAGGTTGATTATAAAAGTAAGCTGTAAATTAGATGATGAAAAATTTAAAAAGCTCATGTATGTGTTAAACTGATTCACCCCCACCCCCTTCCTAGTTTAACTAAGAATTCAACATTATGCAATCACTTATTAAATCCTCTAATCTGATAGAATTAGCACTGGAGAGGGAAGGTCCGACATGGTTTAACATATGCATGGGAGAGGAGTTCATTGGGAAGCAACTCGATCGAGTCTTGGTGAATGCATATCTCCTTTCTCACATGGGGGATTTAAAGGTATGGGCAGAGGACTTTGTCATCTCAGATCATCGCTTGATCACCATTGAGTGGATATTTGAGAAACCGAAAGGGGGGTATCCATTTAAATTTAACTGGGTCTGGTTAAACAATGCGACATTGAACTCGCTGGTCAGAGAAAATTTCGGTGACATTGATCGAGAGGAGGGATCTTCGGTGATGGAACACTGATCCATGCGAATATTGGTGGCCACCCACCTATTCCACTTGGGGCCCCACCATTGTCTCTTTCAGTTTTTCAGGTTCAACACAACTTACTATTTTTGACAGTTTTTCGAGTCCTCAACTTTTGGAGTCTTTTTGAGGCTCTAAACAACGTTCTTTGGGAAAACTGAGAGCGATAGAGATCGTATGCCAAAGTTACGTCCCCGGGAAGTTGAAACACCAATTTACCCAAACACGGCCCATAGTTTTTGTGCTTCATCTCCTAGGGTTAGGGTTTTAGATGTTTAGGGTTTTCCATTGTTTCTAAATAATAAATAGGCTCTCGAGTCTCATTGTAACTCAGTTCAGAGGCCTATAGCCACCACATCTCTTCTCATAGATAAGCTACCAACGCCCTAGCTAGTTTATTTCTATTTTGTCTTTAAGCAAATTTTAGCTCTTTGATATTAATAAAATGAAGTGTTATTTCCGCTGCATATTTGTATTTATGGTTTCATGTGTATTTTTTTGCGTTCCTACATAAATCTGGATCAGTGGTATCAGGGTGGTCTACTTTTTCTCGATCCTTCTTTGCATGTCCCCAACAAGGTCGGGGTATAAGGAGTTGGGGCTCGATTTGTTTGAACCTTTGCAAGATAAACCTCACAAACCCCGACAGCTGCCCATGGGGGACGAAAAGAAAGATGAGGGAGTAGGAGATCCTATCAAAATATTGCTCGAGGAGGCCCTCGAAAAACAAAGGAACATAATGATGGATAACTTTGCCCAGATCCTTCAAAGACTGCCCACCGGTGGTGCATCTGCATCCAACAACCACTCTGGAGGCGCAAATCCCTTTAAGGTACAAGTAAAATTTTACATTCCCATATTTGAGGGTCAAATAGATGCAGATGTTGTAGATAGATGGTTGAATCTATTAGAAGGATATTTCTTGGTTCATGACTTTTCTGACTGGTAGAAAATTATTTTTGCACTCCTCAAAACTACCTCCCATGTCAAGGACTGGTGGGAAACCTACTGTGAGAAAAAGGATGAGATAAAACCCTCTCTATTCTCAGCCGTACCCACTTGGAATTCTTTCTGAGATGCCATCAAGGAACAATACTATCCCGTGGGGAGCTATGAGGACAAGTACATACAATGGACCATGCTACGACAATAAAGGGATCAAGATGTGCATGAGTTGACGAATCTGTTCCATACCCTGTGCAAAAAGTTGGGTATCAAAGATTCAGAGAAACATTTGGTTCTAAAGTATCGCAGTTGTCTACAAAAATACATTCAGGAGGAAATGAAGTTCCTCGACATCTCCTCGCTTGGTACGGCATACCAATATGCTGCCAAGATTGAGAAGAAATTCAAGCCGAAGAAGCGAGACTTTGGATTTGCGAATCAAAAGCAAGGGAAAGGTGCCCCCAAACCACAAAACAAAGGACAAAGCCAAGGCATGGCAGCCCAAGACAACCTGCCAAAGCCACAAGCAAAGAACAACACCGTGAAGCCAAAGAAGGACACGAGAAAGTGGTGTGAGTTCCATAAGAGCTCCACCCACAACACAAGTGAGTGTCGGGCCAAGAAGTCGCTCATGGCCAAGATGAGGGCTTCTGAATCAGATGCATTGACTGACTCTGAATCATAACCTGACAAGGGGAATGAAAAAGGGAAACAGATTATTGATGTAGAGCCCAACGTCACTATTGCCACTGCCAAGATCTAGAAGGAGGACCCAGAAGATCTAGAGGAGGTGAAATGTCTCTTCCACTCCCAGAAGAGGGTAAAGGGATCCCTGCTACAGTTCATTGTTAATAATGGGATCCAAAAGAACCTCATTTCAACAGATTTCATGAAGCAGTTGGGCTTGCTGACCACAACGCACCCACATCCATACACCATCGGGTGGCTGCTCCAAGGACGAGATCTTCGTTTCATCCAACAGTATCTCCTTCCCTATAGCATCAAGCCCTTCAGAATGAGGTATTATGTGACATTACTTCTATTGATGTTTCTAATGTATTATTAGGCCAACCATACTTGTGGAAGAGACCTACTGTGTATGAGTCACGGCCTTGCTCTATTATTTTTACCTTGGGAAATAAACTGTACAGGATACCAGAGGTACCACCGCCTACCACTATCTCTTTGGTTACTACAAAACAATGTAGTAAGCTCATTTCCCAAACCAGGAAATTTATTTTCCTGGTGATCCACCCCCAAGGCAAGAATAAGATTGTGGCCATGACCTCCAAACATGGCTCCTCTGCACGATAAAAACAAATGGATAAGGTTGTGGAGGAGTATGGGGAAATTTTCACCTCACCCACAGGGGTGCCTCTACACTGTCAGGTCAAGCACCCCATTGATCTGACCCCAGGTGTGCTGCTACCCAATGGACCGATCTATCGGCGTTCTGTTCTGGAGAATGATGAAATCAAAAGGCAGATTCAGAAGTCGCTGCAGAAAGGTCACATCCGGCCAAGTTCATTGCCCTATGGGAGCCCGATCATGTTAGTACAGAAGCAGGATGGGACTTGGAGACTTTGTATTGACTATCGGGCACTGAACAAGATCATTGTCTGGAATAGGTACCCAATCCCACAGATTGATGACCTTCTAGACCAACTCAAAGGGGTTAAATATTTTAGCAAGATCGAATTGAAGTATGGGTATCACCAAGTACCCATCAAACCCTCCGATGTGTGGAAGACTGCCTTCAAAGCCAAGGAGGGCCTTTTCAAATGGTTGGTCATGCATTTTGGGTTGATGAATGCTCCCGCAACCTTCATGAGGTTGATGGACGACATCTTGAGGCCATTGACCAACTCATTTGTAGTAGTGAACTTGGATGACATTCTGAACTTCAACCAGACTTGGGAAGAGCACCTCCACCACATCCGATAAGTCTTCCAAACACTACGACAACACAAGTTGTGTGCCAATGTGGAGAAGTGAACTTTTGGCATGACCCAGGTTCAATATCCGGGATACATTATTGATGAAATAGGGGTGCACTTGGATCCAACCAAGATCTAAGTCATTCGAGACTGGCCAACTCTAACGACTCTAACAGAGCTTCGCAGCTTTCTGGGTCTTGCTAATTTCTACCGTAGGTTCATGTTGGGATTCTCTCATATCACTTGGCCCTTGAGTCAAGTCACCAAGGGAGAAGCAAGAGAAAAATTCTTTTGGTCGGAATCTCAACAAAATGCGTTCATAGAATTGAAACATTGCCTCTATTCTGCCCCAGTGTTCACATTACTAGACTTGCAACAACCATTTGAGATCGAGACAGATGCATCTAACTATGCTATTGGGGCAGTTCTTACTCAACAGGGGCATCCAGTGGCATATCACAGTGAGACATTGTTCAACACAGTTTGTAAGTACCCCACTTATGACAAAGAAATGTGTTCCATTGTGCAGGCTTGTCGAAAATGGAAGCATTAAATTTTGGGGAAGGAAACAATCATCCACATAGACTACCGACCCCTTCAGTTCATACAGACACAAGGGAAGTTACAAAATGATCGCCATCAGAAGTAGTCCACATATCTGTAACGGTTTCATCTGAACATCAAGTACAAGAAGGTAGCACCAATAATGTTGCAGACTGCCTCAGCCGACCACCGATCGTGGCACTTTTTAGCCACCTATAATATTTGTCATAGCAAAATGTGGCTAAGACTTTTTAAGCCTTCAAAGAACAATTTTCATTGCTAAAAATTGTTTGCTCTTGAAGATTCTAGAAGACCTCATGCCTCTGTCCAAAATCTTCATTGTTGTTCCCATTTTATACTTAGAAATCCTGCTGAAATCATGAGAAGAAACTGCTACAAATTCATCATTTTTTTTTCTCCCTCCCCCCTCTTCCAAAGCTAGCCTTCATTTTCTCCCCTTTTTTCTCCATAAAACTCATTTGTTTTCATGATTCCTCTTCTTCCCTTCATGAAAATCACCGTTACAAAGTTAAAGAATCACTCTTTAACCTTACCAAAACCCTCCATTTCCTTTGAAAATCATTCAAAAACACATTTTTTTTATTGGACTTAAGCCCCTTTGGGCTAAGTCTCTGACCACTTCCAATCATATGCCCATACCCTGGGACCAAGCACTAACTCTGGAGGTGCTTATCGCATCGCACAAACCCAAGAGCGCGAGTCTTTGTGCCATATTCCCAAAGTTCCGATGCGATTAGCTTTGTATTATAAAAACCCCGATCATATTGTTTATATATATATATATATATATATATATATATATATATATATATATATATATATATATATATATATATATATATATATATCACAATAGGCCCTTCCACACTAAAAACCATTGAATGATCCATGCCCAATCTCTTTTTTCCTTTGTAAATGTTAAAAACCCATTTATCCAAAGTTTAAACTAAAAAACCATAACCACGTGTTGAATATAAAATGGGTAGATTGAAAGACCGATCGCGCAATCGCAATCGCAGAAAATACAATGGGTTGATTGAAAATCCTGGGCCCGAAGTTCTGATATGCGATAAGCCCCTTCCCTTTTAACCCCCAGGTCATATCATTCTCCATGCACCCAATGGCCCCGCAATCGGGCACCTAACCCTTTTTTTTTACGTTTTCCGCCCACGAAATATTAAAATTTTAAGTTATTTATCAAAACTTTGGTTTTTATTATTTCTCTAAGGTTTTCCGCCGGTCCGAAATCTGAGCAATCTCCACCGTTGATCTGATCTGTAGATTTGATGATGCAGAATCCGTCAAGCCTGGTGGTCCCCGCCATCCATTAACCGATTGCAAAACCGCGTGGTATCTATCGCACCGCCTTTGGGTGAGGGCAGTTTTTTCCCAATCGACAGTGATTCCATACACTGGATGACACGCGTCCCGAGCACTGTTTCGAAAACCACCATTCATCGCACATTAAAGTTCGAACGAGGATGCCCAGCGATATTGACCACAGCCGTCAGATCTGAACCCGCCCATCCAACGGCTATCGCTCGTCGAAGATGCTTGATGTTTAAACGAGCTACGGCGCGATGTTCAATCAATTTTTGTCGTTGATCTGATCTGCAGATCGACAGTCCACATTCCATTTCCCATATTCCGTCGCCCAGTAAACGATTCCCGCTTTGAATTTTCACTTCCGCTCCCGACTGTCGATCTCTGCACAATCGACGGTTCAGATTCATTCTCCTTTTCTGCCTCTTCGTTCAATCTCAACCGTCGATCTCTGCGTGATCGACAGCTCAAATTTAATTTTTTTCTGCCCGTTCTACGATCTCTCCCAATAAATCCTCACCGTTGGATGATGCCATCCAACGGCCACGCTTCCCCCACATATCCTCTGCAGTAATGAACCCACATACGCAGGATTTTATAATTATTTTTCGTTTTTGCAGGTTTGAATGATTTCTTTACTACGTTTGAGAAATTTCGAAGGGTGAGGGTGACGATCCTCCCGCCTTCGGTCTACCACAAAAAATCAACTGCAGGGTTTTTAATTTCACGTTTCATCGTGTTTATCGAGCACAGATGCCTTATGAACCCTGCACAACCCTGCACAACAGCAAGAAAACCAAGAATCAGACACAGTCAAAGAGTATCAGTGCCTAAGACCAAAATGTAGCAGAACAGAGGATTAGAGACAGTTTTATGGGGATTACGGCTAAGACAGTTATCAAAGGCCTAATCCCCGATTTAAAACACAATTAAAGAAGAAAATATTAAGTGTTTTATCAGACAGAAAGCCTCCACCACCACATCTGAGGCTGATTGATTCCTCAGCTACCACAGTGCCACCTGTTCCTCAAAGTACTCAAATAGAGGCTGAAGTTATTGATCGAATGAAGATATTCGCCTCAACGCAGCCAGAAAGTTACTTCTGCAAGGAAACCTAATGAAAAAAATATCTGCAGTGTAACCCCGACACCCCACAGAGCCTCAAAGGTCAACAAAATCTCCCACCGAGCTAATTCATAAATGTAAATCAGTTAATACAGACAGAATGTTTGAAAATTTCTTCATCAAGCCCCTCAAAGGCTGAGAAGTCCTGAATCTGTATTAATTGTCCTTAGAGATCTTTTGTTAGGTCTCACCTCCTCATTCTTCTATAAATACTTCTGTAGAAGATGAGAAATTGTTGGTTGCAGAACTTGGAAATATATTTGAGAAAAAACTTCTGATTGTAAATAGTGTTCACTGGCCCTTGGAGCGATGCTTGTGATATATTAGATAGGATGAATAGTGAAGATGATTGCTGAACTAAAACGTTGGACTTGAAGACTGTAACTGGTTTGACATTAATAACAAGTTGTTTCTTGGGATCCTAGTCTATATCACTGGTGAAGTGCTTCTTTCTTTGTTATTGTTTTCCTTCTGTGTATGTCATCTTGTTTCACTATTCTCTGATAAAGGAAAACATTTATAGAGTTAGGACCTATTGTATATCAGTAACCTTCTCTAACTGAAAGCTTTATCTCAATGTTTTCCTCTAACTTGTTCATTTAAGAATGATTTAATATAGTTTTAGCAGTTAGGAATGCTGGAGTTCCCTCGTCCTACTGTTTGATTTAAACCTTGTTCTTGAAATTTATTTTCCTTATTTTCTTATTAAAGATGACTATGGAAGATATGGTATGCCCTGGTCCTAGTTTTTCCCCAAAGGAAGATTCTGAAAGTTTCCCTTGGTGTTGACTAAAAGTAGAATAGTTTTAAAAGTACTTTATATGATCTTAGGTTACACTTTGTTTCTCTTATATTTTTTCATACTTTCTAAAGGTAATTATGTGGATTACTGGATTTTTTGTCAATTAAGCTGCTTTAATACAAACTTGCCCAAGAGGTCAATGGTCAGCCCTGCACTTGGTTGGTTTTAAACAGTTACTTAAGAGGCTTATCTTGTTTGGAATGACTATAAATCCTTTGTGAAATTATTATCAGTTTCCACCCCTCCAACACTTTATTGTTTCCATTCCATCACTCTAATCTCAATAATCTTGTGATATAGATGACTTGCCCCTTGGATCACTCTTGATGTTTTTGTTCAATTAAAGCCCAGATATGACTCCATAGCCCAATGAACTAAAAACCAGCGTTATATCTATATTTTTACCCTAAGCTGTTCTATTCACTTGCAACTTCTCACTTTTGAAACTGTTTTGCATTTAGAATTTTCCCCTCAAGTAGTATCCATGCTCATCCATCCAAAAAAAAACAAACCTTTGGCCTTCATAACTAGCCTAATATCATAACCCTAAACTTCAAAGAAAAATCCATCTTTGTACATATTGGAGAGATCCCTCTCCAGATTCAGGAGGGCTAGATCCTAGAGTCCCAAAGTTGGTTGAAACAATGTTACTTCTGCAGTTTTAGTCTTACCAATCTGCTAAAATTATAGATCCCTAACATTTCTGGCGACTCCGCTGGGGAAATGAGTGTTTTTGATACATTTTAAGACCTTAGAGAACCCCTTGATTCAAGGAAAAATTGTGAGTAAAATGTAGCCTTTTCAAGCACTACCAAAAGAATGGTAATCATGATGAAACTTGTTTGAATCAGTGACAATCTAGGCAAACCCTAGGATTCTCTTAAGACTTTATCTAACCTTGAAAAATCAGTTGGCTTAGCCATAAGAGTAGATTGTATTTGTCTCTTAACCTTAGCTAAGTTTTGAAATAGAGTTAGGATATTCTTAGAAACCACACAACTGAAAAATAACTTAGAAAAAACCAAAAATATTTCAGATTGGTAGTAAAACACTTACTCTTACATTTCACTTACCTTTTTTGTGTTTTACCCCATACTCTTAGACAGATTCTGGAAAGGGCCAGGTAGCCTCTAGATCTCATCCTCTTTCAGGGGTGAAATATCTAGTAAATGCCCTCCCAGTCAATCTCTGGTTAGAGTTTGTTGTGTTCCAGGATATCCTTGAAAAGGGATATTTCACAAGCATGGTGGTGGACCATAAAACCTTTTACCTCTGAAAAGAGCTAAAAAATTCCACTTGGCGACTCCACAATCCTAAGCAGACCTTAAGAATCCACTGGGAAGAACCCTCATCATTATAACATCATTCAAACTCAGTTAGAGGACTGTAGGATTAAGATTTGTGTAAACAGATTAGTTAACCTCTCAAAAACTGTCATACCTGGTTGAAATTTTCTTGTTTAGTTGGGTCTAATAAATCAGCATAGTGGCTCCCAGAAAGATTAAAACTAGAGCCTACCCTGACCCAGACCCACCTGAAGTAGTTGATAACCCAGAAGGTATCCTTAGGAAATCTCCTAATATTAAATTGACAACTTTTTTTAGGTCACCCTTGAGAGCTAGTTCAGTTTCCGAAAATCTTTCAGCTCTACAACAATCTCAAGTTGACTTAGTAAATCCATTTAGAACTAGGTCTCTTGGTGATTTAGACCAGTTAGATTCTGAGTCTTCACTATCATCTCCTGAAACAAGTGAACCTCATGGTAGCAGGGAAACAACACCTCCTGATTTACATTTCCTTCACAACTTAGGTGTCTCTCATCAAAGATCAGCTCAGCAGTCTATTCCTGGTCCATCCACTTCTGCTCGCCCTACATCCACTGTTCAAACCACTCCACTTCAGCCCACTGTCCCTCTTGTAAATCCACCTCCACCTCCTTCCATGGCTGCATGGTATGCTCCCCTAGTCCTTCCTGTACCATTAGTCAATCTTCCACAGGACTATCAGTCCAAAATTCCATTATATGATGCTAGTAATGCTGCTACTGCATCACAACATGTGGATAAGATGAATGAATACTTTGACAGAAATGAAATTGATGATGATTATGTCAAGCTTAGATTATTTTCTTAGAGCTTAGGGGGAGAAGTAAGAAAATGGTTCAAAGGTTTAGCCCCCCGTAGTATTAACAATCTCCAAGCCTTCCATCAAACATTCTTAAACAAATTGGAAGTGAAGAAAAATCCTCTCCAAGTCCTTTCTGATTACAAGAACCTCCATAGAAACACTGGGGAAAGTGTGAAAGCTTATTGCACTAGGTTCAACAGTGTATATAATGCTCTTTCCCCAGAGCTAAAACCTCCACAGAGCTCAGCTTTAAACAAGTTTCCTGAAGGGTTTGACCCCGAGATGACCTATCAGCTGAGAGAGAGAGAATTTGAAACTCTTGAAGATATGCAAATAGGTGCTCTTTCTGTGGAAGTCAACTTAATGGAGAAGAGAGCCAGAATGAAAACTGAAAAGAGAGTGTCCTTTGGAGAGGAACCCACACCTTCTACTTCCAACTCAAAGATGGAGAGAATGATGGAAGAGATGATGAAAGAGATGAGCATAATTAAGAGAGCACAAGCAAATAAAAACCAAGCTGCTCCTCATAATAGAAATCACAACCAGAATTAGAATGTTAGAAGGAACCAACCTCCAAACAGACCTAGGGAAGATGATCAACAGATCACTCCTCCCTTTCATCAAAACTATGTAAGTGAGGTTGAGGAAATAGATGAAATAGTAGAGGAAGAAGATATCAACATGTTGGGGGTAGACAATGATGACTTTGAGATTCATTATGATAGAAAACAAAGCCTATACACACCTTATGATGAAAAAGGAAATGATGATGAAAATTGTTATCGAGACATGGAAAATGTCATCATAGAACCTCAAAGAGAATACGACCTTAGAAGTAAAACTAGTCAACAACCCCCGGCAACAAAACCTCTGACCAATCTTCACAAAACAACGCTGCAACCAAGCCTAAAGTTGTCAAAAAAAAGGATAAAACAGTGGCTGAAAATTCTGATAAAGGTAAAGGAAAAAGCACTCAAGACAATGAAAAACAGAGTGCAGACATTAGTAGTAATAACGCATCAGCTAGTACTCCTGTTAAAACAATTTTGTCAAGTGTGAATAGAAAAAATCAGCAAGCTGACATTGCTGACAAAATGACAGCTAATAAGGCTGAGACCAGTGCTTTAAAGAGTCAAATTCCTTTCAGCCTGGAACATGAAATTTCTAAGATCAAAATCTCTGTTCCCTTGACTGAATTAGCTTCCCAACATGTATATAGGACCCAAATTTTGAAAGCTTTAAATTTAGAACACAACAATGACACAGTACATCTTAACGATGACCAACCAGAGCTTATTTTTGGTCCAAATATTGAAGGAAAATATCAAGAGGGACATATTCCTCCCTTTTATGTAAGTTTTAACGTTCATGACAAAATTTTGCATAATGCTATGCATGACTCAGGGGCTTCTCATAATTTAATGCCTAAAGCTGTAATGGAGAGCCCGGGTCTAGAAATCACCATACCTTATAAAGACCTTTACTCTTTTGACTCAAGCAGAGTAAAATGTTTAGGATTGATCAAATACCTCTGTGTTAACTTAGCCCAAATTCCAGCCAAATGCTTAGTCATGGATATTGTTGTGGCTGATGTGCCCCCAAAATATGGAATTCTTTTATCAAGATCTTGGGGGGCTAAGTTACAGGGGACTATGCAAATGGACATGACCTATGCGACTATCCCTGTTTTCAATCAAACTAGGAGACTTTACGAGGAGTCCCATATGCAGTACACAGTCACAAGCCAAGACAGACCACAAAAATCTCCTATATATTCTGTCAATACAAGCCTTGATTCTTTTATTATGTTTAATGATGAAACACTTAGAGAACAAGTCACTTTAACAGAATTAATGGCCGATAGAGAGGAGGAGGTAAATACCACCGAACTGTCAAAATAGTTTGCTGAACCTTTAAATGACAAAAAACCAAAGGTAGGTCTTGAACTACAGGTCATGTGTCCTTTGCTTCTAAACATTGAGAGACAAGAAAGTATCCCTCGAGTAACTAAAAATCTTGGGGAATCAAAACAAATAAAACTAAGTGCGAAGTTTCCACAACAACCTTTGAGCACGTTAGTTGAAGAGGACAGTAACCAGGATGAAACTAAGAAATGTCCTCTATGGAGTATGTATTTTGATGGATCCTGCACTAAGAACAATGTTGGTGCAGGTGTTTGGATTACTAACACTGAAAACAGCCACATAGAAAGCATTTCCTGCAAATTAAACTTTCAGTGTTCCAATAACATAGCAGAATATGAATCCCTTCTCTTAGGCTTACACCTATTGAAAAAGTTAGGAGCCAGAAGAATCAATGTGTACGGGGATTCAGATTTAGTCATTAGGCAAGTCAATGGGGAATATAACACAAATCATCCCAGACTTAGAGCCTACCGAAACGATGCCATGGACCTTTTGAAAACATTCGAGGAGTACAAACTATTTTTTTTCCCAAGAAAAATAAATATTGCGGCTAGGACATGTTTAACGCCATATAGCACCAAAGACTACAGAACTGAGATAAAATTTAGACCAGCTGTACCTGATAATGAAAAGTATTGGCAGGTGTTTGAAAATGACAAACAAATAGAAGACTTCATGCAATTTAGAAATGAATTTGAATTACACAGTTCAGACTCAGATTATGATACAGACTGTAGTGAAGAAAATTTCCTTGATGAAGAAGAACCGTCTCCTGAACCTACTAATATAAACCTGTTATCTAGCAAACTTAGAAACAAAGAGATGATTTCAGAGTCAGAAACAGAGGAGTTAGAAACTCTGCACTCTAAAGATGAAATTTTTCCTAAAGGTCTGGATCCTTTAGAAGAGTTGTTCGATTTTAATGATGTGGCAAATAAACCAAAACTGGAACCTGTAGAGACTGAAGTGAAGGAGTGCAATATAGGCAGTGAGTAAAAACCAAAAATGATTAAATTGTCTAAAACTTTACCAGCTCACATTAAACTCAAATACATCAAGTTGTTTAAAGAGTTTTCTGATGTTTTTGCATGGAGTTACAAAGATCTTAAATCCTATGAAACTGAAATAATACAACACAAAATTCCCCTTAAAGAAAACCAAAAATCATTCAAACAAAAACTGCGCAGAATAAACCCTGTTCAATTACCTTTGGTTCAGAAGGAGATCATGAAAATGTATGACGCTGGCATTATTGTCCCTATTAGATATTCTAAGTGGGTATCTAATCTGGTGTCTGTTAGGAAGAAAAATGGAGAAATCAGGCTTTGTATAGACTTTAGAGACTTAAACAAAGCTTCATTAAAAGACAACTACCCTCTACCCAAGATGGATCATATTTTACAAAGGGTGGTAGGGTCTAGAAGAATTTCTTTGCTAGATGGCTATTCAGGGTACAATCAGATTTTGGTTTACCCTGCTGATCAATTAAAGACAGCCTTTACTACACCATGGGGCACTTTCATGTATCTGAAAATGCCTTTTGGTCTAATGAATGCTGGAGCAAACTTTCAAAGAGCCATGGACATAGCATTCTTGGAGGAACTGGGCTTCTTCATCATTATCTATCTTGATGATGTCATTGTGTTTTCAAAAACAGATGAAGAACACTTAGAACATTTGAGAAAAGTTTTCGAGAAGTGCAGAAGGTTTGGAATATCTTTAAACCCTAAGAAGACACTATTTGGGCTCCAAGAAGGTAAAATTCTTGGACACATTATTTCAGAAGAGGGTATAAAGATATATCCAAAGAGGATTGAGGCCATATTGCAAATCTCTCATCCTCGAAACATCAAGGAGTTGCAATCTTTCATTGGGAAGATCAAATTTTTGAGAAGGTTCATCCCTAATTTAGCTGAGCTCCTTAGGAATATCACAAACATGCTGAAAAAGGAGCAAGGGGTAAAATGGACCTTGGAAGCAAAGAAGTCCTTTGAACTGGTGAAACAAGCGTTGACCAAAACACCAGTTCTGATAACTCCTGATTTTTCAAAAGATTTTTATATTTTCTCATTTGCATCAAAACATACCATAGTTTCCGTCCTTTTACAGAAAAATCCACAAGGACAAGAGCAGCCTATTGCATTCTTAAGCAAGGCATTGAGGGATGCCCCTTTGAAGTATAACATTATGGAAAAGCAAGCTTTTGATTTGGTTAAAGCTTTGAAAGACTTCAGAGTGTACATCCTTCACTCACACATCATTTCCTTTGTCCCAAACTTAGTTGTTAAAGACATTCTAACACAAGACCCAAATGGTAAGAGAGGTAAGTGGATTGCTGTTATTCTTGAATATGATTTAGAGATAAAACCCACTAAACTCATCAAAGGCCAAGGTCTAGCCAGATTAATGGCTGAATCAAATTTTGAAGTTCTGGATATTAATATGATTAATGCTTTGGATGACCAAGAAGAATTCTCAACTCCTGTTGTTGAATATCATTTTATGAATTCTTCTTGGTATGCTGATATTGTTTATGTTTTGCTTAATTTGAATACACCTCCTGGTTTGACAAAAACAAAGGCAAGGTTCCTAAAGTTAAAAGTTGTAAACTATTGCATTTTAGATAAATGCCTTTATTGGAGAAATGCAAGCGGTGTATTGCTTAAATTTTTGTCTGAGTTTGATGCAGAGAAGATTAAGTACGAGTTCCATGAAGGAGAATGTGGAGGTCATTTATACTGGAGGACAACAGCCAAAATTTTTTTTAGGGTTGGTTTCTATTGGCATACTCTTTTTTTCTGATATCCGTAAGATGATCATAGCCTGTCATAAATGCCAACTTTTTGAAGGCAAAAGAAAACTGCTACCCCTGCCTCTGCATCCAATCACTGTTGAAGCCCCTTTTCAATAGTGGGGACTTGACTTCATAGGAGAAATCCATCCACCATCTTTTGCCCAGCATAGATGGATTCTCACTGCCACAGACTATTTCACTAAGTGGATAGAAGCCATAGCTTGTAGACAGGCCAATGATTCAGTTATCATAAAATTCATGGAGACTAACGTTCACTCCAGGTTTGGCTGTCCTACCAAGATTATCACTGATAATGCAACAACATTTGGATCAAAGAAAATGGTTGAGTTATGTCATAGATATCACATAACATTGGGGCATTCCACGGCCTATTACCCTCAAGGTAATGGACTTGTAGAATCCTCAAACAAAAGCTTAGTGAACATAATCAAAAAACTGTTGGAGGAAAACAAAAAGTCTTGGCACACAAAGCTGGTTCATGCACTTTGGGCTGACAGATTGACTTTGAAGAAATCCATTGGCATGTCACCTTTTTAGCTTGTGTATGGTACTGATACAATTTTTCCAAACAGCCTTGGTGTTCCAGTGATGGAGTTGATTCAAATTTACAAACTGAAGAAAATGATATGATCAGAAGAATAAATCAGACCATTCATCTTCAACAAACTAGAGAGAAGGTTTATAACAAAGCATTGCAAAAGCAGGATAGCATTAAAAATATTTTTGATAGAAGAACAAAGGCCAACAATTTCAAAATTGGGGAAAAAGTTTTAAAGTGGGACTCAAGGAGGGAAGACAAGGGCAAGCATGGAAAATTTGACAACTTGTGGCTTCGCCCTTATTCTATCCATTCAGTTGCTGGTAACAATGCATTTTACTTACATGAGTTGGATGGAGCAGAATTGTTTGGGGGTCTTGTCAATGGTAGGATGCTCAAGCATTATTTCTCTTGATCCATAATATGTTCTAAAATCCTTATTTTTCTTTTTTCCATTATGAATATCTCATCCACCATTGCATTCAAAGTTAGAAAAATAAAAAATACAAAAACAATGAAAAAGAGAAAAGAGGGAAGATTGACAAAACAATAAAGGTACATCCCCATACCAAAAAGAGAAACAAATTCTGAAAGTGTGCAAGCTTAAATGCCACTCCTGAAAAACACACTTATAGTTAGTCAAACAGCCTAATCTTGACTATTTATCTTTAAATTTTCTGCTGATAGGATAGGGAATTCAATTTTCCAAACTGTTTAATCTTGGCTTATCAGTAGTTAGATTAGGATATAAATCAAAGGTTCAAACATGAACAAAACCTGAACCTAAGTTTCCAAAAGAGATGACTCAAATTTGTTTTATTTTCTGAGTCAAAGGATGTAAAAGATCTAGTTCTAATTAGCTCAAAATCCGAACCAGAAAGCAAGGAAGAAATAGCTCAAACAAGAGTCAAAACAGAGCTGTAAAAGGACGAAGGAAGTGTTTTAAACTTTTAGATCTTAAGCCTTCCATTTTGATTTAATTTTCTACAAAATAAATGTCTGTGTGCAGCTTTTTTTATGCCATAGACTAGCATCAAGTCAGACTGATCAATCCTGACTTGTATGCTTTTAAATTGCTATTATAGAATTTAGAGAATAAAAATCTGTTGGACAGTTTAATCCCAATAGATGGTAGATTAGGTAGAGAAGCATCTGAACTTAACTGTTTAATCTGAGTTCAGGGAGAAATAAGGAGTAGAAATAGATTAGGTTTATTTCTTTCAAAAGAATAAAATGTTGTAAATAGAGTTTGCCAATCCAAGTGCACTCTAATGAAGAAAAAATGTTAGATCAGTAGGATTGGGTAGGTAGAAAGTTTGTGTTATTGGGTGTGGAGCCTGATTATCTTGTTTATTTTGTATCACGGCATTGGACCCCCTGTACCTTAAAAGGGGCGGCAACGCCACCTGTAATTAATCGCTGTCGTGGGGGGTCTAGGGGGGGCGGCAGCGCTTTTAGGAGCCCCCCCCTAGCGGGGGCTTTCGGGGGCAGCGCCCTCGAAGCTAAAAAAATATGTAAAATTGCCTTGTAAAAGTATAGTAATTTCTAGTCAATCTGGGCCGTTCATAGGAAAATGATCTGACGGTAGAAGTTATGTTTAGATTAGGGTTTCTTTCCCTAGAAGGCAACCCCTCGTTTTTATGAGGGTATTGTATTGCGGCTGTGTATTGTATGTGCATTCTCAGAGCGAGAAACAAAGAGGGAGACTGTGAGAGAACAAAGGATATTACGGTGGATCTGTTGTAGGTTGTGTCTCTTCATTTTGCTGGATAATAGAAAGGAAGGACTGGCTGTTCGGGGTGGATGTAGCCCAAACTGGGTGAACCATGTATATCTGTGTCTCTCTAGTTTTATGTGTTTTGTGTGATTGTATTTTCCGCATATCTTATGTATTGCATTGCTCTGTAATATATAATTTTCTAACAACTGGTATCAGAATCGAAGGTATATTTGGCTGATAGACTCGCAGGAAAGAAGGGTTCTTGGTTCGAGTGGGAGCAATGGCGGAAGATGGTAAGTTTAGGGTCGAGAAATTTAACGGCCAAAACTTCCCGCTGTGGAAGATGCAGATGGAAGATTATCTGTATCAGAAATATCTATACCTACCATTGAGCGGAAAAACAAAGATGTCGACGACCATGACAGATGAGGAATGGAACATTCTCGATAGAAAGGCACTCGGAACAATACGGTTGTGCCTTGCGGCATCAGTTGCCTTCAATATTTCGAAGGAAACAACAACAGAGGGTTTGATGCAGACGTTGGCGAAACTGTATGAAAAACCCTCGGCATCAAACAAGGTATTTCTTATGAAACGACTATTTAATATGAAGATGTCAGAAGGTGGATCTGTTGCAGACCATTTAAATGAATTCAATACAGTTACCAGTCAGTTAAGTTCTGTAGGGGTAAACTTTGATGATGAAGTTAGAGCTCTGTTATTCTTATGCTCATTACCAGAAAGTTGGAATGGTTTGGTTATGGCCATTAGTAACTCTGTCTCCGGATCTAGTACTTTAAAGTTTGATGATGTTGTCGGTGCTATCCTTAGCGAGGAAATGCAACGGAAAAGCTCCGATGAGACATCGGGTAATGCTTTGAGTGCAGAGTCTAGGGGAAGAAGAATGGAAAGAGGAAAGATCTCAGGATATCGAAGTAAATAAAGGAAAGGCAGATCCAAGTCTAGATCGGGGATAGTGTGCTGGAAATGCGGAAAGAAAGGACACCTAAAGAAAGACTATAGATCTCGGAAGGGAAAAGAAGGAGACACACAGCAAGAAAACAATCATGAAGAAAATGTGACAGGTGATGTGTTACAAGATGCTTTGATTCTTTCTTTTGAAAATGTTACTGATTCTTGGGTTGTAGATTCAGGGGCTTCATTCCATGCCACACCCGATAAGAAATATTTTCATGACTATGTTCAAGGAGATTTTGGACAAGTTCGTTTGGGTGATGATAAACCCTGTAAAATTGTTGGAATGGGTAAAGTTCTTGTAAAACAACATAATGGAAACCAATGGCTACTAAAGGAGGTAAGGCATGTTCCAGATCTGAAGAAAAATCTGATTTCAATAGGGTAGTTAGGCGGTGAAGGTTGTGTGACAACTTTCACAGATAAAACTTGGAAGGTCACCAAAGGAGCCCTGGTAATAGCAAAAGGCGAAAAGGTTGGTACATTGTATTTATGCAATGGTATTTCTAACTCTATTAATGCTTTAAATTCCAAAGGAGTAGATGCAGCATTATGGCATCATAGGCTCGGACACATGAGTGAGAAGGGGATGAAAATTCTTCACTCAAGAAATTTTTTGCCAGGTTTGAAGAATGTTGATTTGGATTTCTGTGAGAATTGCATTTATGGAAAACATAAGAGAGTCAGATTTCTCAGAGTTGGGAAAGAAAAGAAGAGTGAAAAATTAGAGCTTGTGCATACAGATGTATGGGGACCTTCTCAGGTATCATCTCTTGGTGGCTCTCGTTATTATGTTACTTTTATTGATGATGCAACTAGAAAAACTTGGATTTATTGTATTCAAAATAAATCTGATGTATTTGATACTTTCAAGAAATGGAAAGATTTGGTTGAGATTGAGACAGGAAAGAAGTTGAAGTGTCTCAGATCAGACAATGGAGGTGAATATTGCAGCAAAGAGTTTGATAGGTACTGTTCAGAGCATGGAATTATTAGAGAGAAGACAGTTCCAAGAACACCACAAGAAAATGGTGTGTCAGAAAGGATGAACAGAACAATCATGGAGCGTGCAAGGTGCATGAGATTGCATGCAGGATTGCCTTTACAATTTTGGGCAGATGCTGTAGATACCGCTGTTTATCTAATAAACAGAGGGCCTTCAAGTTCCTTGGATGGTGGTATTCCAGAGGAAGCATGGACAGGTAAAAAGGTAAACTACTCTTTTTTAAAGCCTTTTGGTTGTGAGGCCTTTGTCCATATTAATAAAGAAAATAGAACCAAGCTTGAGGCAAAATCAAAGAAATGTACCTTTATTGGATATGGTGTTAATGATTTTGGTTATCGCTTATATGATTATGAAAATCACAAAATCATTAGGAGCATAGATGTAATATTCAATGAAAAGGTCTTGTATAAGAATCAGTTGTAGGAAAAGAAACAGGAAAAAGAAAGCAAGGAATACACAGTTCTTGATGAGATAACTGAAAAAGTAAAGGTGCCTGAAAATAATAATAATCAACAACCACAACAGCAGCAACCACCACAATAGCAACAGGCACCTCAAACACCTGAAAGTGGTGTTAGAAGATCTACCAGGATAAGTAGACCCCCTGAACGATACTCTCCTTCATTATATTATTTATTGTTGACTGATTCTGGTGACCCTGAATGTTATGAAGAAGCAATGCAGGTTGAAAGCAGGAAGAAGTTGGAGCTAGCCATGGAAGAAGAGATGGACTCCTTAATGCATAACCAGACTTGGGACTTAGTCAGGTTGCCTACAGGTAAAACTACATTGCAGAATAAATGGGTTTACAGGCTGAAGGAAGAAGATGGAGGAAAACAGAGGTACAAAGTTAGACTTGTGGTGAAGGGGTTTGCACAAAAGAAAGGTATTGATTTTGATGAAATATTTTCTCCTGTTGTTAAGATGAATTCAATCAGAACTATCTTAAGTCTTGTAGTAGCGGAAGATTTACATCTTGAACAGTTAGATGTAAAGACAACATTTCTCCATGGAGATTTGGAGGAAGAGATATACATGCAGCAACTAGAAGGATATGAGGTAAAAAGGAAAGAAAAATTGGTGTGCAGGTTAAAGAAGAGCTTGTATGGTTTAAACCAGGCTCCAAGGCAGTGGTATCTAAAATTTGACAAGTTTATGTCTGAACAAGGTTATACTAGATGTCACTCTGATCATTGTGTTTATCTAAAAAGGCAAATTGATGGCAGCTATATTATATTGTTATTGTATGTAGATGACATGCTTGTTGCAGGGTCTAACATGCAGGAAATAAATGTGCTCAAAAGAAAATTGGCAAATTCATTTGCAATGAAGGATTTGGGAGCTACAAAACAAATCCTTGGTATGAGGATAACTAGAGATAGGAAAAATCGCAAATTAACACTGTCTCAGAATGAGTACATAGAAAAGGTGTTGAAAAGATTTAATATGCAAAATGCAAAACCAGTTAGTACACCTTTTGCTAGCCATTTCAAACTTAGTAAGGAGATGTGCCCAAAGACCTAAGAAGACATGGATTATATGTCTAAAGTTCCATATGCATCGTTAGCTAGTTTAATGTGCAGAGTTCCGTGACAAGGTCGATATTGCACATGTAGGAGGAGTTGTATGCACATGAATGATCCAGAAAAGAACATCGATGGCAAAGAAATGGATTCTCGCTATTTGAGAGAAATTTGGTTGTGCAAGCATTATGTTTTGGTGGTTCAAACATTGCTCTATAGGGATATGTTGATGCAGATATGGCAGGTGAAAGAGATAATAGGAGGAGCACTACAGGATATGTATTTACTGTAGGTGGAACAACTGTCAGTTGGGTTTCAAAAATCCAAAGTGTTGTTGCACTTTCAACAACAGAAACAGAGTATGTTGCTGCTACAGAGGCTAGTAAAGAAATGATTTGGTTACAATGGTTTATGGATGAATTGGGTAAGAAGCATGATATGGGCACGCTATACAGCGATAGCCAAAGTGCTATTCATATTGCAAAGAACTCAACATTTCATTCCAGGACTAAACACATACATCTCAAGTACCATTTCATACAGTTAGTATTGGAAGATGGAGAGTTGAAGCTGGAAAAGATACACACTAGCCAGAATCCTGCAGATATGCTAACAAAAGTTGTAACCAGGGAGAAACGGAGAATGTGCTCAGTTTCAATTGGTCTTCAAGGATGACGATGAAGATGAGGAATGGCCAGGTCTAAGGAGGATTCATTGTCCAGCAAATGAAGCAGCGGTGGAGTTGCTACAATCAGTCTCCAAGTGGGAGATTGTTGGGTGTGGAGCCTGATTATCTTGTTTATTTTGTATCACAGCATTGGACCCCCTGTACCTTAAAAGGGGCGGCAACACCACCTGTAATTAATCGCTGCCATGGGGGGTCTAGGGGGGGGCGGCAGCACTTTTCGGAGCCCCCCCCTGGCGGGGGATTTCGGGGGTAGCACCCCCGAAGCTAAAAACGGATGTAAATTTGCCTTGTAAAAGTATAGTAATTTCTAGTCAATCTGGGCCGTTCATAGGCAAATGATCTGACGGTAGAAGTTATGTTTAGATTAGGGTTTCTTTCCCTAGAAGGCAACCCCTCTTTTTTATGAGGGTATTGTATTGCGGCTGTGTATTGTATGTGCATTCTCAGAGCGAGAAACAGAGAGGGAGACTGTGAGAGAACAAAGGATATTATAGCGGATCTGTTGTAGGTTGTGTCTCTTCATTTTGTTGGATAATAGAAAGGAAGGACTGGCTGTTTGGAGTGGACGTAGCCCAAACTGGGTGAACCACGTATATCTGTGTCTCTCTGGTTTTATGTGTTTTGTGTGCTTGTATTTTCCGCATATCTTATGTATTGCATTGCTCTGTAATATATAATTTTCTAACATGTGTTAACGAAAATCCATTGTTTTCATGGTTGATAAAAAGTTTTCAGAGCAAAATCATCCCAGCAAAGGAAGGGCATCCCAATGGATCAGGCACAGGTCAGCCTCCTAGAGAACATGAATGGATGAGGCAACTGATTAGCCTCCCAGAGAATGCAAGTCTGAAGTTCTTGATGCCTTCAAGAAGGCACCATCCCCAAGTGGAGCCACTGTTAGCCACCTATAATATTTGTCATAGCAAAAGGTGGCTAAGACATTTTGAGCCTTCAAAGAACAAATTTCATTGCTAAAAATTGTTGGCTCTTGAAGACTCTAGAAGACCTCATGCCTCTATCCAAAATCTTCATTGTTGTTCCCATTTTATACTTAGAAATCCTGCTGAAATCATGAGAAGAAACTGCTGCAAAATCATCATTTTTTTTTTCTCCCTCCCCCCTCTTCCAAAGCTAACCTTCATTTGCTCCCCTTTTTTCTCCATAAAAATCCTTTTTTTTCATGATTCCTCCTCTTCCCTTCATGAAAATCACTGTTACAAAGTTAAAGACTCACTCTTTAACCTTACCGAAACCCTCCATTTCCTTTGATAATCGTTCAAAAACACAATTTTTTTTTTACTGGACTTAATCCCCTTTGGGCTAAGTCTCTGACCACTTCCGATCATATGCCCATACCTTGGGACCAAGCGCTAACTCTGGAGGCGCTTATCGC
Organism: Pinus albicaulis; assembly: GCA_034641835.2. Taxonomy (NCBI): domain Eukaryota; kingdom Viridiplantae; phylum Streptophyta; class Pinopsida; order Pinales; family Pinaceae; genus Pinus; species Pinus albicaulis. Next base: position 425,965,666 of record CM076575.1, on the reverse strand, counting down.
ATCGCACAAACCCAAGAGCGCGAGTCTTTGTGCCGTATTCCCAAAGTTCCGATGCGATTAGCTTTGTATTATCAAAACCCTGATCATATTGTTTATATATATATATATATATATATATATATATATATATATATATATATATCTTGTGGGCCCGCCTTCCACGCTAAAAACCATTGAATGATCCATGCCCGATCTCTTCTTTCCTTCGTAAATATTAAAAACCCATTTATCCAAAGTTTAAACTAAAAAGCCATAACCACGTGTTGAATATAAAATGGGTAGATTGAAAGACTGATCGCACAATTGCAATCGCAGAAAATAAAATGGGTTGATTGAAAAGCCCGGGCCTGAAGTTCCGATATGCGATAAGCCCCTTCCCTTTTAACCCCCCGATCAGATCATTCTCCATGCGCACAACGGCCCTGCAATCGGGTGCCTAGCCATTTTTTTTACGTTTTCCGCCTACGAAATATTAAAATTTTAAGTTATTTATCAAAACTTTGGTTTTTATTATTTCTCTAAGGTTTTCCGCCAGTCCGAAATCCAAGAAATCTCCACCGCCGATCTGATCTGCAGATCTGACGGTGTGGAATCCATCAAGCCTGGTGGTCCCTGCCATCCATTAACCGATTGCAAAACCGCATGGTATCTATCGCACCGCCTTTGGGCGAGGGCGGTTTTTTCTCAATCGGCAGCGATTCCATATGCTGGCTAACATGCGTCCCGAGCACTGTTCCGAAAACCACCATCCATCGCACATTAAAGTTCGGATGAGGATGCCCAGCTATATTGACCACAGCCGTCAGACCCGAACCCGCCCATCCAACGGCTATCACTCGTCGAAGATGCTCGATGTTTAATGGGCTACGGCACGGCATTCAATCAATTACCGTCGTCGATCTGATCTGCAGATCGACGGTCCACATTCCATTGCCCATATTCCATCGCCCAGTAAACGATTCCCGCTTTGACTTTTCACTTCCGCTCCCGACCGTCGATCTCTGCGCGATCGACGGTTCAGATTCATTCTCCTTTTCTACCTCTTCGTTAAATCTCAACCGTCGATCTCTGCGCAATCGACGGCTCGGATTTAATTTTTTTCCGCCCTTTCTACGATCTCTCTTGATAAATCTTGACCGTTGGATGATGCCATCCAACAACCATGCTTCCCCCACATATCCTCTGCAGCAATGAACCCACATACGCAGAATTTTATAAATATTTTTCATTTTTGCAGGATTTGAATGATTTCTTTACTACGTTTGAAGAAATTTCGAAGGGTGAGGGTGACGATCCTCCCGCCTTCGGTCTACCACAAAAAATCAACTGCAGGGTTTTTAATTTCACGTTTCATCATGTTTATCGAGCACAGATACCTTACGAACCCTGCACAGCCCTGCACAACAGCAAGAAAACCAGGAATCGGGCATAGTCAAATAGTATCAGTGTCGAAGACCAAAATGTAGCAGAACAAAGGATTAGAGACTGTTTTATGAGGATTATGGCTAAGATGGTTATCAAAGGCCTAATCCCCGATTTAAAACACAATTAAAGAAGAAAATCTTAAGTGTTTTATCAGACGGAAAGCCTCCACCGCCACATCTGAGGCTAATTGATTCCTCAGCTACCACAGTGCCACCTGTTCCTCAAAGTACTCAATCAGAGGCCAAAGTTATTGATCGAATGAAGATATTCACCTCAGCGCAGCCAGAAAGTTACTTCTGCAAGGAAACCTAATGCAAAAAATATCTGCAGAGTAACCCCGACACCCCACAGAGCCTCAAAGGTCAACAAAAGCTCCCACCGAGCTAATTCATAAATGTAAATCAGTTAATACAGACAGAATGTTTGAAAATTTCTTCATCGAGCCCCTCAAAGGCCGAGAAGTCCTGAATTTGTATTAATTGTCCTTAGAGATATTTTGTTACGTCTCACCTTCTCATTCTTCTATAAATACTTCTGTAGAAGATGAGAAACTGTTGGTTGCAGAACTTGGAAATATATTTGAGCAAAAACTTCTGATTGTAAATAGTGTTCACTGGCCCTTGGAGCCCTGCTTGTGATAGATTAGATAGGCTGAATAGTGAAGATGATTGCTGAACTGAAACATTGGACTTGAAGACTATAACTGGTTTGACATTAATAACAAGCAATTTCTTGGGATCCTGGTCTATATCACTGGTGAAGTGCTTCTTTCTTTGTTATGTTTTTCCTTCTATGTATGTCATCTTGTTTCACTATTCTCTAATAAAGGAAAACATTTATAGAGTTAGGACCTATTGTATATCAGTAACCTTCTCTAACTGAAAGCTTTATCTCAATGTTTTCCTCTAAATTGTTCATTTAAGAATGATTTAATACATTTTAAGCAGTTAGGAATGCTAGAGTTCCCTCGTCCTACTGTTTTCTTTAAACCTTGTTCTTGAAATTTATTTTCCTTATTTGCTTATTAAAGATGACTATGGAAGATATGGTATCCCCTGGTCCTATTTTTTCCCCAAAGGTAGATTCTGAAAGTTTCCCTTGGTGTTGACAGAAAGCAGAATAGGTTTAAAAGTACTTTATATGATCTTAGGTTACACTTTGTTTCTCTTATATGTTTTCATGCTTTCTGAAGGTAATTATCTGGATTACTGGATTGTTTGTCAATTAAGCTGCTTTAATACAAACTTTCCCAAGAGTTCAATGGTCAGCCCTGCACTTGGTTGGTTTTAAATAGTTACTTAAGAGGCTTATCTTGTTTGGACTGACTATAAATCCTTTGTGAAATTATTATCAGTTTCCACCCCTCCAACACTTTATTGTTTCCATTCCATCTCTCTAACCTCAATAATCTTGTGATATAGATGACTTGCCCCTTGGATCATTCTTGTTGTTGTTTTTCAATTAAAGCCCAGATATGACTCCATAGCCCAATGGACTAAAAACCAACATTATATCTATCTTTTTAGCCTATTCACTTGCAACTTCTCACTTTTGAAACTGTTTTGCATTTAGAATTTTCCCCTCAAGTAGTATCCATGCTCAACCATCCAAAAACAAACAAACCTTTGGCCTTCATAACTAGCCTAATATCATAACCCTAAACTTCAAAGACAAATCCATCTTTGTACATATTGGAGAGATCCCTCTCCAGATTCAGGAGGGCTAGATCCTAGAATCCCAAAGTTGGTTGAAACAATGTTTCTTCTGCAGTTTTAGTCTTACCAATCTGCTAAAATTATAGATCCCTAACAACACTAACCACCGTTCTCAATTATTGTGGGCACGAGACTTCTGACTGGCTGCTTCCTTACAAGAGTGATCCAGAATTCGGCCACACATACAAGGCACTCTTGGGGGTACACAAGTTCCAAATTTTCACGTCCAAGATGCACTGTTATGTCACCTGGGACACCTTTGTGTTCCTTCAAGCGAGCGTACGAAGATGATATGGGAAGCACACTACAGCCGGGTCGCTGGGCATTTCAGGGTTTAGAAAATAGTGGCAGTACTGCAGAAGTATTTCTATTGGCCGAACCTTCGACAGGATGTCAGGAAGCACATCAGATCCTGCACATCTTGCGCCATTTGCAAATCGATCATCAAGAAGCAAGGCCTCTATACTCCGCTACCTACCCCTAGTCGACCTTGGGAATCCATATCCATGGATTACATGTCAGGCCTTCCTTCTACTAAGCATGTAAATTACTATTTTTTCATGGTCGTTGATAGATTCTCGAAGATGGCCATTATGGTGGCCTGCAAGAAGAATATCACAACAGAAGCCAGTGCTAAACTCTTCTTTAAACGAGTGTGGGTGCACTTTGGGATCCCACAATCTATCATATCAAATCGCAATAGTAGGTTCCTCAGCACATTTTGGTCCAGCCTTGGGTCAATGTTGGACACCAAGCTCACCAAGTCCACAACTTTCCATCCCCAAATGGATGGCCAAACAGAGGTCATCAACATGATGATTGTACACATTATGAAAATGTACAATTCAAAGCATCCATGCACATGGGATGAGATCCTCCCCTATGTGAAACACAGTTATAATTGGGCTCTCCATAGCTCAACCGACCACAACCCCTTTCAGGTGGGCTTGGGATTCCAACCATTATGTCCCATTGACGTAGCCATTCCATTTACGTCTACTTAGGCCGATGCAGCTCATGTCCAGTATGAAGCTGACAAAGCGAAAAACTTCATCGAGCGCATTCAACACATCCGCCAACAAGTTCATGAAATATTGGACAGAGCCAATTCTAAGTACAAAAAATGACATGATCAACATCGGGTACCACACAACTTCCAGGTGGGCAACAAAGTGTGGCTACATTTGCAGAAAGAGCGCCTCATTGGACCCCACCGCAAGATTCACCCACTCTGATATGGGCCATACACCATCACCAAGGTGGTTGGGAACAATGCCTTCGAGCTCAGTATTCCACCATTCCTTGGTTTGCACCCAGTATTCAATGTGGACCGCCTTCATCCCTACTTCCAACCTCTACTACACATCTTTGACATTGCAAGACAACTCATAACAACAGAGTTAAACCAAAAATGCATGGAATAGGCCACCACAAATTGTATCATGGACATGCAAATCAATAACAATCGCCAACAGAAGATCTAGCTATATCGGGTTGTCAAATCTGGCCAACTTCTACGCCAAGGCAAGTGGTTCACCAGGGACCAAGCTCAACAGAAGTTTCCTCATCTCATGGAGGAACTCAACGCAATGGGGACCATTGCTTCCTAAGGGGGGAGGAATGATCCAGGTGGATATTGGTGGCCACCCACTTATTCCACTTGGGTCCCCACCATTGTCACTTTCATTTTTTCAGTTTCGGCACAACTTACTATTTTTTACAGTTTTTCGGGTCCTGAACTTCCGGAGCCATTTTGAGGCCCTAAACGACGTTTTTTGGGAAAACTGAGAGATCGTATGCCAAAGTTACGTCCTCGGAAAGTTGAAACACCAATTTACCCAAACGGTATGGTGCACATCAAACGAAGATCATATGGAAAAGTTACGTCCCCGGGAAGTTGAAACACCAATTTACCCAAATGGGGCCCATAGTTTTGGTGCTTCATCTCCTAGGGTTAGGGTTTTGGATGTTTAGGGTTTTCCATTGTTTCTAAATAATAAATAGGCCCTTGAGCCTCATTTTAACTCAGTTCAGAGGCTTGTAGCCTCCACATCTCTTCTCAGAGATAAGCTACCAATGCCCTAGCTAGTTTATTTCTATTTTTTCAGTAAGCAAATTTCAGTTCTTTGATATTAATAAAATGAAGTGTTATTTCCACTGCATATTTGTATTTATGGTTACATGTATATTCTGTTGCGTTCCTGCATAAATTTGGATCAAATACTTATCAAAATCATTGTGAAGTTTGAAGGACCGGGTGAGGAAATGGGAGAAAACAGAGAAAGATAAAATGCTTAGGGAGCTCAAGTATATAACGGGAGAGACAACTAAGCTCCTAAAATAAATTTAATAAGGGGACTCGAGTCCTAATAGATGGACCCGACTTAAACATCTTGACTCTGAAAGAAGAAAGATCCTGCTAATCCAAGAACAGTCTTGGTGACTCAAGAGTCGGGTAACATGGTTACTAGAAGGTGACAACAATACCAAGTTCTTCCATCATTTTGAAAATTGAAGGAAAAAAGTGAATTCGATATGGTAGATTGAGGTTAGTGGATGTTAACTCTACTACGGGTATCCAAGAGGAAGCTATGAAATTCTATGAAAGTATCTATAAGGGCAGGAAGATGTAGTATATGCAGAACAATTAAAGGCTCTGGAGGATTTCCCAAGGATGTTTGGGACCGAAGAAAATGAAAATATATAGAGGCTAGCAAGAAGATAAGAAGTGGAACATGTATTGAATTCATTTCTAGTTGATAAGATTCTGGGTCCAAATGGTTGGACCTCAGATTTTTTCATCCACTTCTCTGACATTTTCCTTCAGAATATCACGGACATGGTTGAGGAAGTCAAAAATACTAGCAAGTTCAGTGGAGGGATAAACTCGACTTTTTTTGCCCTAATTCCTAAGAAAAATGATCCTCGGTGTTTCGAGGATTATAGATCTGCCTCCTTATGCAATACCCTCTATAAAAATGTGTCGAAGCTGATGGTGGAGAGGTTGAAAGAGGTCCTTTCCCACTTTGTCACTCCAGAACAGTTAGGATTTTTACCTGGTAGGAGCATCCATGATGCAGTAGCTATAACTCAAGAGACTATGCATTCAATGAAGTCACAGAAAATCAAAGCAGGAATAATGAAAGTGCACTTGAGTAAAGCCTACGGTAGAGTGGACTAGGGTTTCCTTAAACTGATACTCCATAAGATCGGTATGCTCAGTGACTCGATCGATTAGATTATGGGCTACATCAATACAGCTACCATGTCCTTCATCATTAATGGCTCATCATCTAATTTTTTCCGACCAGGGAGAGGCCTCTAGCAGGGATCTGCACTATCTCCCCTCCTCTTCATTCTTGTGATGGAAGCTTTCATCCTGAATATTAAGCACACAGTGGAATTGGGAGATTTCTAGGGCATAAGAATTAACATCGAGAGGGATATCTCACACAATTTTTTTGTAGATGGCATCCTAATTTTTGGGCTATTGATTAAAATATGTTGGTGGGAACTATGAAAAATATTCAGTAATTTCTGCAGTACGTTGGGTATGGAGGCTAATGGTGGAAAATCATGTATCTACCATTCAGAAGGATCCAGGGAAACTATTGAATATATTAGAAATCTTTTCAATTTCCGAATGTCAAACTTTCATGAAGGGATCACTTACCTTGGTTTCCACTTGAGAGCTATGAGATATAGTGCAAGTGATTGGTACTAGATACAGGAGAGATATCAGCCTAGAATTAAGGTATGGTCAAGTAAATGGTTGTCAAAGGGAGGGTGGATGGTCTTAAATCTGGAAATACTACAACAATATACAGTTTATTGGGCACATTTATACCATATTCTAAAGAAGATAATCAGCAACATTCGAAATTATATGGTGGAATTTATCTGGAATGGAGGTATAGGAAGAGGATCTTATCACTTGGAAAAATGGGAACTGATAACAAGGACTAAGGAACTAGGGGGATGGCGGGTGATTGAACTGGAAACCTTTGGAAAGGCCCTTATGATTAAGTCACTATGGATATGCCTACACTCTCTGGGCCTTTGGAAGGACATAATGGAATGTAAATATTTCAAAAACAAATCGGTGGAAGATATAATTATGGAGGAAAACCGCAGAAGCAGAAGGGATCACCAATATGGACTGGATTCATTAAAATGTGGCATTAGTTTAAAGAAAACCTGGGATAGCACTTTGGAAATAGGGGACTTATCCAAATTGGTCATATAGGATTAGGCAGTTTCCCCCAGAACGCTAATATCATTTGGGAGCTGATATCGTTCCTACACTGGAAAGGTTATTACTTTTTAAGACAAATTCTGGATTGGCAAGAGAAAATCCCGAAATGTCATTCAGCAGGGCAACTGGGATTATCTGAATCTCTAATCGAAGAATGAAATAGATATTGTGCGAGTTTAAAAAGCATGGGCTTAATCGTAAATAGAAGGGGGGATCATGTAAAATGGGGAGGACAACTGAAAAAAGGCTAGATTGTTATCCGAGAGAATTACAGAGATATGATGAAAGTACTGGTGGGCTCATATCACCCCAGTTGGATCCAGGAACTGTGGAAATTGAAAGCACAAAAAAATTATTGTATTCTACTGGTTGGTGTGGAAGGACAAAAAACTGACATGGATCAATTTACAAAGAAGAGGGATGAATGGGCCAGGGATTTTTCGACTCTGTTGGAGAGCTCCTGAAGACAACACCCATATTTTTTATAAATTTCCTTTTACTAGGGAGGTCCTCCAACTGATATCCAGACAATTTCAATTTGAGACCCCCTCATATGATAGTGCAAAAAATTGTTTTTTATGGTGGTCGTGGAAAGGTAAGTCCTTCAGGAACATGCCCATCATATATCACTGGTGCGTGTGGTGTAGCAGAAACATATAGATCTTTGATGAACATTCTAGCACTCTAGAAAAGTTAAGCAAACAAGTTTTTATTATATGGGGAAACCTGAAGGTCAAAGAGAAAACACCTTCGGACCTGTCAAAGAGAAATCAACCACACGAAATTCACTACCCAATTGGTTTTTTTGATGGGGCAGCTCAAAACCAAAGGTGTGGTTGCGGTGTGTGGTTGATGCTATCACCTTCATGCCACTACAAGATCCACTGGTATGGCGGACAAGGTTCAAATAGGAGGGTAGAGACTTTGGCATTTCGGGGACTATTGTGGTTCACACATCACCTCTGCATTGACAAACTATCTGTTTTTTGGGACTCACAAGTCCTTATATATCATTTGAATAAAGGCTTTGCATTGAATCTTGAGAAACTAATAGATTGGATGGAAAGAATAGAGATCATGCAAAAAAGGTTCACTACCATTACTTTCTCTCATATCTACAGAGAAAATAACACACAAGTTGTTATTCTATCAAATAAGGGTTTAACCGGGAGATGTGGAGAAATGAACTATGAGCTGATTGAAGCTTCTAGTCATGGAGAAAAGGGAATGGTAATTTTTTTTCTAAATTTTCTGTATATGTAGGGTTTTGAATGCGGATCTGGGCAGTGTCTCCAAGCCACATCTACAGTCTCGGTTTTTTACTTTTCCAAGCTAATCAAGGGCTGCATTTCTTTTTGACTAAGATGTATTGACTAAAGAGAGTTACAACAGAGAGAATATAAAGAAAATATGTGAGAATTTATAAGGATCTCAATTAGAAACCATAATCAGAACAAGTGTTGTAGCCTTCTCCTCAGTAATGCTTCCCATAAGAGGTAAGGCAAGGTGTTGTTCTATCCACTTCAATTTGTGATCCACAATATTCAGGTGGCTATGCATGTGCTCTAGAGAGTGGAGGACATCATCCATATGCTCATGCCTATCAAGTAATGTGCACCACAAAATAAACTTAATTTTCCAATATAAATCAATGGTTTGCATATATTGGTAGAAGTGCCCTTTGGTGTGCTATATATCAAGGATCTAGTCATCCCATTCAACCAACACTTTAATTTCAAAGATGGATAATTTTTGGGAGGGAGCCTCACTCTCCACTCTAACAATTTCTTCCTGAATCGGATTAGGAGTAAGCTCCTTGTAGAGTCCTACAAATTCCTACAAATGTTGGTTCCTACAATATTGCCCCCTTTTTAAGTGCCCTCTTTGGGCCCTCTCCTGATAATGTGTTGCCATCCTATGAAATCTGGCCTGTTGATGTGGCATCTTCACTGATATTAACAGGTTCTAATGCTGTTGACACATAGGAAGTGGGAGATTTTAGTGATTAATACACTAAAAAAATGTCTTATTTTGGACAAAATATTCCACAGTAAAACTTCCAACCACAGTCTTCCAACTGAGACAGACACCTATACTTCCAAGATTCTTAATTCTCTAGAATAAAAAGTTTTTCAGTGTGCCTTTCTAGCAAGAGCGGCCTAAGAGTGATAAGTATCACAAAATGCTAGTGAGAAAGTTCTAAAGAAAAAAAAATGTAGACCAAAAATGAAGCTTCTCCAGTGTATAAAAAAATTGTCAGTAGCATTAGAAAAATACCTCAAATACCTCGATCTTGTCCTAACTTGATAACTCAGTAACCAAACAAGTTTTATCCACAGAGAGGACACGCCACAAGAATTACCGAGTGCAGAGTATATTCCCCTCTAAACAAGGTCAATAATGTCCAATTTCCTTTGATACCATGTGAATATAAACTAGGCCTTAAAGAATTAATAAGATTACGACTTATTGGACCATAATTCCTCTTCCTATTAATAAAATACTAGAAGTTATTAAGACCATAAACAAAATTCCTGCCACACTTTAGCACAAAAAATATCTAATCTAGGAACGAGAGAGAAAATTTCAAAATCCTCCACCCTTAGGAATTCCTAGTGTTCTCACACCACACACGATGACCATAGAACACAAGGACTAGCTAAAAAAATACTAGGACATCAAAATTCCTCTGATCATAAAAAAAAAAAAGTCAATAAAGGAGAAGACGCAACCTTGCAATATTGAAGATGGATTCACAATGACCATGAAAATATCTCATAACCTCTAATCATATCCAAAACCAAACCATGAAACTTCCTTGTGCCCAATTAGATCCAGTAGGCTTGCAAACGGGGTGAGGATAGATGCTAAGACTAAAGACCAAACATGTAGGAGAATTTCTTACCAATTGGTTCTTCTCTTGAAATTTTGGAGAAAAATTTGTTCCAAAGATATTAAAGTCTTAGGTGCCCAAACCCCAACAAGCCCAAGACTTCTGAAACTGAATTCCACATCTGTGCACAATTCAAAGAAAAAATTATGAATTAATCCATGTCTCAGGGGTCTCCTCCCATCTTTTCTTTTGAAGTCTAGACTAGCTACTACCAGAAAGGATCTAACCTTCTCCACTAACTTATAATTTCCCATAGCCTGACCTCCCCCAATCTCCTTCCAAGTATTTAACATGGTGGTTACCCTAATTCCTCCTTTAAACTTCAAAATATCATGCCATCTTTGTTCTCCATCCACAACTTTCATATTGTTCTCCATAAGCTCTTTTATTAATTCACACACAACAATAGTCATAAAAGTGTGTACTGCCATCATTAAATCTCCCTAGGGGATGGTGCCATGTCCCCTAGTGTGTTTTCTAGGTGGGTTTGTGTCTCACTCCCCCCTCCATCATGTTAGTCACCCCATCAGGTGTTTTTTGGTCCTTTTGAGCTAATTTCCATTAGGTCCATTTCAAAGAAGATTCAAGTAAAAGCTCCCATTTTGAGGCTACCTACTTAGAGGAGTACAAACACCCATGGTTGGATAGGAAATCGTCTATTTTGTTCCTCGTTCTTCATACTTGGAAAAAAACTATAGAGATAATCTAAGAAATGAGGGTGAAGACTTATTCCAGAAGTGATTCCAGTCTCCAACTTGATGACACCTTATGAATGTGGGTGTTATAGCATCATTTCTCACCTTGACATGATTTATGATTGCTTTATGGCTTTTGGGCACCCATTCCTACAGACTTGGACAAATTCACTTAAAAACAGTGTAAAATCCCTCATACGCGACTATGCCCGTGTTTTTCCGCGTGTATACGCGAGTACAGCTAGACTTTTCCGCGTATGCCATTAAAATGATTAAAAATATATATAAAAATCCCTAATTTCGCGCTGGGTTGATGGTTACTCAGGTAGTTCAACCACCCCAGCCCGTGGCCAACTGTTTCCAACTGCTGAAACTACTTGGAGGGACTATAAAAAGACCTCATGTGTATGGCCTAAGGGAGAGAGAATTATTGATATTATACTCTGTTGGTATTCCCTATCCAAGTCTGATTCCCCGTGCCTCCTGCACTTTCCCAGTTCATTGTAGGAAACCCTTGTTTCCTTGAGATACACATCCCTTCATATGTTATCTCGTATGCACCAGTTTGGAAGGAGTCTTAGCGAGGCAAGGGCTGGACGGATCCGGACGACGGTCTGCGAAGGCCTTGGAAGGATCAGGTGATCTCTCCACTTGATTACTTTTGTACGTACTATTTATAATACAGAAGTATCATGCTGTTCCTAAAATAAACGTGTTAGTGTATGCTTTTATGTATGAGAATATTTGTTATACAAGCATTCATTATGATTTATTTAATGTTTTATATGAATCTCACTAACATATAGAGTAGATATATGCTGTACAACTTGTCCTTTGTGCTGGTTTCTTCTTGTATTTCAGGTTAAGGAGGAAGGACGGTTGTAGGGAGTTTGGACTCCACGTGGATCTACTTCAAATGTAGGACCAACGGGTAAATCTCTCATTCTGCTCTATTTAGTTTTTCTGAACGTGCATGGTTGTGTGAGTCTCTGTTAAGTAGTACGCCCCTGCTCTGTGGAGGTTGTATCCCAACCAACCTCTAGGGTGTTAATTCCCCGAAACAGAACTGGCGTCTCCGCTGGGGAGGAACTGGATATATGAGATGGATGCCATTGCATCCTCATTATTTCGAATTGTATGTTTCCCCCACGAAGGGAGGATAGTCACGGTGGATCAACTGGACTGTCCTCCTGTAGACCTGGATGCGCCTTCTGACTCATCTGTTCCTAATTTGGATAATACTAAGGCGCCTGTTGAGAATCTAGGAGTTGGAATGTATTCTTCCCTGATGGGTTCTTTTGATCTTCCTCCTCCTAAGGTGTCTATTAATGCTATTTCATCCTCCAAGGCTCCCCTTCGAAGAGAGTTCTTTTGAACTCATTATTTTTCGGACCCTTGGACCTTACCTTCCCCAACAGCCACATTGGAGGAAGGGCAAGTGGGTGGGATGGCATTCCCGATTTCTGCAGCTGAGATTGCATATCAGTCTATTGTTGACACTGCAGAATCTGATCCAGCTCCTCTTTCACCTGGAAGCGATGGCAGGTATAGATAGACCGTGGGATGATTTGCATCATCGGTCTTACTTCCTACCTGACTTGAGCGAAGTCGAAACAAGTTTTCCAAATCCTCAGTCTCCTGGACCTGTTCACCCAGTCTTGAGCCCCTTAGCACCAGCACAGGTTTATGCTGAAGGGAACATGGCTGTGATCTCTCCTACTATCCCGGTGAACATCTCCAGGAATCCCAATATTGTCGAGAATGTCTTCATTGGAGCTGAATGTTCCCGTGAAGAGATTCAAATCTATACCGAGCTCTTCAAAGAGTATAGGGATGTATTTGCTTGGTCTTATGAGGAAATGCCTGGCATAGACTCATCTATTGTCCAGCATGAGATCAAGACGTATGAAAACGCTAAGCCGGTGAGGCAGTTGCTTCGTCCGATCACATCCACTCGGTTATTGGGATTCATCGTGCCTTCGGAAGGGATAGGGGTAGATCCCTTTAAGGTTGAGGCAATTTTTTGGTTGCCTCCCCCGTTGGCGGAGCCCCGCAATGGGCTCTATTTGAAGAAGTATTATGCCTAGGCTTCGGCCTGGCATTTTGCTTTTGTATATAGCTTGTTTTTGTATTTTTCACATATATTGAAAAAATCCAAAAAATAATATAAGTTAAAAAATTGCAATCTTTGGGGTCGAAGCTCAGGATTCTTCTCGGAGAAGGATATCATCAGAATCGTACCATACCCTAAATGCTTTCACTTTCCAGATAGAGGTCAGTTGTATTGAAAATTTTCGCAAAAAATTTCCTTATGCTTATTTTTTCGATCTATCTTATGCTGTATAACTCGATTGCTTGGAAGTGCCCAGTTTGGTATATTTTCAGGTACATTTTGACAATTTTGAGATTTTTCCCGATTTTTGATCCATGATTTCTGACTCGGCAGGTATATGATCTTCACTGGCATATAGGTTAGGGAATCACTTTCCGTTGCATCTTGCATACTAGCCTCCATACTGATCACTTGCCTTAGGGTCGATCCCATCAGGTCATGAGTATTACACCCATTTCACTCGCCGATTTTTAATCATGACTTGATGGTAGAGCCTTCCTTTACATGGGCTTCCTAGTTAGTTCCTCGATATCACTTGTTGCCCATGCTGCTTTTTATGTAGGCTCGGGAGTCCTCTTTAGTCCCGCCATGTCTTCTGTGTTGAAGCTTCATTCTTCTCCTTCATCACTTATCATTTTTCTAGCTTATACCCTAGAGGCTCCCTGGTGTCGTTAAGTTGTATTACTGCATTGCATATTGGCTACTTGTTTATCTTGGCCTTTAGCCGGCTTCATTTGGACTCGATGTTTAAGCCAACTTTTGACCTTGAATTTATGTACAAGTTAACCATTGCATGCACTTAGCTATCACGACTTGACACCTTTTTACCCATGGATGGAACGTTCCTCTCAGTATCACTTACCAGTTTTCGCCACCTTGCATTGAGCATAGGATTGTTCCAATCCCAGGAACTAGTGCATCTGATTTCTTGATACTCGTTCTATCCATTGTACCATAGCATTCTTTTATTCCTTTTCAGGCTTATTATATGAAAAAGACAAAAAAATCAAATATAACAAAAAGAGCGGGAACGGGATGTATCTTCGTTATTTTGATGGCAGTACAGAGTCAGTTTGTCGCCCTTGAACAAAGCACATATACTTATATATTTCCTTCATTTGGGCTGGTTCTAGTTTTGACCTAGGTTCAGCCTTTACCATGTTTCACTTGTCAGTTCTCCCCCGGTTGGTTATCTCTTCCAATCATATGGAGAGTTTGTTTTGCCTCCTGCAGGACAGACTTATACAGTGTCACTTTTTACTGCCATGGTCATCACAGAGTCGTGCTTTTTTGTTCAAGGGAAGTTTAGCCTGAGTCGGCCATTCTGTGGTGTCTCTTGACTCATTATTCAGTCGGCCTTCCCGGTCTTGTCGGTATCATGTTCTATCACATCAGATGTTTTGGTCTTCTGCTCGTGCTGGTTTGAGAAGGTCCCCATTGACTTCTTGCCGGCGGGTTTGTCTCTTATCGACTACGACACATTGCTCTGAGAGCAAACCTAGAGCCGCACCTTGGGCCTATTTCCATCATTGATAGGTGACCTCGTGCTCGGTATTTGATCATCATCATGGGTCTTTGACTGAGTGGTTTCCCCTGTGTTTGACGTCAGCACACATTATCACACTTGGGATTCGTGCAGTACCTTGATTTCCATTTGACCCTATCGGTGGATTTCTCGCCTCTGTGTCAACTTTCATTATTGGTTGGTTCAGAGGGTCTTTTCCGTGCGCTAGCTTCATCTTGTGCATGTCGGAAACGTACTTCGGTTTGGTTCCGTCACTCTACTTCGTTCGATCCTTCCAAATCTTGGCCTGTGGGTTACACTCGCGCTGGACTGATGTGGGATGCCTTAATGCCTTCCTTCCAGCAGATCTTTTCCCATCGACTACGACTCATTGCTCTGGGAATAAGGTCTAGAGTCTTTTTGTCAGTACCTTAGGGTTTGCAGTCATCAGTGGCAGACTCTTCGCTATCGACAGTGGGGATTCATCATTGCCTCCTGATTGATAGATTCTTTCAAGTGTTCAACTTCAACTCATTCATTCACACTTGTCAGATTGTACTGGGGCACCTTAACACTCATTATCATTATCGGTGGGTTGTCTCACGTTGGTTAATGGGAAACATCATTGCCCGGTAATCCAACGATTTCTCACATGGTCGAATTCAGCTCATTTATTCCCATTGTGTAGAATTGTGCCGTCGTGATCGGTGAAGACCTCGGGTTGCATCAGCATTTCTTGGTTCACTGTTGACAGTCCTTTCAGTTTCTGCCAGTGTTGCCGTCCACCCTTATATGTTGCAGTTCAGCACAACACCATTTTATATGTTGGTCCCCGAGTTGCGTGATTGTACCGTTTGATCCACCACTTATGATCCGGTACTTGGAGATTCAGTTACTTATTTGATCAGACATCCAGTTGCACCATCTTTGCTCAGCTTTCTATATGTGATACTTGGACATTGCTACAGACTTGTATTTCCGGGCCCTGCTCAGATGATTCACTATGTACTTTCAGTTCAGTTATACTTGTATACATATTGGATCTATTTCAGTACTTTCCATATGATGTATTTTTTGACTGAGCATGGGTATGCCCGCCTCAGCATGAGTTGACTCTCTGGTTTCTTTCATTGGTTTTTGGCAGGCTGAAATTTGGTGAAGTCCTCTCTTGTCCTTGCGAAGTTCTTTCTATGTGCATAATAAATTTCGGCCATCATGTACCCCTTCTGACCTCATATATTAGGGGGCATCTGTTATAGCATCATTTCTCACCTTGACATGATTTATGATTGCTTTATGGCTTTTGGGCACCCATTCCTACAGACTTGGACAAATTCACTTAAAAACAGTGTAAAATCCCTCATACGCGACTATGCCCGTGTTTTTCCGCGTGTATACGCGAGTCCAGCTAGAATTTTCTGCGTATGCCATTAAAATGATTAAAAAATATATAAAAAATCCCTAATTTCGCGCTGGGTTGATGGTTACTCAGGTAGTTCAACCACCCCAGCCCGTGGCCAACTGTTTCCAACTGCTGAAACTACTTGGAGGGACTATAAAAAGCCCTCATATGTATGGCCTAAGGGAGGGAGAGAATTATTGATATTATACTCTGTTGGTATTCCCTATCCAAGTCTGATTCCCTGTGCCTCCTGCACTTTCCCAGTTCATTATAGGAAACCCTTGTTTCCTTGAGATACACATCCCTCTATATGTTATCTCGTATGCACCAGTTTGGAAGGAGTCTTAGCGAGGCAAGGGCTGGACGGATCCGGACGACGGTCTGCGAAGGCCTTGGAAGGATCAGGTGATCTCTCCACTTGATTACTTTTGTACGTACTATTTATAATACAGAAGTATCATGCTGTCCCCGAAATAAACGTGTTAGTGTATGCTTTTATGTATGAGAATATTTGTTATACAAGCATTCATTATGATTTATTTAATGTTTTATATGAATCTCACTAACATATAGAGTAGATATATGTTGTACAACTTGTCCTTTGTGTTGGTTTCTTCTTGTATTTCAGGTTAAGGAGGAAGGACGGTTGCAGGGAGTTTGGACTCCACGTGGATCTACTTCAAACGTAGGACCAACGGGTAAATCTCTCATTCTACTCTATTTAGTTTTTCTGAACGTGCATGGTTGTGTGAGTCTCTGTTAAGTAGTACGCCCCTGCTCTGTGGAGGTTGTATCCCAACCAACCTCTAGGGTGTTAATTCCCCGAAACAGTGGGATCCATTTTGGAGCTTCAAAGTCACATTGATGATCATTTGTGAGTCTCCTTCCACCATAATTTGCAAAGTATCTATGCCTAAGAATATTCCAATCCCATACATAGGCCAAATAATTTAGCGAAATTATTACTATTCATCCCAATTTTTATAGAGTAAATGAACTCTAACATGCCTCTATAATAATGGATTATTCCTCCACAACCTATAGGCCCCACATTTCGTTTTGTTGCACCATCAAAATTTATTTAAAGAACTCAAAAGGAGGGGTTTTCTAGTTAGTTGGACTAGAAATTTGACTAGAGGAGGGAGGAGAGGGATGGATCCCCTTATAAGGTGAAGGGAATTGTTCCTTTGACGACCTTGTTTCCTAGCTTGGCGCATGCCAGTCTTGACTCGACCACAACATTTCTAGAATTGATTCCTTGATTTTCTTTACTACAAATTTCCATGTATAATCCAAGGATGATTTTCCTTTATATATTCTTATATTGTGCTATTTCTAGATCACCCACAATACAAATCTAGGTGATGAAGTAAAAATTTGGTTTGGAACTAGATTGGATAAGTTCTGAGATCTCAAACAAATTATGGTATTAGATAAACTTATTGGGTGTTTGTTTAATCTCCATAGGTGGTCTAACAATTTATTCCATGGACTCCCCATAAAGAAAGTACAACAATTAAACAAATGCTCTGGGTCTTCTAAATGTAAAAGGCATAAGGAACATCAATATGGACCTTGGTAGTTCCTCTTTAGGATGTTTTACCACGTCAATGGTTTATTTCGAAGCAAGAGCCATAGGAAAATGGAGTTTTTTTTCCGTATATTTTTCTTCTATATTTTCACCTATACATCCTCCCTTTCAATCTCTTGAAATCCTACTTTTAGTTGATAAGCTTCATTAAAAAATAAGGTGTATCTTGGCTAGTACCCACATCATAGCTTGTCTTCTACATTGGATGCAAGAATCCTCCATTTTCTGTAAATAGTTCCAAAATTGCTACCACACCATCACATCCGGCTTTGGGTTCAAATTTTCTAGTGTGATCCACAATTTCCATCTATGATCTAGTTCCCCCTCCCTCCAATAATACACTATCACTATTATTTCATGGTCTATTATTTTTTGTCTTAACTTCTCTATGTCATCTCTTTCTCTCAATTTAGGTAATTTCTTCTAGGCATCATCCCAAAACAATGCCAAATTTACATCCTTTATCTCCCAAAAGTAGTGTTTTTGAATCAATTCTAGGCCTTTTATTTCTAAGTTCTAGATTGACAACCTAGGGAAATGGTGTTACACAACATTTTTTCAATATCTCTGCAATCCCCAACTCGCACATTGGAGGGTCATTTCTATGACCAATGCATAGTGTCATGATTTGAAAATTACATCCTTGCATCCCTTTTGATGAAGGAAACATTCTCCTTGTTGACATTTCCCTGAGCAGAGCTGTGGAAATCCTTATTTTTGCCTTGGCACGAGTAGCCCTTTATCTCCTCGCGCCGACCTGGGAATTTTACACTAAGCCCGCGCCACGTGGGACTCTGTCACAGTGTGATGCCCACACCAAGCTATTTATGAAATGTTTTTTAAAAATAGAGGCGAAGGTTCCACTCCAACCACCTCGGGGTTGAGTCATTGGGAGTGGTTGAACTGAAACAACCACGAGCCTCCTCCTTTAGCTAGTAGTTTCCACCTCCCTTGGAACACTCCTAAAGGATAGGTCTCCCTTCCACATTTGTAGGGATCCCAACCTCCTCCTTTGCCTCTATATAAACAAGCCTTCTCTCTTTATGAAAACTAGCTGAATGGCTGAAGCTGAACAAAGAGAATAATATAGTTGAAGTGTTGAACTTGAGAGACTAAGATATAGTTGAATAACCAAGTTATGAGAAGGTGAAACAAGGAGAAATCCATCGAGAGGTCCCATTCCCGTCCGAATTCCCCGAAGAGATTTGAGACATGCTTCACCCGAGCCCCGTTGGAGGAGACCACAACGTTAGAGCATGTTTGTATCTCTTCTTTCTACCTCGGTCGCAGTTGTACTCACGTTATGCTTTGCGTTCCGTCCACCCTTTTCCATGTTTTTAAATTTCCACACGAGGGAAAAATATTTACTGTTGATCAATTGTCATTATTAACCTCTTCTTTCGAGAACAACGTTCCGTATGTGGATAAGATTCCTACTCCCTTTGAGAGCGTTGGGCCGAGTCTCTTCAAGGATCTAGCCCTCATGGGTATTTTTCCCCTTTCACCACCAAAGACTGTTCAAATTAATATGATCTCTCGGTCGAATGACCCGTGGATTATCCCTTCACCTGAACAAGCCGATTCATATGGAGATTCGATGCCTTTGAGTCTGATTGAAATCGATTATTGTGAACTCATTGTTGCATCGGATACTCCACCATTTGATGGTGCTCCTTTAAGCTTGTATCTTGACGTGTATTCTCAATCCCCCTAGCTTGGCGATTCAGAATCGCCTGATCCTTTGAAAGAAGTGTTTCCTTCCGACGAAGCTATCGTGGAAGCCATATCTCTCGAAGGTTTGCCATGGGACGATAGTCATCATCGTTCTTCGTTTATGCCTGGCCTTGGGGTTATGTCTACATGTCCTGAGCATTTTGCGTCTCAAGTCCCTTATCCTCCACTTCAAATGCCAATTATAACGCATGAAGTCTTCAAAGAAGGTAACTTGAGCAATATCACACAAACGATGCCTATTGACATTTCCGTGAAGCCGGGAATTGTCGAGAACATCCATGTGGGAGTCACTTGTTCTTCAGATGAAGTCCAAGTTTACACTAGTCTTTTACGAAAATTTCGTGATGTTTTCACATGGTACTATGAAGAAATTCCCAGCATTGATCCTAGTATAGTGGTGCATGAAATACATACCTATCCTGGTTCGAAGCCTGTTCGCCAGCGTCTTCGTCTGGTGCACCCTAGAAAGGTTGCATCCATCAAAAGTGAAGTTGAAAAACTTCTCAAAGCTGGTTTCATTTATCCAATTCCCTTGATAGATTGTGTTTCGAACATCATTCCTGTCTATAAGAAAAAAATAACTGTCTGTGTCTGTGTTGATTACCATGACATAAATCGGGCCTGTCCTAAGGATGATAATCCCACTCCCTTCATTGATCAAATCATTGATGACTATGCCGGGAGTGAGATTTTTTCCCTTATGGACGGTTTTTCTGGGTATAATCAGATTAACATTCTCCCAGCTGATCAACATAAGATGGCTTTTATCTGTCCTTGGGGTACCTTCGCATACAAGAAACTCCCTTTTGGGTTGAAGAATTTCGGGGCCACTTTCCAGCGAGCGATGTCCTACAGTTTTCATGACATTCGTCACATCATTCAGCCTTACTTGGATGACCTTCTGGCTCATTCAGCCAAGCGTAGGGACCATCCAGACCATCTTTGTCAGATCTTTCTTCGTTGTCGACACTACAACATTCGACTTAATCTGCATAAGTGTGTCTTCTGCATCGATTATGGTAGAATTTTAGGGTTTATCATATCTAAAGATGGAATTAGCCTTGATCCACTTAAGGTTGAGGCTATTGTTAATCTCCCCTCTCCATCCTCATTACATCAGTTGTAGATTCTGCAAGGTAAGGCCAATTTTCTATGCCGTTTTATACCAAACTATGCCGAAGTAGCTAAAGGATACATGCGACTTTTGAAACAGGACATCCCTTTCTGTTGGGATGAGGTTGCTCAACAATATTTTAATACACTCAAGACATTGTTGGTCAACGCTCCTTTGTTACATCCTCCAAATTATGATCGTGATTTTTCCCTTTACTTAGCTGCCACTTTTAGTAAAATTGCCATGGTTTTAGTTCAAGACGATGATGCTGGTCACAAACATGTCATTTATTACTTGTGTCATAACCTTCTCGATCCTTAAACGTGTTATGCTCATGTCAAGAAGTTAGCACTGGCTGCGGTCCAAGCCGTCCAAGGCTTTCGTCATTATATCCTTTTGCATATGGTGACTATGATTTCTAATTGTAACCCCATGACCTATATTTTGTCTCGACAATTGCTAGGGGGAAAGTACTCAAAGTGGATCGTTATCCTCCAAGAGTTAGATTTGGAATTTACTACTGCCAAATCAAAGAAATCTCTAGTTTTTGCTGATTTGCTTTGTTCCCTTCCTTCCGACTCCGCTCCGTCTAATTCTGAGGACCATATTCCAGACGATACACTTTTCTTGATTAGAACTCTCGATCCCTGGTACAGTGATATCATCGTATATCTCCAGACTTCCACATTTCAGTTTGAGTTTACAAAGGATGCCCGCCGTCATATCTGGCATCACTCGCAACCTTATTGCATAGTCGGAGATACGCTCTATCTCATTGGAGTTGATTCCATACTCCGCCGATGTTTGACCCTCGAGGAAACTGAGAAAGTGTTGAATGATTGTCGCAGTGGCGCCTGTGGTGGTCACATGTCTGGTTACGCTACTGCACAGAAGATACTTCGTGCCGGGTATTTTTGGCCTTCCATTTTCAAATACTATATTGTCGCAGTTCGTAAATGCCATGATTGCCAAATTTATCAACACAAGATGCATGCGCCACCTGTTCCCCTTCACCTTTTCATTACCATTGGTCCCTTTGCAAAATGGGGCATCAATTTTATGACGTGTAACCCTCACTTGGCTGGGGGGCATGCTTATACTATCGTAGTCGTGAACTGCTTCACCAAATGGGCCGAAGAAATGCCTACACTTTCCGCAGACGGTAAAACAACCGCTCAGTTCATTTTCAATCATATTATTGCTAGGTTTGGTGTCCCTCAAGCCATCGTTACCGATCATGGTTCCCATTTTCGCATTATATGGTGGTAGAGTTTACTTCTAAGTTGGGTCTGTGTCACGACAGCTCAATGTCGTACTACCCTCAAGCTAATGGCCAAGTTGAAGCTATGAAAAAATTTCTTATCACAATGCTTTAGCGTACGATTGGGATCCACAAATCAAACTGGCATCTCATGTTATTTTTGGCTCTTTGGGCATACCGAACCTCAGTGAAGAGTGCGACTGGATTCACCCCTTTTCAGTTGGTTTATGGTCTGGAAGCTACTCTCCTGATTGAATGTGAAATACCTTCGCTCAAGCTAGCTGTAGAATTACTGCCTAACACTTCGCCGGAAGAAGAGCATCTCCTTTACTTATAGAGGTTAGATGAAACTTGTCGCTTAGCTGCTTTGGTCATCGAGGCACAAAAGAAGTGAGTCAAAGCTCATTTTTATCAATCAGTTTCCCCTCGTTCTTTCGTTGAAGGAGATCTCGTCCTCCTATATGCACAAGCTCATGATAAGCTGGGGGCAGGTAAATTTCAACCTATGTGGCATGGGCCCTACATCATTAAACATGTGTTGCAAAATGGGGCCTATGAGCTTATTTACTACGAAGGAAATCCTCTTGAACAACCCAGAAATGGGTTATATCTCAAAAAATATTATGCATGAGTCATTTGTGCATATCAGGTGTACTTAGGTGTTATTTTCATTTTTTGTACATGTTTTTGGGTTTGGTGTGCTTTGTGATAATTTTATTTCTTATTGGGTCTTGCTTATTGTGCAGATGTCTATTATCCCTTATGTCGGTTTCACGGATGGTGCTTCCCGCAGTACCAAGAATTTGTCTTCAGCAGCCTGGGTAATTTATAATCCTGCTGGTGAGTCGATACACCTGAAAGGTATTTATCTAGGACGAACTACAAACAATGTTGCTAAATATAGCACTATCATTGAGCTATTAACCAAGGCAATTAACCTCAGCATACGCACGTTGCTTGTAAATCTAAATTCACAACTTGTTGTTCTACAACTCAATAATAATTATTCTGTTAGAAATCCGCACATTCTGAGATTGTATTTATGTATTTGTTTGTTGGAAAGACATTTTGATTTCATTACTTATCAACATATTCCTAGTTGAATGAACATGTTAATTGATACAGTGGCTAACATTATATTAGATAGACATTTGCATAATTTGTAAAAACGTCGTCACATGTAAAAAGATCCATGGAAGGAAATAGATGTATATATATATATATATATATATCGCATGTTCGAAACTGTGTGCGTCATAACGTCAAAAAATATGTGTATTTTTCTGTGACATCCCGAGACATCATGTCTCACAAAAATATGTAGATAAAATAAACCTAGGTGTCTAATCAGCATGATGCTCATGATAACATGTCACAGCCTGTACTAGCTACCTCAGTAAGCGGTGGATTCGGCTAGACACTCCTACAGTGTGTCTCTGATAGGCGCAAGGAACATCATCAAAACGTGCATAGTCTGGGACTCCTCGGGTGATCCCCTCCAGGTTGCGCACTATCTCATATTCCTCGCTGCCCTCACCTTGAGGGTCGAAATCGCGAGGGACTCACCTCGCTATTGGTGACATGCCGGCAGGTCTCTCTGGGCCAACATCTACATCACATAGCTTTAATGTCAAAACATACATAAACAAAAAAAATCATAATACTCATAAAATTTAAAAATTGAGTCTTACCCAAATATTTTTCCCAATATTCTCCCTCTAGGAGTGGGAGGTTTGGGTCACCAGTAAAGTCTAGGCTAGAGTAGGTCCAATCCTCCATGACAATCAGTTATCGACAGAGCCAATCGAAAAATTCTGACCTCCAAGACATCTGTTGGTCGCCCCTTGCCCTTGGCATTAGTGCTGCCCATCGGGCCATCCAAGGTTCTCTCGCTGGTGGATTCGGAACTATAACCTCCTGTCACTGAAATATTGGTAATAATTCCAAGAATAACGA
Source organism: Pinus albicaulis (assembly GCA_034641835.2). NCBI lineage: Eukaryota > Viridiplantae > Streptophyta > Pinopsida > Pinales > Pinaceae > Pinus > Pinus albicaulis. The sequence goes on along the minus strand of CM076575.1, from coordinate 425,942,008 downwards.
TACCAAGATGGATCCATAACCAAATTGTTTCAGTTTTTCCTTCTTGCACTTGGTTAATTGGTGCTTCATGTTTATGGTCACCACCTCTACCCAGTTAAAGAGGATCAGTGCCATGCAGTCCACAACAAGAAGCAACTGTGTCTTTGTTGCTTTGTGCAATGCTTGCGATCCCACAACATGAGTAATGGTATGCAATACCACGTGTAGTGTCAAATCCGGGATATTTTGTATATCAACTTTCCCTCTACCGATTCCTTTCCGCGCTCCTTGACATACTCTATCTATTACCATGGATATTTTTTCCATGCAGGGTCGAGTACTTGTTAGGAGTGGTGCTGCACCTCTCCATGATAATCCTGTGATGAAGTACACATCGGAAACATCAATCTTGAGTTCCTGATCCCGTAGGATGAACTTCTATTGATCTTCGTCCCATACAATAATAAGATATTGTAGCAATTCTAGTTGGGCTCGGAGACATGGTGTGAGGAAGAACTTTTTCAAACCACAGTTCCTGAGGGCTTCCATAACTCCCTCATTTTCCATGGCTAATTCATCTTCCTCACTACGTTCTCGTTCTTTCCATTCAATGACCATTTTTCTCTATTCTACCTGTAAACACACACATACAAGTAATATTAGTCAATATTTATCCTTGAATTTGTAAAATATTTGGACATTTGGTGAGTATTTTTGCTTGAAATTTCGTTGCGCCATTGGCGTGCCTTAATGTTAAAAATAAGGCGGTCGGCACGACTCCGTGCCCGAAACCCGCGCCGACAGCGCAACCCTAAATTTTGCAATTTCCCCTCCCAAATTCAAAATTGGCAAATGCAGGAAGAAAGGAATAGCTTAAAATGACAAGAGGGATCTCAGCTCTTACCTAGAGTTGACGGATTTACGATTGACATACTGGATTGGCCGCTATCGTCGCCACAAGATTGCACAGTAAAATGGGTAAAAATTGCTCCACAAGAGGTAAAAAGTAAAAAGTAATTGTTTTTTACTATTTTTGGCATTTTATAGCTTTTTACAACCCTAATTAGGTTTTAAGGCATGTTTTTCGATTATTTTATGATATTATTTTTTAAAAATACGTTTTATACATATCTCTTGTGCATCAACAGGTTTTTTCACGTGACAAGGATGAAGTGACAAGTTATATTTTATACTTTTTCGGACTCGGTAAAAACACGAAAAAGTCACTACTGGAGTCATCTTTCAGCTCTTTTCTGACTCTCTAAAATTGAAAATATTACCGAGACGCTTGTCATTTTGAACTCGTTAAATGGCTACAAAACGATATCTACCCAGTATACGTTTACCCCTTTTTCGAGCGAGGATGGATTATTTACGAAAAAGGAATACCTTAGCCTATTGTGACTAAGAGGTTCTCTCAGACACAGTTTTCTACCTTTTCGGATTTGTGAGACTACCTATGAAAAGGGACTGCTGGAGTTTTCCTTTTTGCCTTCTTTTCAAACTCTCTAAACATGAAAAGATGCCGAGTTCCCCCTTTGTCAGACTCGTTAAACCCTGATGACATTGAACCTCGTCACCATGAAGTTATTCGAGTTCCTCCTTCCTAGGGCTCGTAAAATGTACTAGGATGGATTTTTCTGAAGGAAAAACTTATAGTGCAAGAATATGTTATCCCCTTCAAGCTTGTTTTCAAAAATAATTGGGGTACTCGCCAGAAATGATAGGGGAAAATGGAACCAGATTTTAGTTGTGTTAGCAGTATGTCGCTCTTGAACATGGCACTTGTTTGCATTCGTGTTGGGTTGGGGACATCTCATTCCGTCATTTTTTTCCTCCATGGGTTTGGGTAATCTCTTTTTACCTCTCATTTTCTCTTTGCCACATCATCATGACCTCAGATCCTTTGATGTCAAATACTGCCAAATATAGTGTCGTGTTGCTGATATGTTCAAGATAAGTTCACCTCTGCAGATTTTTCAACCTCCCTCTGATTCTATGTTAGTCCTGATTCACAAACATCATATTCCTCTATCTCATGTCGATGATGTGGGAAACATTATGGCCCTCCTTTGACCAGGTCACTTCCTGTCGACTTCAGCTCATTATCCAGGAAACTGATCTAAAGACTCCTTCCAGTACCTTGGACCCTGCATGCCTTAATGGCAAGTTCTTCGCATTCGATGCAAGGTCCACATCATTGGCCTTTGATCGACTGACTCCATGGGTGTTCGACGCCAGATCACTGTTCACATTCTGTGGATTGTACCTTGTGTGACTTGAGAGCCATTGTCATTATTGGTGGTTTCTCTTGCGTCTGTTAACAACTTTCATCATTGGCTAGTAATCAAACTATTTTATTGCATGCTCGAATTTAGCTCATACATTTGCATGCTAGAAATTGTACTTGTTCGGATCGAGATGGAGCGCAAGAACCTGGATTTTGTCTGAAAAGATCCAAGCTGTGGGTTCGTTGTGGATTATCATGACTTACTTCATGACTCTTTGATTGTATGGTTGTGACCATACCTAAGTCTATTTGTTGATATTTACTATTGGATGGCTGCGTCCATACCTAGATCTCAGTTTTTATACTCTAATATGGATGGTTGTGCCCATGCAACATGTATCAGAGATATCGGTTGTATTTTTGATTGTAGGTTTTTCGACAGCGATGTTTGGTTCGAACGCATTCTCATAAAGCATTTCGCCCCTCCCTCTCCCTCAGACCTCATGCTTTAGGGGGCATCTGTTACACAAAATTTTGTCACTGTCCCTTCAATCCCCAACTCGCACATTGGAGGGTCAATTATGTGACCAATGCATAGTGTCATGCTTTGCAAATTACATCCTTGCATCCCTTTTGATGAAGGAAACATTCTCCTTGTTGACATTTCCCTGAGTAGAGCTGTGGAAATCCCTATTTTTTCCTTGGCATGAGTAGCCCTTTATCTCCTCACGCCGACCTAGGAATTTTACACTAAGCCCATGCCATTTAGCGCTCTGTCACATTGTGATGCCCGTGCCAAGATATTTATGAAATTTAAAAAAAAAATAGAGGCGGAGGTTCCATTCCAACCACCTCGGGGATGAGTCATTGGGAGTGGTTGAAATGAAACAACCACGGGCCTCCTCCTTTAGCTATTAGTTTCCACCTCCCTTGGAACACTCCTAAAGGATAGGTCTCTCTTCCAAATTTGTAGGGATCCCAACCTCCTCCTTTGCCTCTATATAAACAAACCTTCTCTCTTTACGAAAACTAGCCGAATGACTGAAGCTAAACAAAAATAATTATACAGCTGAAGTGATGAACTTGAGAGACTAAGCTATAGTTGAATAACTGAGCTATGAGAAGGTTGAACAAGGATAAATCCATCGATAGGTCCCTTTCACGTCTGAATTCCCCGATGAGCTTTGAGACGTGCTTCACCCGAGCCCTGTTGGAGGAGACCGCAATGTTAGAGCATGGTTGTATCTCTTCTTCCTACCTTATAATATAAGTGACTATTGTCTAGTTCTCATCTTGTGTTTTATCTCTATTGAATGCAATATGCTAATCTTCTCTAACTGATTATTAGATTTTAGATGAAATTAGTATGTGGGATATGGTTTTCGTTTTTTGATGTTTGTACATGTGTCCAAGTGCGATAAGCGAAGGGATTGTGACTTGCCGGATTGGGAGCGAGCAGTTCTCATCACCACTACGATTGAAAACAATAGCATTGGAACACAGGTAGGCTATGTTATCATGTCCTCTTTCATTCAAAAATCTAGGAACCTACACCTTAGCATGATTCCTTGTTACTAGACCCACCCTAGGGCTAGAGGGATCGTCTCTATCCGCAAAGAGGATTTACCTAAATAAAAAATGGTATTAAACCTTATTAGGTTTTGTTTAGGAGTGTTTGGGGAAAAATTGTTCCTCCAAATCCTTTTCCATAGATCACATCCCCCCTATAGCCAATTCCACCAGATCTTTCCCCCGAATACTGTCGCTACAAAGGATGGGTCTCGCAACCTCAATCCAACCTTGTGTTTTTCTTTACACAAATTATCCAAAGCTACTTGAGGCTATTTCCTCTCCTATGTAGCTCCTCCTGATAAGAATTCCCCTTTAATTCTTCCAAGTTCCTACAAAACTGATGTTGGATCCATCATAACTGGGAAACGATATATTGGCAGGGACTGGAGAGCTTCCTTCAAAAGAACTAGTCTCCCATTCATATTCAAGGATTGAAAATTACAACTAGCCAATTTATTTTGGACTTTAATGATGATATATCCCCATTGGTTCCATTTAAGAGATATTTTTGCTAGGGTGACTTCTAGGTATTTAGAAGGGAGCTTACTAATATGAATTCCCGCAACATGTGTTAGATGTCACTGTACCATCAAATGTGTGTTGAAGAAAATTTCCCATGATTTGATTTTATTAATATCCATACTTGAAACTGTAGCAAATATCTCTATAAATTTATTGAAATATCAAGCTACCTGCATCGTCTGCCTACCCATACCCATTGTATCATCCATGAACTGTGGGTGTGTCATGGAAAATTATTTTCCAAACAACCACAATCCATTGAGTTGATTATGCACGACCACTTCCTTAAATAAACTACCCAATCTCGTAACTGCCAATATGAATAGGAAAGGAGAAAGGGGATCCCTTTTCATTATTTCATGAGTGGATATGAAAGGGATAGAAGGATATCAATTTACGAGAACTGAGAAGGAATTTGAGGCTATAATTTTATAAATCTTGGTGATCTAATATTCCACAAATCCAAAGGCTTAGATTATGTTGCATAAATAGTTCTAGTTTAGTCTATCATATGATTTTGGTGGATTCTCCAACTTGATCATAATTCCTAGCCTTTTAGTACTCTTTAGGGAATGAATCGCTTCTTGAGTGAACATTATGCCATCTAAAATCTTCCCACCTTCAACAAACCATGCTTGTTATGGAGATATTATCTTAGGGAGCAATGTATTGAGTTTGTTGGCTATCATCTTGGTGATTACCTTGTAGATCACATTACATAACCATTGGGTCTATAACCACTAGTACCCCCCTCTTTTTCCTTCTTGGGAACTAAGGTGAGTAAAGTGGTGTCCAAGGTTTTGAGGATTGTTTTCGATTGGAAATAATCCTCAACCACTTGCCATACCTCTTCTCCTATCATTAGCCAACAATTTTAGTAAAAATTTGTGGTGAATCGATCCAGACCTAGAGCTTTGTTGTGGGGCATCGTCATAATCATTGATTCCACTCCAGTGTACTTAATATCCTTATCAATGCCTCATTTTGATCTACTATCACTAGTACATTTGGCGGAAATTCCGACACTTGGTTCCGACGCTTTTGACAAAAAGTCAGAAATTTCCCCAAATTTTTTCCATCCTGCCTGAAACCGTCGCTATATCAACGTTTATAGAAAAGTTTCACAATACCGACACTTAGACAAAGTGTCGCAATTGCGACGTTTGGAGGAAGACATCACAATTGCGACACTATGGCCCAAAGCGTCGCTATTGCGACGTCTGCCTCCAAATGTCGCAAGTACGACACAACGTCTAAGTGTCACAATTGCGACGTTTGGAGGCGGCCGTCGCAGTAGCGACGCTTTTTCCGCCATCTGTATAATGACACTTATATGCGCGCTAAATAAAAATACGAAACTTATATGTGCGCTACATCAAAATTATTTTATTGTTTCATATCTGTCGGAATAGCTACATTAACGTCTGATATCACGTGTGCATTCGCCCTCTGTCCTTGCAGAACAGCATTCGCCTTTAGCTCTTACAGAAAATAATTTTTCCTCAGCATTCGCCCTCAACGTTTGCCCTCAGCTCTTGCAGAATAGCATTCGCCCTCAGCTCTTGCAAAATGGTAAGTTCTTACTGCAGGCCCTTCCTCCTATAGTAGGGTTGACTCTATTTGGGTTTTTTTGGTCAATTCCATTGGATTGTTTTAGGCTGTAGGGTTCTCTGTAGATGTCAAGAGTCAAGATTCAATACCCTCTATTATCTTCATCACCCAATACAAGATTTAAATTTTTCCCAAAGAAACGCTTATTAATTTGGCAGCCATTATTTCTCCCTGCTTTAAAAACCCTACATTTAAATGAAAACAAGCATTGCATTTCAACTAAAAAAAAATATTAGTGTTCAAATGTACATGTTTGCTACATTAACCTCTGATATCACGTGCGCATTCGCCCTCCGCTCTTGCATAACAGCATTCACCCTCAGCATTCGCCCTCAGCTCTTGCAGAACAGCATTCACCCTGAGCTCTTACAGAACAGCATTTGCCCTGAGCTCTTGCAGAATAGCATTCACCCTGCATTCGCCCTCAGCTCTTGCAGAACAGCATTCACCCTGCATTCGCCCTCAGCTCTTGCAGAATAGCATTCGCCCTCAACTCTTGCAAAATGGTAAGTTCTTACTGCAGGCCCTTCCTCCTATAGTAGGGTTGACTCTATTTGGGTTTTTTTGGTCAATTCTATTGGATTGTGTTAGGCTGTAGGGTTCTCTCTAGATGTCAAGAATCAAGATTAAATACCCTCTATTATCTTCATCACCCAATACAAGATTTAAATTTTCCCCAAAGAAACGCTTATTAATTTGGCAGCCATTATTTCTCCCTGCTTTAAAAACCCTACATTTAAATGAAAACAAGCATTGCATTTCAACTACAAAAATCTAATAGTGTTCAAATGTACATGTGTGCATCACTTGTGTAGGGTATTCCTTTTCCACTTTCACATTATCCAAGAATGTGTGCAGTATAGTTCATATTTTTTTGTGATTTAGATTATCTTGAAAAAGGAAAGGTAAATTATTTCCCATGGAAAAAGAAGGTTTTCCCTTTTTATAGGTTGTTTGGACTTACGTGGAAAAATTTATTGTATGCCTTTCATATTATGTAGTTTAAATTTGAATTAACAGATTATTCTACATGAAAATATAATTACCTATGTGATGTCCTTCATCACTAATTAAAATTATAGAATTTCAATTTTCTAGACTCTTAACTCATCTAATGCTAAATTCTAGGTTCTCATTGGTGGATCACTCTTCCATTGATTTCCTTTCCCTCTGGATCTTGTCATACTTTAAAAGTCATCAATGATAAATATATTATTTCAGGTATCCCAAAAGGCTATATAGTAGAACATATTGTGAATTTTTTTTGACACTTGAGGATTCTTTTTAGAACTGCAACGCGGTCTATGCTATCGAGTTATATACCAAGAAACTTGTCCTTAATAACCACACTATGAGGTAGGTTCAACCAATTTGAACTTGTTGGGACATAGCATATGAAGTTGTGTGATGAGTCCATATCACAGGTCTATTATGGTGAAAAAAGTGAAGACATGTAATGATAGTTATTATGTTAACATTACTAGAAACATTTTCGAAATTATCCATGCTATCAAGATGTCAAAATTCCGGGCATTAGGTGTCAATACTCGTAGCTAATAGATAATAATAATAATATAAAAAAATCACAACTTTATTCTTGAAATATGATTGTTACACATTGTTAACCTAGTTCATGAGTTACTATCACCCAAAGATTGCAAAACAAACTTAAAATATAAATTAAACCAACATGAGAATCCAACTAAGGGTTTCTCGACAAAATCATGCCATAACCTGGCATTTTGAAACCCAAATTTGAATCCATTATAAGTAATACAATGCAAACTCAGATGGATTTTCAATGCATGTTTGCATGCTACACTTATTCTCTGTCTAGATATCATTTTTTAAATGGAACCATTAGTCAAGCCCACAATCCTTTTTATGTGAAAATTTTCAGCTCTATTTGAGCTCTTTTTTGCTCCACCACCTCCATAAACATATGCAAACATATATCATGATCTTGGAATTCCATTACATATGTATGTGCAAATGTTCCATAATCATGCCCCATCATCAATTTAAGAAATTTCCATTGAATATCAAATTATGGAGGGGGGGAACTTTTTGCTGTAACATTTGGCTCAAAATCAGGGACCATCTCCGTATAAGGTGAATGAGAACTATAGATATTTGAAGAAGTAGATTAGTGCCTTTTCCTCTGGCCATGGAGTCATATATAGTCATCCATCACAAAAATTTGTCTTTGTTCATTCTCACCTTGAAAGTTGCAAAAATTCATGCCCTAATTGAAACGACACTAAATTTGAAAGATATAATAAAAATGCAAGCTAGAAGTGCCCTATTAATACAAAGGGAAGACCTTCCTACCTACCCTAACTGAGATAAATTTTGATTGAATAGGAAACATGATATTGCCAATGGAGTTGATCCAACAACTTGTTAAATGTATGGGACTAAATCATGCATTTGATTTCCAGGGAAACATGTGCATGAAGAGAAAAAGTGCAGAATTAATGGAAAATCCATACATCCCACTTATAAAAACTACACCGAAAGGTCAAAAAATACTTAAGGCCTTAACTTAATTTGAATCCAAAAATGACAAAACAGGATTAGTGAAAACACGAGAGTGGTGTGGGTGAACAACATAAATAAAAAGTGAAGATACCTTTCCCCAATATGCCTTTGTCACCGTTGTATGAAAACATGTTTTCCTTTCCCTTTATACAAGCAAGTGAATGCATTATAGGTATGGTGTTTTCCCAGAATAGGAGAAGCCTACTTAAATATATCATTCGTGGAGTGAATGTTTCCTTGACCCAGAACCTCATAGAAAATTATCACTGAATTTGATGTTGGGATGGGATTGTAAAGATAACAACCTCTTCATTCCTACAAACTAGATTCCTTCCTGGAGTTAGGACACAGAGTATTGAATCAAAGTTGTAGTTTCTAACTTCTTGTATTGGTTCATCAATCTTGAAATTCGGACATTGCATGTCTTCATTGCTTCATGTTTGAATAATTTGCATCATATCGTACAATAGGAAATTAGGAATTATGATTATTATTACTTTATGGATCTGTTATGTTACTTTTAAGTTTGCATGGTTTAGTGTGAAATTATTCTAGTGTGCCCCTAGGCCCAGGTGAAGGAATTCCAAGGACTGAGAACCCTAGTTTTTAAATGGTATTGTTTCTTATACCAAAAAACCCCTCAACATAACTTCTTATTAGTTTTTAACAATAGTGTTGTAAACAATTTGAGAATTGATATAGCAAAATCTCGCACTTCTCAAGATAAAGTCCTAAAGCTAAAGTGTGATACCATGTGTAATTCAATAGCCCCATTGTCACCTCACCATCCTCTTTTCACTTCGGGCTAGCTCTCCTCCAACTCAAGGGGGGTTCTCCCTAGTAGATGTTAGGGATATAATGGCCCAACCAAACCAAGTCAAGAGCCCCCTAACTCTCTATGTTTACTACTATCAATCAAAATATTGAACAATAGGGTCAGACATGCATCCCGAAGATAAAATTGCCAGGGTATTTTTGGGTAATTTCAAAGGGAAAGTCCCCAAAAACATATAATCAAGGAATTATAACGTGATTTCAAACCAACGAAATCATTTAAAGGATATTGAAAGGAAAGAGGTGATGGAAGATAGAAAGTGCCTTACTTAAATGCTCTAAGGATTTTTCAATAGTTGCTCCAAAAGCTTCACTTCAAGGCCCTTCAAGATCATCTCCAACAATGCTATACCATCATCTTCAACAATGTTGCTCCAAAAATATCCTCAAGGTCTTCACAACAAGTTTACTAGAAGTTGCTCCAACAATATATTCAATAAGGTCTTCATTGTCAACTCGTCTCTTGTTTGGGTGCCTTAATGTGCAATGACATGTTTCCATGACTGAATTCAATGCAAGGCATATTTGAAACTCTAACTCTGTCTTCCGATGTCTTATTAGAAATTATTTCAGTTTTCATTTTGTGTTTTCAAGTTTTTACATTTATAATTTTATTGCAATGTGGAAGACTGATCAGAGCAGTGCAGGAACAACTCCGAGACGGGATGATTGCAGAAAGAGGCCAGCAGAAGAACATGTAAAGTGCCAGCATTGCTCTATCTTCAGGTATTTTAGTTATTTTAATAATTGAAATAATATTAATTTTGTTCAAATATGCAGACACCTAGCCATGGTACGCCTGATGATTCCTTCTTTGAGGAAGAGCTTTCTTCATCCCTATCTCTAGTGTTCTTGTTGCAAAAAAAGGCACGAGATGCAAGGTAGGAATTTAATACTTTGATAGACGCGCCTCAAACACCTGAAACATAAGAGAGGATAAAACATCTTATGAGCCAGCTAGAAAGATATCAGGTAATAATAAAAATTCAAAAGGATATTTTTTTTGTTCTGCATGAGATGAATTGTGATAGTTTGATTTTTAATTTTTACATTGACTAAACTAACAAAAATTTATTTTGTATGTAGCATTTTTTGGCACTTGCTGAACCCGGTGTTAGTGGTAGTGGGACACAAGGGCAAGAGATTGCCCAACAACCCTCTCGTACACCTTCTACTCTTTTAGGTGCCAGCCAAGAAACACACCCTGCCCAAGCAGACACCTAGCCAACCGCTGAACGTGTTGGCAATGATGAGGCTGATATGGCCAACTATATTATTGCGTTTCCTGGAGCTACATGTGTCAGCTCCACAGGGACCATTAATGGCACGTTGTTGGTGAACGATGAAGGTGTCCCTATAAAGCATGTACAACTCCCAGGTAAATTTTAATATTTTAACTATTTCATGTACTTTATATAAAACATATTTATCATGATTTTTATTTTTAAATTAATGATAATATCTTCTTCTTTTTTTGGTTTTATTCTGTGTAGGAAACAATGAGTTCTACAGGATTCTGGAGAGCCATGCGTTAGTAATTTTTGGCCCAACCATACGTACAGGGTGGAATTCCCAGAATTCCAACCTGAAAAAAGAACTTCTAGATTATCTAGAAGCCCTTTTTGGGGTCGGCACATTTGACAGGAAAGCGGTGGCTCAGGTAGCCGGAAAATATTTGAAATATACCGGGGACACCTATAGGACGCAATTGCAATTTAACCCTAGATATGAGCGTCCTCTCGCAGTTTCAGAGAGTGAGTGGAGAGCACTCATCCATGACGGAAAAGAGAAAAGGGCAAAGAAAGAAGGAAAAATGCCAACTGGACCCGCAAGGTAAATTACAACTTAAATTCAATAGCTTTAATTTTCTTTATGTCTAAAATAAAAGTGTGCTACGTCATATCTGACTTCAATCTTTTGATGCTAGGTTGCCTGACACCTCAAAGGCAACCAAAGCTAGGATTGAGAAAAGGGGCCATCACAAGCTCGGCCAGGGTGGCTACTTGAAATTAGCTGCAAGAATTGTAATTAAGTAGCTAAACATCTTATAATTAATTGTATCGCCTTCCAACGTTTTTGTAATCCTATCAAATATGATTAAAAATACACAATCATATGTAATGTAGAGTGATGACTTCGGAACAGAAGCTACAGAGGAAGATAAAAATATCGCTTTCCATTTCGGCTATCAAGCTGTAGTTGAACGTCGCAGAAGCTTGGGGCAGGTTCCAAGATCCAGAATGCCTGATAAGGTAAAACATTAACCTTTCAATATGTTTGTTTTTTTACATAAATTTAATATCTAAAAACTTTGTTTAAATCAGGGGAGCAGCACTACCGACGAGGCAAATAACCCAGTTTTAGAGCCAGATGTAGATGATCCTCACGTGCAACCTGATCATTGTAGTGGGGACCAGGCCGACAATGCTACTATCAGTGAGGACCATGACGGTAATTAATTTCCACTTATAATTTTTTCTAATTATACCTTGATGGTTGTCCTTATAATGTTTTTTGTTTAAATGACATAGAATGTTTCCCTTGAGGATCTTACCACCAGAGAGGAAGACAGGGCAACAGTCCCAACGGCGACAACTAGTGCACCAGGTAAATAATCTCATTGTAATTTTTTTTATTAATATTACCGAACTAGTTCAATGATATTTAAAAAATGACAATTAAAATTTAATATTATCTGTTTTTGTAGGCGATGCCCCGTCACTGGATGAGACCAGACATCGTGACTACGCAACTAGGTCAGCGGCGACAATTGGTGCACCAGGTAAATAATCTCATTGCAATTTTTTTTATTAATATTACCGAACTAGTTCAATGATATTTAAAAATTGACAATTAAAATTTAATATTATGTGTTTTTGTAGGCGATGCCCCGTCACTGGATGAGACCAGACATCGTGACTACGCAACTAGGTCAGCGGCGACAACTGGTGCACCAGGTAAATAATCTCATTGCAATTTTTTTTTATTAATATTACCGAAATAGTTCAATGATATTTAAAAACTGACAATTAAAATTTAATATTATCTATTTTTGTAGGCGATGCCCCATCACTGGATGAGACCAGACATCGTGACTACGCAACTAGGTCAGCGGTGACAACTGGTGCACCAGGTAAATAATCTCATTGCAATTTTTTTTAATTAATATTACCGAACTAGTTCAATGATATTTAAAAACTGACAATTAAAATTTAATATTATCTGTTTTTGTAGGCAATGCCCCGTCACTGGATGAGACCAGACATCGTGACTACGCAACTAGGTCAGCAGTGCGGGTCGAAAGGCACGAAACAGGAGTAGAGCATGATGATATTGATGATGTAATTAGGAGCTTTAGAAATAGGAAGAAGAAAAAGAAAATTAGATAATGTAAAATATTGTATTATTATAAGACAAACGTTACCATACTTGGAACATTTTTTGCGTTATATAAAAAACTCATTTATCATACTATTTTTATGTCAAGCATTAATTTCAATGTTTCCTTGCGTACTTTTGTTGAATTGTTTTTTTATTAGTTATTGAATATTTTTTTTTATGCTCATGAAAGTAAAAAATGAAATATAGATTGGGTATTGGGGAATTGAGAGTGATGTGAGGGGGGGGGGGCATAAGAGCTTCCACCTTCATGTGGTTGGCCCTGTTTAGTAGAGAATAATTTATTGGAGCGATTTAATCTTGGAGCAAACCTCCCTCGATCCAGGGTAGCAACAAAAAATTAACTGTTGACTTAGTTGCTACTCTTTCAGATTGTGGGAGGCTTGTTCCAAGTTCATGCGACTCCAATAAATTGTTCTTGAAATGAAGAGGAGCTTATTCGGGTATGTTTTGACATTTTCAACATATGTTCTAACATTATCATAAGAATGCATCTTAGAGTAAAAAATACTACATCAATTACTTGTATTTATTGTATAGATAATGATGGATTTTGATTGACTTGGCAGTGCAGGTACAAATCCTCTTGCATCATGAGCAATACAACTTGTCAACCGGGGTCATGTCCAGGATATTTTTGCTTGTGCGCTTGACCAGGTTCGTAATGTCACATTTTGTAAGTTCCTTTACAGTTCATAATTCAATATTAAGCTTTTTCATGATTATTATCTAGGTTTTTTGTATGTGTTTTTTCATCTATTTGATTGTAAGCAACTATGCATGTTTCCTGTTGTTCACTATGATTTCTCCCATTACCACTCCCGGGATGAATCTGACTTTATTGTTACATAGGTTACTTTATTGTTACTATGATTTCTCCATTTACGATTTCATAGGTTACATCATGTAAAGTTGTCAATCTCGGGTTGGTGATGAGCTTTAGTTCTCCAGATTTGGGGCTTTTCTGATATTTTCTCCCTCATGTCATTCCTGCATCACCTCGTTGTTTGAGCATGCCAATTGTCTACCACTTGTACCAATTGTCACATGTCAATCTCTGAGTGGTGCCACATTTCACCTATTTTCAATGAGAGTTTAGGGTTTCTCTAACATAGCTTCAGAAATCCGATTCAGTGCCTGCTTGAATATTGTCACATATTACTCATGGTTTGGATTGATGAGCATGTTCTAAATGGTTGTTTGATTCATAAGAACCACCCATATAGTCATATTGAGATATTTCATAAGTTTTCTTGGGTTTCCTTTTTCACCGTTTCTAGTGGGTGGGTTCCTTTTAACGTTGTATTAGTTCCCCCTCTTAAATGTCTTAGATCTGGTAGGCATAATTTGAAAACTCAAAGGTGAAAGGAAACATATTTGTTACCCAGTGGTCTACTTGGCCTATGGACTAGCCACATTAGAGTAATGCATAAAGATTTTCACAACAATAAAAGGAAAGGGTTATGGCTGAGTCAAATTTTATTGTTATTGACAGTGTAATGAAATGTATCTCAATGCTATGGTTTTGGCCTTTTTATTGGTTGAATTAGAGGACCCATTTGAAAATATTGGGGCCAAGTAGGCTGGTTTTCCTTTTTGCTGATGGTTTGGTGTATATAATTGAATTAGTTTCCTAAGATATTTTTGGTTGCAAACTCCTTTTCATTTTTCATACAGTATTGGCCTTGTGGAATACATTTGATTGTGTGGTATTGTTAGATCTACAGCATTTGTAGTTTTTTAGTCGTATGGCCGAGGTGCACTTTTATTATGGAAATAGTTGATGCAATATTGTCATTTAATCCTTACTGCAGGGTAGCATGTTGAGAAGTTTCTTGTGAAACATTTGGTATTCAAAATGACACTTGATCCTATATAGCATCATGCACTTGACTTCAAAATTCATATTCAAAATGTGCCAGAAAATTCTTTCAAAATTTCAAATATTTATGTTGTTTTAAACCATTATCTTTTTCATGTATTGGATGTTGAAAATGTGAAAAATACTTTGGTATGAAACCAACTGGTGAATAATTTCCAACAAAACAACCACTTCCAAGACATGATTTAGAAGTAGAAAATATGTACTTATGAAGCATAGAAAGATATCCTTGATGCATTGTCAATGTTTGGCTAGGGTTATTTTTGGAGAAAATAACTCCGTATTCCTAGAATGGTGATCTTCAATACAAGTAAATGCCAGAGAAGAGAGATCATCGTGTGACCCAAAAAAACTGAAATTGGACCCCTAAGGAGAGCTGGTGTGTCTACAATCGCTATGTCAGCATTTTCCCTTGGTTTACCCCGTTCTTTTCCTCCAACCTGAGTCTTAATTGACTTCTTCTTTCTTCGGGTTTATTTATCAAATTCGTAGAATTTGATAAATAAATACTATCCACAATGGTTGGAATTTAATTTATATTCCCGACTTTATATTATCTCCAAGCCTTATTACCAATGTTTAACTTTCAACTCTTTGTATTTATACTCCACGTTTCTTTTTAAATAAATAAATTGTAATGAACTTTCGGCTCTATATTTAACCACCCAGCCTTACAACAATCACGCTCTAGACTTATGCTAATTATCTGCCAATCGTTTAATTAAACAATTTCATTATACTCCGGCCCCACCTATATATATCAATAACCAATCAAACACTCGTATCGTACCTGGCTATCCTCCGCACACATTAGTTAACCTCCGGGCAAGTTCAACGTGCGACCACCGTCCGATGGCCCTTCTCCAAATCAACGACTCTTGGCAATTTCGCTCGGCTTCCAACGTCGGGCTTTAACGTGCGATGGCGTGGGTTAAACGGTTGTTTTCCGGGGTCACTTCGCCACATGTCGCATTCCCTATGGAATCGCTCGCGAATAGGAAATACCGCCTACTCCGCAAAAGCGGTGCGATATGGGCAACCCGCTTTTGTGATTCCGCTCGTGGTTTTGGTACAGGGCTTGACCACGGGTGCAAGTCTGGTTCCGCTATCCTTTTTTTTGTTAACTCATGTCCAATCCTCGGGTCAGGTTCCGAAAGCACAACAATCTTGTCTCTTTATTAAGCGGTATTTTTATATTTGAACAGTGTTCACGACCCCGGTTCTCTACACAGACCTCGCCTTCGGGTGGGGTGAGTTCACAGGGTTATCCAACAATTTACGAGAATTCAAAGACAGAAGAATGGAATTATCAGTACCCAATCGCCTCACAGTTAAACAATTCTTCAAAATTAGCAGTTCGAGATAATTCAATGGCAACTAAGCTTGGAAATCATTTAACTGGAAACAATTGTTCACACACAGAGGTTTATTGCAGAAATCCCCTCTCTACTTTTATTCATCCGAGGAATTACAATTTATATACATAACATATGGCTCTTCGGTTCCTCTGAGAGGACCGTTCTAGAAATCAAAAGGTCTAATTATAATAATTCAACCAACTGAAACTGTTCGACTCCTACAACTCTAACTAGTCTAAGTAATACAGTCAGCTGAGGTATTGACACCTAGCTGTTACAACTCAAATGTTTTCGAACCCTCCTAGCCACAACATGTGGAAAAAACCTCCTACATTGATGGCTAGTGCCTAATGCCCCTGCATCATCATGTGACATAAACCTATTAACAAAAGTGAACAGGGAATGATTATTAATTATGGCATACTAAGTTGTTAGTGATTTTGACTATTTGTCTTTAACATGTAATAATGTTAAATTACAAACTTACATCATCATGGTTTGGCATCATGAGCTTGACTAATTGTCCACCATGCTCATAATTTCATTGTTGTATTCATATCTATAAACAACGTTTCAAATAATAATAAAAAAGTCCTATAAGAAAAATCCAGACCTCCATGCTGCTGCTCCTTGTGAGACAAAGTCAAAATTGCATTACATAATCTGACACATAAGAATCTCCTATATCCCGGTGGTATGTATCCAAACTATTATAATAGTGTCTTAAAGACTTATGTTGACATTGCCAATGAGATATTTAAGCAATGAAAGATGGAGCCTTCTTCATTGTTGTATATGTAACAATCTTTATTAATATAAAGATTGATGGTTTTGTCTTTCTGAAAATGAAATGTAAAAATAATTTATTGTGGTCAATTGAAAAGTTTTTTTTTTAAAGCTTTTCATTATGGAAGGGCGACATAGATATATGCCCTTCTAATTGAAATTCGGACCTGCCCTTCAAATTTGATCACTGTGTGGGACCTTCAAAAACAATAAAACTATTCTGCCGCGCGTTATATAAAACATATAACAAAACCTTTCTCAAAACTTCAAACGAACCCTTTAGCAGTGGGTATTTCATCACGAATTGATCATTTTACCATGTACCTTCTTCTAGAGGAATATTCTTCCACTTGATTAGGTACTTCATAATGGTTATATGTCAAAGAGATACAGAATGTTTATCTATAACTTTTTTCTGGTTCAAGAATCAACTTTCATTCATCATCTAATTTTGGAAGTTCTATTTACATTGGCATATTTTTTCCCAAAACCTTTTTTAGGAAAGATACATGAAAAACCTTATGAATGCAAGAAGAAGGAAAACATAACTTCTATACCACTTGTGCAATCCTATGAATAATTATTTAGGGCCATAACAGTTTTGCAATGTGGAAAAGGTCGGCAAAAATACTCGACTTTTTGAAAAAATCCCGAATTTTTCCCGGAGCCGACTTTATTGGCCGACTTTTTGCCGACTTTTTCATCCCTGAAAAAGTCGCGATTTTATCCTCGAAGTCCTGACTTTTTGCCGACTTTTTCAAAAAACTCCCGACTTTATCGAGTATTTCAACTTTTGGACCCTTGTTGATTTAATCCCGACTTCAAATTTTTCCACATTGCATTTTTGAGCTAATTCTTTATTTTTCATACGTAGATTTCACCAAATATTTTCTTTGAATTCCTTGCTTTTAAAAGCCAATGATATCCCTTATTGTGTTAATGTTACGTAAATTCCTTGTCCTAGTGCCTCACACTCTACTATTAATGTTTTACCAAAAGTAGGTGCAATCGATGTTGGTGTAGAAGACATGGCATCCATTAAAAGAGAGAATGCCAAAGTAGCCTCATCATTCCATATAAATGATATTTTCTTCAAGAGATATGTGAGTTGACTTGAAATGCATGCATAATTCTTAACAAATGATCAATAATATCATGTAAGTCTAAAAAATCTTCTGAGAACCTTGATTTTCTTAGGAATAGGTCATTTTGTAATAGCTTGCATCTTTTGAGGCTCCAACTTCACTCCTTCCTTTAAAACAATATGAACCAAATACACGAATTCTTATTTCCCAAAAGCATATTTGGATATTTTTACATAAAAATGATTGTTCTCAATAATTTATATAATTTTTCCACATTTTTACTAGTGTGGTATTCCCATGATTTATTATAAATATGTGTATTATCAAAGAAAACCAACACAAATTTTATAAGATGGGATCAAACAAAATTGTTCTTAAGTTGAGCCCGTCAGACTTCAAACGGCGATAAACCATAATTCAAACCAAATTTGCGTTCGAAAATAGCCTGCTAACGTCGGCCAATTTTGTGACGCAAAAACCAAATGAATTCCGCCCTAATCTTTTTCGGGTTCGAAGTTGGGCTGGCGTACGGAGGGAGAGTTGTGACGCGAATTTCTTATCAAATTTTCCCTAATCTTTTTCGGGTCCGGATTTCCACTGCGCGAGCGGCCCAAACAAAGATCCACTCCAATCAATTTCTACCACGTGTCCTCAATCAAAACTTGCCCTGCTCCCGGCTGCAGGTGCATTCGATGGCGTTTAAGGCGATGGGACATGGATGTGGCGATTTCATATCAATCACATTAAGTTTTAACGTTGTTCAATTAAGTTCCAAGGTTTTCACATCTAATCGCTTTAATTTTTAACACTGTTCAAAATCAGACCTCCACTCCTGTGAGCGATTCCGCATGCTCCAATATGATCCGGCCTTCAGCTCTCATTAATGATCAGAGATTAATTATGACGGGCGTCCTTCGATTGCATTGCAGTCGGGTCGATAAAATGGCATTTCGCTATGGGCTTTTAGACAAGCCGGTTGCTGGGTTACACTGCCTACTCACTGTGACGAGAAGGAGAAGTGGCCAGATGAACTGCTGCGTAGACCTTGCTGCATATCTTCATTTCTCTCGGTTTGGTCCTTATCTGTCTTCCTCTATTTCTTGGAATTCTTCTTCTTCGTCTCCTCTTGTGCCCACTGCTAGTGAGACTGCACCCATGCCTCGTGTGCGTCAAAGGATGCGTTGCCGCAAGGGGAGCACTAGAGGTCAACTCCTGCGCGCTCCCTCCAGCCCCTCAACCGAGTTGTCTTCCGGCCAGTCCAGTGATTATTATGCAGGTCGCTATCCAAATACTAGGAGTGGGCGGGTTCAGGTTGTAGGATCTGGCCACCTTATGGATTCCCCTGCTCCTCGTTTCCCCACCGCTAGTTCACCTTCTCCCACTACGCGCACTGCGCAATTTTCCTTTAATTGCTCTCTCAACCGCCCATGAATTACAGCTTCAGTCACTGTGGTTTTCCGCGAGGAGGCCCAAACGGAGGAAGAATTCACCCATCCGGTGGGTCTAAGCTCAAAAAAAGCTGGCCAACATTCGGGCCTTCAGGAGGGGAGCCGTGGCATGAATGTGGAGGTATCACCTAGCGATCCTGGACCTTCTGAAGGATTGTGCTAAATCGTTGAGGAGCCAGAGGAGTAGTTTGGTTAATTTGTTTTTCTTGCTTCACGGCCCACTTAATTGGGCTGCTTTTAGATTATTTTACTGTGCTGGACCTTTGTAATATTTTTGAATTCTGTAAATTAAACGTTCAAGACTGGTTTCCCTGTATGAGGGCAGTCTTCTTATTTTTTTGATTTTTTGATGACAAATTTGCCATGAGTCTGGGCAATGATTTTGACTTTGGTGTAATTTTATTCCCACTTCTAATAGATTAAATTTACTTAGAAAAACAAATGTTGCCCTGTTTCTATTTTAAACCTGTTTTTTGAAATACAAAGCCATGTTTATATGGTCTACATATTATACTCTTTCTCTGTATATCTACAGGAACCTTTTTGCTATGAACAGGGTGGATGTTGTAGCAGGATACTAATGGAAACAAGTGAGCCTGAACCTTACATCTCAGATGCAACAGATGGTTATCAATTTTTGAATCAAGCGAGCCTGATCTTACAAGCGAGCCTGGGTTTCTGCAGATGGTTATCACACTCCTCACATGATTAGCGTTTTTCTCTATTCAAGGATTTTGGGTACTTTAATTTGAATTTGGAACAATGGACGTCGGTACTCTATCTATTGCTTTACTATTCTACATATTGCTATTTCACTTTCTTATAGATGCCTCGGGCATATTTGGATGATTTCTCAGATTTGTCGATAATCTCCATGTGGATCGTTACTGGGTTTTATATCATGTCCCTGTATGGGACATGGGGTATTTTTCTATCATTGTCTAGGGTGGACTTCCACTTTTCTGGATGGATATTTGGGTTCCAATCTTCAGATGTGAAAATGTAATGACTTCATGGACTGTTTTACTTCATATAATATATTCAAAACAACGTTTTTTCTCTTGTGAAAAAAAAATGATTAATGTTTATCACTCTGCCTTTAAAACTAGTGATGCTGGTCTATGTTGCTGGTTTATTGATATGGTCTGATGGTATTTTTATAATTTGGACATATCACACTCCTCACATGATTAGCGTTTTTCTCTGTTCAAGGATTTTGGGTACTTTAATTTGTATTTGGAACAATGGATGTTGGTACTCTATCTGTTGTTTTACTATTCTACATACTGCTATTTCACTTTCTTATAGATGCCTCGGGCATATTTGGATGCTTTCTCAGATTTGTCGATAATCTCCATGTGGACCGTTACTGGGTTTTATATCAAGTCCCTGTATGTGACATGGGGTATTTTTCTATCACTGTCTGGGGTGGGACTTCCACTTTTCTGGATGGATATTTGGGTTCCAATCTTCAGATGTGAAAATGTAATGACTTCATGGACTGTTTTACTTCATATAATATATTCAAAACAACGTTTTTTCTCTTGTGAAAAAAAAATGATTAATGTTTATCACTCTTCCTTCAAAACTAGCGATGCTGGTCTATGTTGCTGGTTTATTGATATGGTCTCATGGTATTTTTATATTTGGGACATATCACACTCCTCACATGATTAGCGTTTTTCTCTGTTCAACGATTTTGGGTACTTTAATTTGTATTTGGAACAATGGACGTCGGTACTCTATCTGTTGTTTTACTATTCTACATACTGCTATTTCACTTTCTTATAGATGCCTCGGGCATATTTGGATGCTTTCTCAAATTTGTCGATAATCTCCATGTGGACCGTTACTGGGTTTTATATCAAGTCCCTATATGTGACATGGGGTATTTTTCTATCACCGTCTGGGGTGGGACTTCCACTTTTCTGGATGGATATTTGGGTTCCAATCTTCAGATGTGAAAATGTAATGACTTCATGGACTGTTTTACTTCATATAATATATTCAAAACAACGTTTTTTTCTCTTGTGAAAAAAAAAATGATTAATGTTTATCACTCTGCCTTCAAAACTAGCGATGCTGGTCTATGTTGCTGGTTTATTGATATGGTCTGATGGTCTTTTTATATTTTGGACATATCACACTCCTCATATGATTAGCGTTTTTCTCTGTTCAAGGATTTTGGGTACTTTAATTTGTATTTGGAACAATGGACGTCGGTACTCTATCTGTTGCTTTACTATTCTACATACGGCTATTTCACTTTCTTATAGATGCCTCGGGCATATTTGGATGCTTTCTCAGATTGTCGATAATCTCCATGTGGACCGTTACTGGGTTTTATATCATGTCCCCGTATGTGACATGGGGTATTTTTCTATCATTGTCTGGGGTGGGACTTCCACTTTTCTGGATGGATATTTGGGTTCCAATCTTCAGATGTGAAAATGTAATGACTTCATGGACTGTTTTACTTCATATAATATATTCAAAACAACGTTTTTCCTCTTTTAAAGTTTCATTTTTTTTTTTTTTAAATTGAACCTGTCGTCGCTATACCGACGCCTTGTAAGCATCAGAATTGCGACAGATTAGAAAAGTCGGAAGAGCGACAGTATAAAAACGTCGGACGAGAAACGTTCAAAACGTCGGACCACATTTCGTCGGAATTGCGACAGTTTAACAACGTCGGAAGAGCGACGTCCAAAACGTCGGACCACATTTCGTCGGAATTGTGATAGTTTACAACGATCGGAAGAGCGATGTTCAAAACGTCAGACCACATTGTGTCAGCATTGCGATAGTTTACAAATGTCGGAAGAGCAACGGTCAAAACGTCGGACCACATTTCATCGTAATTGTGACAGTTTACAAACGTCGGAAGAGCGACGTTCAAAACGTCATACCACATTTCGTCGGAAGTGTGACAGTTTACAAAGGTCAGAAGTGCGACGGATTGGGAAACGTCGGAAGAGTGATGCTTGTTTGGAAGCGATGGAAAAAGTGTCGATAGTGCGACACTTTTTAATTACGTCGGAACTGCAATGGTATGGTAAACCACGTTTTTCCCGCCCTCGAACTGTCGCTCTTGCGATGACTATGTGTCAGAATAGCAACAAATTGGCCGTCGAAATTTCCGCCAAATTTTCTAGTGTATAATTAGCCTAGGGATGTGACTTGATATGTCCTAAATCACCCTGCCTTGGTCACCCCTTGTTTCATTCAATATATTGTGATAAAATTGAACCTACTCTTGCATTATCTCATGGTAGGTATCTATATTTTTACCATATGAGTCTAATATAGTTACAATTGTGGTGGCTTTGTTGCTACAATATTTCTCTCCCCCTATTGCAACCATTGGATCTGAGCCTTTCATCTCCATAAGAACTCCTCTTATTTTCTTCTCTCCTCCAACTCTTGTAGGGTTTATGCTTCATCCTTGAATAGGATTTATGATCTACCAAATATTATCACCTCCTGTTGGATTTACACCATTCTTTGCTCAAGTTTCTACTTCTATTACAATATGTTACTAAACCATCCCTTGTTCCACTCCTTCAAATCCGCCTAAATTTGTTTCAGTTTTTTATGGATCCTAAACATATTCGAGCCTCTTATACCATCTATTTCACCCACCATTTTTGGATATTAGAGAGGACATCCAGGAATTAGATGCAAAAATTCTCAAACCTAGAAGGGTGGTTTTACATTTTAGCTTTAAAATTGATGTCCAGTCTTATTGCCAAGTGGTATAACCCATGACTGGGTATTATGGTTGCCTCTATGAATAGGTCCCAGCTCAAAATGTTCTCAAAGATGAGAAACCAATACATTTTAGAGGTAGCTTGTTGCATGAATCCCCTCTTATTATTCCAAGTATAAAAACAATTCTTGGTTTCTATCTCCATCATATTTGTTTTGACAATTATTTTCTAGAATAAGGTAGCCTCTGTATCCAACCACCTAATTCCCCTTTTCTTCTTCTCCAGTGACTTTATAGAATTGAAGTCAGCGCCCCCCCCCCCCCTTATTATCCATGGGTATGGGGCTACTAATTTTCTTGTGCTAAAATTGATTGATATGAACAAGGCCTTATCCTGTGGAATATTAGGGTTGTATACATTTGAAGTATGAAAATACTCACCTTGTATTCATATATTGAAATTGAATAGTCAGGATATAAAATGAAGCAAAAATTTTTGTTACCTAAATATCCTAATCATTCCATATAATAGCTATAATACCCATACTTATTTTTGATGATGTAAATACATTTACTTTTTTACTCTTAGGATGGTGAGATAGATACTTTTAACTCTTAGGCTGGGAGCCAGATGAGATATTATGCATCCTGTGTGCCCATGTAGTTGCATTAGATACTGATGTGCCAATTTTGACTAAGTGGTCAAGGGAGCCATGATGTAAATATTGTAAATTTGTATATATTGTTAGATATTAATAAAATAAGGTTGGTTGTGGAGCACACTCCATAGAAAGTGTATGGCGGGAAAAAATCTAGGGAAAAGGAAAAGTTCAACTTGTTTTGGTGAAAAGTGTACCCTAGGTCCCACACGGCTCTCGAAAGTACCGCATGACGAGATAAGGCCATGCAGATAAAAAAAATGTAGTTTTTTTGTGATGGATTTATTCATTCAACCATTCATGGTTGGATGGAGCAAAAATTTAATCGAATCACTTGGAAGTAAGAGAGTCATAAGGTTGGACTCTAGAAGTAGCTTGGGTGATGTTATTTAGTTACTCGTACTAATTGGATGCATCAAGAATTTATGTGAGCCCCTAAGTGTATCCAGGAGCTTGGTGGCTTCACGAGTTTGTTGGCCTTGATTATGGCTTGATTCCATGGAGTTTTAGTGTGGAACTTGGTTCACATATAGTCGAACGTCCTAAGTTGGGTTTTTTCACTGACTATGGGGTTTATTTTTCTTTGACTCTTCGACACTTAGATACTGGAAAATATCAATGATCTTGGACTTGTACGCTGAGACTATTTTGGCCAACTGTAAGTTTCCCTAGAAGATGGGTACCACCAAGGGATTCTGGTTTTTCCATTTGGGTTCCAGTTAGGGGAACATGAGCCTGTGGTTGGAGACTGAGGCTGTTGGGGTTGGTGTCATGGGCAGGGTCTTGTTTTTTTTTGTAAAGTTAATTCCAGGAGTTACTGCCTTAGCTTAAAGGTGATCCGTCATTGAGCTAATGAACCACATGGTCCATGATTGGCTGGACCATGGAGAGACCATAGCTTGTCGAATCTTTATCATCAACTAAGTATTAAAATTGTTGTGTGTAGTTTTTTATGTATGTGTCATGTTTTATTAATGTGTAACAACCCCTGGTTGATTTTCCACATAAATAAAATAATACCAAGGTCATGGGACATGTATTCCAAGATGAATGGTGGGAAAAACACTATAGTGGGCATCACTTGTGGTTTATTAATGGCTATGGAAATTTACAAAGGTATTGGAAAAGGAAAAGAGGCAATAAATGACTATTATGTGTGAGAATAAAGGAAAATAGGAGTAAAGGAAGATGAAGAGACACAAATTTGCATGCAAGGGAAATTAGATGAAAAATTAAGGAAAATGAAGTGATCTAGGTGGATATTGGTGGCCACCTACCTATTTCACCTAGTCAGGTTCATCCGTTTTCTTATTTACTATTTTTAGCAGTTTTTCGGGTCTTGGACTTTCGGAGCCGTTTTGAGGCCCTAAAAGAAGTTTTTTGGGTATGATTTCTTTAGCCATTTGAAATCATGACAAAAGTTGTAGTCCTTGTAGATATCTTTCCAAAAAGGTATCATACGTGCCAAACGAAGATAATATCTTTAGTACAAAATGGCTAATTAGTTATTTAAAAAATGACTAAATTTTGCATATAAATGACCATTTTTCAGTCGGTGACTAGTAGTAGCTAATTTATAGTATCTTATAACATGAAAAAATTTTAGTCGTTTTTAGCTTAGTCATTATTTTGTTGTTTCAATTTCACCATCTAGTAGTAATTTAGTCATAAATCTAGTCATTACTTTAGTCATTAATTATCACAAGTAATGACCAAATATACAACAAAATATATTATTATATGATCACCCAAGAAAACCGATTAATTACAAAATAAATATAACCAAAATGTTGGTCATGTTATAAGATACTGTAAATTAGCAAACAATAGTCGTATATATGCAAATTTTAGTCATAGTTTGAAACCAATTAATGACCAAAGAAATATGACTAAATGTTGGTTGTGTTATAAGATACTGTAAATTAGCTACTAATAGTTGTATATATGCAAAATATATTCATCATTTGTAATAAAAAATTTATCATTTTTATTAGTCATTTATATTTTTTTTGGTACTTTCATATTCATTATATAAATGGCTAATTTAGTAGCTTATATTCACTTCATTTTCTTTCATTAATAATCATTATAAACAACTAATTTAGTTGTATTAATTTTATTTGTGTTCATCACTAATTTAGTAGTTTTAAATTTATTTTATGTGTTCATTATTAATAAACATAAATTAATTAGTATGATTTTGTGACTAAATTACAAAAAAAAATTCATATAATGTGCATTTTTATCTAATATAAAAACGCAAAGTTACATATGTTAATTAAAATACTAAACAATATCAAGTGCAATTATAAATAATTTCAACCACATAAATTATATTATACAAAATTTCAATTTTTATAATATGAGTTTCCAACTTAATATTGGTTGGACTAAAATTTACACATGAAATGTTGTTTCATTACTTCAAAACATTATCGTTGTGTTTCCAATGCATTGCAGGTGAATTCACCAACTTTGAAGACTTTACCATCAGTCTCTATGTGTGTTTTTTATGCAGGATATTGGTTCTAAGAGATCACTAGACCGACTCTCTTCTCTCTCTTTCTCTCTCTTTGCATTTGTCGCTCCAGTGTTGTTGTTCTCCTCTTTCTTCAATTTTGGCTTCTTACCATCAACATTGAGTTCCCTTTCAAGAAACAAAAGAAGATACAATGCAAAGTGTAAGACATGAAATATTATTAACACTAGAATATAAAATAAAATAGACTATAAAGAATTTATACAACATATACCTCAATGTCAGCAATGTCAAAGCCATTTCCCCCCATAAAAGCAAGAAACTTGATCAAGTTTTCTTCAGTTGGGCGATATTGGCCACTATGTGGCAAGATGACATATATAAACAAAGAAAATAAATTGTCACCATAAAAAATAAAACCTTAGTAACTTAATATTCAACCTTCACGGAAAGCTTAGGCACAATCATGTCAACCAAGTTACATGCAGAAAAGCTCAATTTGTAAATAAATTGTGAAGACAAATAATTTGAGATGTGATGTCCAATCCTTGTAATTTTAATGGCAACAAAATTTCATTACCTAACACATGAACTTGGTCAAGTATATAAATAAAATGTGCTCAAATAACAACATGAAAGTAATCTTTTATAATAGTCATGAAAATATTTTAACACAAAACAATTAAAAGAATTTCAATCAATATCATGTAATACTAATTTCATCGTCAAGCTTTGGTTGTTGTTTGAATGGAAATGATACCAAGTATTTTCAATTTTATAGTTAAAAGACAAAAAAATTGAAAAAAATGTTCAAAATACAATCAAACAATAAAGAGAAGATATCATGGAATAAATATTTCAATTATAAAAAAAATTGTTTACCTGTTCATTGCTGCCTTGTTTGGAATTCCTAAAACATTTCCTTGCCCAAAATAACCAATGAGGTGAAAGAATATCAACATTAAAAACCATAGGAATCCATACTAGAAACATTTCCAAAGTCGAAGGCTCAAGTGCATGAAGGATCTCCAACAACAAATGACTCATATCCAAGTTATGCTATGCATTATCTCCACATCCTTTTTCCAATCACATTTTTTGTAACCTGTGCACACCACAGTCAAGTAACAATCAAATGAAGACTTTGAATTTGTTTTTATATTTTATATCTATAAACTTTCAATCTAAATTTTTTTTACACAAAACAAATAAAATACTAATATGATCAATTTTTGGATGTTGTTTAAATGGATATG
This sequence comes from Pinus albicaulis, assembly GCA_034641835.2. Classification (NCBI taxonomy): domain Eukaryota; kingdom Viridiplantae; phylum Streptophyta; class Pinopsida; order Pinales; family Pinaceae; genus Pinus; species Pinus albicaulis. Next base: position 425,914,658 of record CM076575.1, on the reverse strand, counting down.
ATACCAAGTATGTTCAATTTTATAGTTAAAAGACAAAACAAAATAAAAGTAAAAGTTCAAAATACAATCAAACAATAAACATAATATATCATGGAATGGGCGTTGCAATTATAATTTTTTTTTTTACCTATCCACCTGTGTCTGGCATTCCTAAAATTGCTTTCCCAAAATAACCATGAGGTGAAATAATCATAAAATTAAAAAACATAGGAATCCTTCCTAGAAACATTTCCAAAGACGATGGATCAGGTGCCTGAAGGATCTCCAACGATAAATGAATCATATCCAATAGATTCTCTGCATTGTTGCCCCATCCTTTTTCTAATCCCATTTCTTGTAATCTGCCCACACCATATTCTGGTAACATTCAAAAAAAATATTTCATATTTTTGTAAAAAAAATGGAGATTTGTCAAGCATGCTAACTGCATGGTATAAATATTCATAAATATTTGCAGAAAATAATATTAAGAGATTTTATATTTTTGTAAAAAAAAATTGGAGATTTGTCAAGTAGGTTAATTGCATGGTGCAAAAATTGTTTCCGCAAATGTATCCATAAATATAGTGGATCTTACACATAAATATTTGCAGAAGATTTGTTAGGCATGAAACATGTATGACTTTGGAGTCCTATTTGCGTGAACATTTGACATATTTGATGCAGATTCGGTTTTGTTCTTTTTTATTTGAGCTTTGAAGGAACTTCATCTAGTGAGCCTAGAATAAGAGTACCTATACCACCATAACCCTTACAGGAAGTTGGTGTCTGTTTGCTTCTATTCCTACAAGTTGCTACAGATGAAAAACAATGGAGGTCGTACCCACATAGTATAAATTTATAGACTTTGATTGTTAATCCAACCATTGTGAATGTGAAAGGGACTTTTAATGCTTGGAGCATCTAGAGGGCCAGAAGGTTGCCTAGAATATTGAACCAAAAATGCCAAGGATTTGAAGTTGGTTTATTTTGAATCATCACTCTTTATAGTGTCCTCATCCTAATTAATGAAATAATATTCAAGATGACATGGTTCTTGGTCCTTTCATTTTTCAAAAGAGGCAATAACAATATCAAAGACATTTTTGATTCTCAGACATGGGAATGTGTCTCTTTTCCTAGGTAGAAAAATAGTTCAATTTAGCCAATATTCACAGACATTTCATAGAGCAGGTCAAGGTGATCATACCCAACATACTCTTCATGAAATTAGGCTTGAAATCCTCTGCAACCTAGTGGATGGATTTGAATTGGAACTAGGTTGAGGACTTTAGAAAATACATGCCAGTGAATAATAGTCACTAGGTTATGCGAGTAAATAAAATGGGAGAAAATTTTTCTCCTAGAGGTTATCCACTTGGGTGCGTAATGTAAGAAAACAAATAATTCTTGTTTCGATTTTAACAAGGGCTAAGATGCTCAAATTTTTCTTGGGAAAACAAAGAAATTACTTGTGACATTCTATTGGCTCTCATACTCCCTCTTCTTTCTCTATGGAATCACAAAGTTCTAGTAGAAGGCTAAGGCACAAAGCTAGTTGTGTTTATCGCTAAAGGTGAGCATCACCATAGCTAGACCATGTAGCCCTCCACCATTGCCCCGGATTGATAAGTTGTTAACACTTGCCCACATTATTTCAAAGAACAATAATCCAACCAAAGATGTTTATCATGTTAATGATGGTTGAATTTACATTATCAAAATTATTTAGGCAACTAACGATGGTTGGTGGCCATTCCTAATGAAAAAGAAGATGGTTCTTTAATTGAAGATTTCTTCATGATAGTTAGTGAATCATTTGGAAATGTGTGAACACTTCTTTTATGACTTTATGGCAAAACATATATACATATAATTTTTTTTTCCCAGGTGGCTTTTAAGAAATGTTGCTTCTAAAATGTATGTCCATGTATCAATTTTGATAGGCTTTATGTTTTTGGGCAGTTTTTTATAGATAATAGGGCTTTTCACACCACTATTTTCAATTGTTGAGGCTTCTCAACTGCGCGCCATTTTGTGTGACATTACTAATATGTAATATATTTTATTAATAGTTAAAGGAAGCATTTTATGCAGAAAAATAATTAGAAAAAAAAATTCAACATTACAACTAGGATTCATAATGTTCAAGCATTCTTCCACAAAACATCGATCACATCAAAACTACCCATCACTAACAATATTCATGACGTTAAGCAAAAACTATGTAGTATTATGCCAGATATAATTTTTTATTTTGGAATTCTTACAATAGTAGCTTCAATTGCACATCGTGCAAATTTGGGGGTTCCAGGTCTAAACCTATTAACTAAAGTTTTATTTTCTGGCATTGTGGTCCTTAAATTTCAAGGTGTTCCACCTAAAAAAATAGGTATTAAAGAAGGATGAAAAGTATTTTTTTCACTTTGAGAGAAGTTCCTTATGGCATTACTGAATTTCTAGACAATATGATGCTACATTCCTCACAGAAGAAGGTTCTGGAGGAGGAACTAAATTATTTTGACTTAGTTTTGGCATGTAAGCTTGAAACAATGGTTTTGATGACTGCATGGATGACCTTGGTGAGGATTTTGATGCAGACAATACTGAATTTGAAATATGGGTTAGAAGACCTTGAAGAAGCTGCAGAGTTTGGTGTTGTCATTGGAAGTTTCTATGTTGTTGGATTTGATAATACATAATTGACCTTGATGAGGGGATTTAATAACTTGAAGAAGATTTAAATATGGTTGTTCTCACTGAAGGTTTTCATGCGGTTGTGTTTCTTAAATGATAATTTCCATAGGACGTCTTTGGTGCATAGATTCTTGACCTTGATGAGGGGATGGAAGACCTTGAAGAGGCTACATATTTTGGTGATGTCATTGATTGTTTTTATGTTATTGTGTTTGTTAAACTTTTCATCCCAGAGGAGGGTGTTATCCAACGTGAATTTGAAAACCCCCTCACAATTTTCAATGAAGGTTCTATAAGAATGTTAGGGAGTTTCACATTATAGAAGGTCAATCTCATGTACCAAAAACTTCACAGACATCCCAAAAACATAAACAACCTATTATATGTCAATTAAATCTACATAGAACCAACAAAAAATATGGTAAAATCTAAAATTACCAATTCCTTCAACTAGTAAAGAAAAACAAGAAGAATGCACCCAAAGGACCACAAATAATAGTACAATAGAGAAAAAGAATACTATCTCAGAAAATATAATTGAAATCCATCAATTAATATAATATATTCCAATTGCAGCACTGAAAGAAAATTCAAAATAACACAAAATAAGAGACAACAATGTATTACAATAGTAAAATTGTTAATGGAAATATGAAACATGGATTGGTAGAATCATGTATTTATCAGTGAAGTTTCATCAGACCATTGAACAATTTCACGTTGACAATATTTAAATAAGTTAACGAAAACCATTGACCTATATTGTACAATTTTTGGGATGGAAATTAATATATAGAAATATTCACTAGGTTTTAATTGGGTAGAGGAGGAACAACTTAGAATTATCTTGTATGTCTTCTTGTTTTAGAGCTAAAATTTTCAAGAAGGCTTTAAGTATCCACATCTCAAGAATCACTAGAAGTGGTTGATAAATAATATAGGAAAAAAATCTAACCAAGGGTGTAATCAATGGCTTTCTTGGGAGGTAGATTAAAATTGGCCAAAGCTGTGTTGGAATCAAGTCCAATATATTAGCATATCATGGCCTATGTCCCTAAGGGGTGTTGAAATAATTAGAAAGAAATAATTTAAATTTTTTGTGTTTGGGTAAGAGGAAGAAAGAGGGCATACCACTTATCAAATGCAAGTCCTTGTCTAAACCAAAAGAAACTAGATGATGGGATTTCAAAGACATTCAATTCTTTGGAAAAGTTCTAGCTAACAAAATTCTATGGAATATTAGTTCCAAATAGGGACTCTAGAGGCAGGTGATATAAAAAAAGCACATTGATCACCTTAACATGTAATAATGAGGTAGGAAGGAAAACAAAACTATCCAAAATGGGTCTATATTCTGGAAATCATTGGCACTCACTTTCACTTTTGTAGGTGTATGGTTAGTATGGGGAGTTGGAAAAGGGGATCAAATCATAATAGGGGCTAATCCACAAATTTTATGTGGATAAGCCCACAGATTACCATTGGATTTGATTGATACTTTGCAGCGTCAAGGAATTCATACCCTGGGTTAAGGAGCCGATGCAATATCTGCCTCAATTTGGCAACAAAGATGGAAGAAAGGAAAGGAATTTGGTTTGAAAAAGAGGGAAATATACCACTAGGATGTATTTTTGGATCAACATAAGAAGGTTCATATTAGAATGAGAAAGGAGGATGTTCTGTTGTACTCAAGGAATGCTACCCTACAAAATATACTCTTATGTTAGGGTACAGAGAAAAGTTTGTAGATACAACCTAGGAAGAGGAGGGTTGGAGGTGAAAGATTCCATGGAAGTCTTATGCTCCTCTAAATTCAAAGGTTTATATGCTATTAGCTCTTTGGAACAAAGAAATAACTTGGAAAATACTTCAAAAATGCAGCAAGAATGGTCTAGGGTGATGTACACTATGTAAGAAGGAAAGGGAACCAATTGATCATTTATTAACAATTCCAAATATGTAGGTAAGGTATGGGAAGAGATGAAGTAACTGAAAAGTTATAGGGAAGGGTGACAAGTGCAAACTATGAAGGAGGCTTTGAAGAACTGGACCTAGAATAAAGAATTTAAAGGTTTTAGAGCTCTTGCTGGTGTGGTTTCTTGGAGCATATCGTTAGCTTGAAATGTTGATATATTTCAGGAGAGATACATCCCTCCATTTCAATGTGCATATATTATGGGGTTAGTGTTTGGAAGCATAAAAATACATCAAAAGACATAGAAACCTAGGATGTGGAAGAAACCATGAATCAAAAAATTGGGGCGACTTGTATGGTGCTAGCCAAGAGAAAAATAATCTTTGTATTGCAAGAGGTACCTTATTTCTAAATGATTCTCTTCTCCTTAATTTCAATGCAAGCTTGGGTGCACTACTAATAACTATTTTGATTTCATGGATATAATGATTTTAATGAAACTAATAGCAGACATGGAGGTGAAAAATTTCTAATTTTTGGTGACTATGATGTGGTTATAAACTAGATGAAGGGGTACTACACAATGGGGAATATCAATTTTCACCTGATGTTAGCTCAAATGAAAAAAATGGAGACATTATTCTCCAACATATCATATCATCATGCTTGTAGAGAACCTAACACAAGAGTAGATGATTTATCAAAATTACTACTTCTGGGAGTCAAATAGGTGTGATCATGGAGGTCCAAGAAGGAATAAACCAACTAGAAAGATTGAAGAAAATAGTTGTAGTTTGAAGTTGTTTACTAAGTGTTGAGTAGTAGGATGTTCAAATTCAGGTTTACTAATTTCTATAATTGTTTAAATTCAAATAGTTTTTTGATGCCAAAGACTTATGTATATGGACTGTAATGTATTTTTGAGAAAGGAGAAATCATGTGTATTGCTTTTTGTTTTAGAAAATCTATTTGTTATGAGACTAAATTAAGGGAAGTGTGGGTATAAATATCAAAGGGTGCTAGTATTAATCTGGGTTTTATGAATATGGTTATAATAATGTGAAAAAAACATAATAAGCAAAGGCATTGTGTGGGTGAGAGAGTGTGGAAATGATAACTCAGATAGTATACATACGAAGGTATTGTTAGGGGTGTCATAGTACCATGTAATATTCCCATTTTAGCACACAGCTAAATGGAATATTAAAATTTTGTTTTTATCATCTAGCAGCTAAATAAATGGGTAAGGAAGCCCATGCATATTAAAACATGAATAAAAATCCCTCAAATGTGAAAGGGGATAGTCATAAGAGCTGGATTTCACACCCTTATGTGTGAAAGAGGACATTTGCATGGAGACAAGTTCAAGTTTGACCAAGTCAATAGCGCTGGGATAGGAGGTGGAGAACACTTTGATAGACAGCACTGTATGAATGGGAAGAGGTTTATTTGGTGGAGGAAAAATTAATGAGTGGGACCCATGGAGAGAGGGCTTTCACTTGTTTAAAAGGAGGGCAAGGTAGCCATTTTTATTCATGATTTGGATTATTGATTTCTTTGTCAGTTTAGACTTTGTGCATTCTCCTGCTGTTTAGCAGAGTTGCAGTGCTGCTTAGCACAAGGATTTCTTGTTTAGGAATCCTTCTCCTTTCTTGAGAGGCCTCTTGAAGGAGTTTTATTTATTTGCCTCACATCCAGGATTGAGGCCAAGCATCCTCCTTCATCTACAACATTATTTCTACAGCAGAATAATGTTGTGTTGCAGGGTGTTGCAGTGAGGGTTCACAACACCATTTCCATCACTTGTTTTTCAGAGGAGGAGGCTCTCTTTCCTCTAAGAGATCAATTTTGAAGCCCTTGGAGAATATTTCAGATCTTGGCACTTGGCCAAGATATTTTCTTTCATCTACAGTGAAGTATGCCTCAGTGACCACGTTATTTTCAGAAGGTATTTACAGTGGGGGATTGCAGTGATTGTCAGAGGGAGGGATATTCAGTGTTAGGATCAACCTTTCACTTAGAAGATCCATTGGAGGAGGTGTTTTTATCTGATGCATCATCTTTAGCCTTCTCCATCCATTTCCAGTTCTTGATTTGCAGCTGCTACCCTGCAACTCCGACATTTTGCAGTTTTTGCATATTTTAGCCAATCCTTCCAGGATTGTCTTGAGGTAGTGATTGGGAGCATAGATATTCTCTCCCAATATTGTATGATTCATATATATGCAGATATATGATATTTTACAATTCCTGTAGCAGTGCTCCATCCATGACTACATAGTTCTTGTTCATAGACACTCTGCCATGTAGCAGTCTTTTACTTTTAGCATGTGTATTGATGGGAGGCTTGTTTTCCTTGATCCTTTGAGTTGTATTGCTATTATTTGCTACTGATTCATAATAAAATGGCTCTATGGTTTCCATGCATTTTGGTATGATTTTTATTCACTGCTATTTCCAATCTATGCATATGTATTGCTGGATCTCCACATTTGGAATATCTTGAGATGTTCCCAATAGTGTAGAATTTCTCTATTTTGGGATATTACAGTGGTATCAGAGCATAATCTTGGCTCAGCCCGTGGATCTCAGCCATGATACTATCAAGAAAAGAGAAGATGAAGACTCCATTATGTGGAGGAAGAAAGGAAGATAGGCTTACAAAGCTTCTTCCAAGATCTATACAGAGCATTCATGAAGATTTCAAGAAGGTAAGGAGGGAGATGTGTACAGAATCTCCAAGAGGGTTTGAAACTAAGTCAAACTCTAGATTTTCCTATGGGGAGTGTGAGCATGCAGCCACACCCTATGATGCACAGCACAGTCACATTTGCATGAATATGAATCTCAAACTTAGAAGTTTAGAGATCATATCACTTTCCCAGAGTTTTGCAAGATCAAGGTAAGGAGGAGAAAACAACATAATGTGGATAGATTTCTTCTATCTACCTTTGATGGTTCCCCTACATGTTCAGCCAGGGCTTGGGTGGAAGAGCTAGACACCTTTTTGCAACAACATCAAATTTCTGAAGATGAAACCATCAGAGTAGCAACGTTGCATTTTGGAGGTAAGGCCTATGAATGGTGGATATTTTAGAATTTTACTTTAAAGAATGCAAATACTTCTTCTTATGCAAGGTTTATTAAGGCATTGATGGGAGGGTTTGATGGAAAACTTTCTGCAACACATGTGGAGAAGTTAAACAAACATAAACAAACAAAACCCTTGCATGTGATGGAGAAAACTATAAACTCATATCCACTTCGGAAACCCATGGAGGAGACTGACATCTTGCAGCATACCTTGTTAGAGGCAAAGCCTCTATCTCATATTCCTGAACAAGAGGGCATGGAGATCTCTTTTTCAAGAGAGGATCCATTTCTTGAGAGGTTTCCCATACATGTTGATGAGGAGGAGGGAAACAACACTGTCATGTCTAGAGTTGATCTAGCACCTCATGCAGAGGAAGGAGGAGCTCTTGCTCCAACTAGAGGGATTCTTGTATCATTGCAATAAATTCCCTAAGATCTCACATATGGAGGTCAAGGCACAACTCATGATTCACATGTGCCATTGATGATAGGGTGTGAACCTATGGAGATACAAGGAGGAGATAGGGAGGATGACCAACATCATGTGATGAGGAGCACACACCCCTGTCTATTTCATGAGGTTGATGCACCTAAGAGGGAGACTGGATTGCGCAGTGAGAGCAAGGACACGTTTTTCCATTCATGTATGCAGTCTACTCTTGATGATGATGTCTCATTGCATGGAGACATTTCACCAAGGAGACCACCAGATCAGCAGATGATGAGAGATGCTTCACATTTTGAGGCACCATTCATTGATTTCAGAGGAGTGGAGACCTTAGCGGGTCATTTTACAATGCTGAGACTCTTGGGTAGACTCAAGGAGGAGAGAGGCATTCTCTCAACATCATTTTTACCCACTCTCATTTCAAATTCTGCGCTGTGTCAAAAGAAACAGGGGAAGGATAACAACCTTCCAACTTGAATCCTTGGCATGGGAAATGTCAAAGAAGAGGATAACCATATGATAGATGTTCTTCATGAGAGATCATCAGCGTTGTCACTATGGAGGATAGATCCATGTTGGAGCTCTCGGCTGTTGGTAGAGTATTCCATGGATCATTTTTCTTGCATGATATTGAATGATCAACATACGAGGAGATGCATGGATCATGTAAAGATGGAGGAGACACATAACTATTTGGAAGAGTTAGCACAACCACCTCTTCTCTCTTTGAGGATGAGAGGAGACTCATCTATGAGCCACTCCATTTGCATGAGCAAGACATATGGTAAGGGTATTGTTTTTTTGCATAATGATTTGTATAATATATATATGCATCCCTTAACCATACATGTGCAGGATGATGCTCCAAGGAGGAGCATTCTTTTTTCTAGACCTCATGGTCTACTTGAGGCCATGAGCAGTATTGGTGACCAATCCCTAGGAGGACTTGGGGAGGAGGTTTATTCTAGAGAACAGACTCACTTTGCACCATACATCATTCACTTTCTCCAAACATATGAGGAGAGTGGGATAGCAAGCAAGTGGTTGAGAAACCACACTTTTTGTCACACTCTTTTGCAGTTGAGGGCCAAACTGTGTTGGTTACATTTGAGGGACCATTTTCCTTCTCCCTTGCTACATATGGCAGCAAGCATGGTTCTCATTATGGTTCCTTATGTTGCTGTTGTATTTATATTTGTTGGAAGTATGATTGGGGGAATGACACATTGGTTGGATGTGTCCCTTGGGAGAGATATTTCCCACATTGTTTGCCTTGCATTTTTTTATTGGAGCATGAGAGAGTATGTGGCCACTACAACAAAGCACTTGTTTCCATTTGAGGTGAGAAATATGATTGATTGGATGTCATATGATGGTGACTTCCATCTCATCACATATGAGATGATTTGGGCAACATGTTTCATAACGTTGGAGAAGAGATCCTTGGGGGTCTAATCTTCATCTTGCCACTTGGAGGCAATATTATTGCAGCCCAAGATCAACATATATTCTACACTTATCTTAAGTGGAGAGGAGGACAGCATGGGGTAGAATATTTTTTCTACCAAGATCAGATTTTCAGCCCACCTACATTGCAGGAGCCAAAGGTGGAAGAGGATTTTCAAGAGTTGCCATGTTGGGAGGTAACTCATTTTGTATGGATGATTGCTTGGGGATGGGAGCTTAATATGGGGATGGTAGATCCCAATTCATATCAGACCTCATGCCTCAAGAAGGCCCCTTAGTTTTATATTTGCAGTTGCTTGAGGATAAGCAACATTTGGGAGGGGAGGACTGTAATATTCCCATTTTAGCACATAGCTAAATGGAATATTAAAATTTTGTTTTTATCACCTAGCAGCTAAATAAATGGGTAAGGAAGCCCATGCATATTAAAACATGAATAAAAATACCTCAAATGTGAAAGGGGATAATCATCAGAGCTGGATTTCACACCCTTATGTGTGAAAGAGGACATTTGCATGGAGACAAGGTCAAGTTTGACCAAGTCAATAGCACTGGTATAAGAGGTGGAAAACACTTTGATAGACAACGTAGTATGAATGGGAAGAGGGTTATTTGGTGGAGGAAACCCTAATGAGTGGGACCCATGGAGAGAGGGCTTTCACTTGTTTAAAAGGAGGGCAAGGCAGCTATTGTTATTCATGATTTAGATTATTGATTTCTTTGTCATTTTATACTTTGTGCATTCTCCTGTTGTTTAGCAGAGTTGCAGTGCTTCTTAGCACAAGGATTTCCTGTTTAGGAATCCGTCTCCTTTCTTGAGAGGCCTCTTGAATGATTTGTACTAATTTCCTCACATCTAGGCTTGAGGCCAAGCATCCTCCTTCAGCTACAGTGTTATTTCTGTAGCAGAATAATGTTGTGTTGCAGGGTGTTGCAGTGAGGGTTCACAACACCACTTCCATCACTTGTTTTTCAGAGGAGGAGGCTCTCCTTCCTATGAGAGATAAGTTTGGAAGCCCTTGGAGCATATTTCAGATCTTTTCACTTGGCCAAAACTTTTTCTTGCACCTACAGTGTAGTATCCCTCAGGAACTGTGTTATTTTCAGAAGGCATTTGCAGTGGGGGATTGCAGTGATTGTCGGAGGGTGAGATCTTTAGTGTTAGGATCAGCATTTCACTTGGAATATCCATTGGAGGAGGTATTTTTATCAGATGCAACATATTTAGCCTTCTCCATCCATTTCCAGTTCTTGAGTTGCAGCTGCTACCCTGCAACTTCGACATTTTGCAGTTTTTGCATATTTCATCCAATCCTTCCAGGATTGTCTTGAGGTAGTGATTGGGAGCATAGATCTTCTCTCCCAATATTTTATGAGTCATATATATGCAGATCTATGATATTTTACACTTATTGTAGCAGTGCTCCTGATCTGAAAATGGAAGGTACTTGAAAAGGGTGCAAGGTATCCATTTTCAATTATGTAAATGAGTGCAAAAATACTTCAAATTTTAAATCTGAAAATGTGAGAACTTCATATTTCTAATACAGAGATAGACTGTAGGGGCATTTACCGGATATTTCACCTTTCAAAGAAAGGATGAATCCAGAGGCTACCTGGCCCTCTTACAAACTCTGCCTAAAGAAATAATAGAAGTAAACACTCAGAATTAATTAAAATGACCTTACTCAAACTTGACATTATGCAGAATTTTTGCTTGGAAGAGGTGTATGTCTTTTCTTCTGTTTATGTGTTTTAAGTTTATTTGTTTTTTCTGAAACTTATCATGTATATCAGCAACATAATTCAGCCATAGAATAACAAAACACAACAGCAATATAATATAGGAGTTCACCCCAACTCTTGGGCTACATCTCCTTTGAGCTTCGTCAACATGACTAGACTCTTTGGGATTAAGGTAATCAAATTATTTTACAAGCTCCAAAATTAACCACAATGAATACAAGAATGATTCAAAGGGCTGAGAATACCATTTTAAATCCCTTTAATGGCTGTCCAATTCCTGCAAACAGCTTTAGGCTTCCATGGACACACATCCTTCTGTCGGTGCACTAAGCTTCTCTGAGCTTCTAAATGGCACAAACTCCCTCAGATTTCTGTTTCTGCTCCTGAAACCACTAATGATGCATCCAATAATGATTATACATCAAATACCAGCTGATAAATTGCTTACATTAAGCACAACATCCCCAAAAATGGCTCTCCTCCACGGTTTTCCCAGGGCTGCCCACGACTTCATATCAACTTATCAAGCTGTAGAAGTACTCAAAATGATTTGAAACCACTTCCATTGGTTCCAGAATGACTGAAATAGTCAAGATAGAGTTTTTTTTCATCAAAAACGGCCTTCGGCTACTCCGGTTTCGCCTACACACTATGTTCGGAAAATGGCCTCTAGAACTTAAATGAAGCTTTTTGGCTTTCTAAAGTTCTTAACAGGATCTGCAAACCATCTAAACAGATTCAAAAGGCATGAAATAGCTAATAATTCCTATTCATTTACCTTAAACAGAGAAACACAGTCCAAAATACAGCCTTCTCCTTCCAGGCCTTGATGGCTCCTTCATCTTCTTCGAAGCTTAAACCTCTGAAGATGGCCTCTGTTAGACTTCAGACCTACTCCATTGAGTCAAAAATGTCGAAGAGACCCAAAATAAAAAACAAATTCACTCCAAAAGGATCTCCCATGTGAAAGATATCACCAAAACAACATTTTGCCCAATGTTAGGCAAAAATCCCACAAAAAGTGGGCCACATTTAGTTAATTGCGGATAAACTTGGAGTTCCGCCTAAAATGGAGGAACCAGCGCTAAATTCGGTGGAACATTTTCTGTTATCATTAAACGCTAGGTTGACGTGGCCACATGCAGTCTTATCCAAACTTTAAACTGTAACCGTTTGCTGTTAAGCTTTGGGTTCTGGTTCAACTGGTGGTCACGTGGAATATGGGGGGGGGCTGGCCCGAAGCCCCTTCAACCTCCGCTCCAAATCATAAATGCTATTTGCACGTGATTTCAAAAACGTGTACCATAGCACGTATTCACCTTTCATTTTCCATGCAACATTAGAACCATGGGTTTTAAAAATAATTCAAATTTCTTAATTATATGTGTGGTATTTTAATTTATTTTTAATAAGGTTCTTTTTTTTTTAATTAATTAAAACATATATAAATTAATATAATATATGATTAATTAAACCATATACAATATTAATAAATATATAATTTAATTTAATAATTAAACCTTAATAAAAATAAAATATTTTCCAACACATAAATTAAAAAAAAAAATTTCCTTTCAACATTAAAGGTTATTGGGAAATTTCAAAATGCAACAACTTCTTCATACGGCATCGGTTTTTAGTGCCGTTCATGGCGTTGGGATCGTATGCCGAGGCCTATCCCATCGCTTAGGTTTCAAATCAATTTGAGCACTTTCATTTTTGAGCTTTTTCCCAAGCTCAGATTTGAGCTCCTGATCACACCTCCCAAATGAGAGGCTTTTGGTCCCCAAAAGCTTACTGAAATGAAGAACTGAACTGTAGTACAGCAAATGAGAGAATAAAAATCCTCTTCTCTTCAGCCCTTCAAAAATTTTGCCTTACAAAGCAAGTGAAAAAGAAATCGACACTTCCCTTCTGAATGCGCTTGTCCACAACTGTCCACAACTAACCTTCTTGAACCCACACAGAAATTTCTGGCAAGAAATTTATAGAGTGAAACTGTACAACGCTGCCTTGATCAATGATCTAAGGTGGCTCAAAACAAACAAGATATTACAGCATAAAATACATGCATACATCCGAAATTTGCATATGTACAAAAGGAGTACGTCTTACTGTGTCAAGAAGTCCATCCACTTCTCACCAAGCCACTTCCATGGCAACGTCTGCTGCTGCAACTTTCCCTCATGTGAAACTTCCCTTTCCACATCAATAATGGAATATGAGGTTCCACCTTCGCCAATATTTTTGTCCTCTTGCTGCATGTGCATGGGACGACGAGTTGGATGCAAAGTCCAACAATGAGAGACAACATGTCCCTTCTTTTGGCAAAAAGTGCAAATCATATGCACATTCTTTAAAGGTAGTCTTTGCTTCATCTGCTTCTTGTGTGCCTTCTTCCTCATCCAGCATCTCGAAACATGATGGTTAAATCGACCACAAAATGTACAAGAAATCCTCTTATGTTGCTTTGCATGCTTGCCATAAGCTGCATGTCTACCATCTTCTTGCTGCAACAAAGGCTTCAAACAATGGTAAGGAAGATTGCCATCATGACATTGATTTAATTGAGAACTTGGGAGAAATGTTCTCTTAAAATTTGCATCACATTCTTGAATGCATGTGCTCAAAGCTTCGCCATTAAGCTGCTCATAGCCAAGACCAATATTCTTGGGATGCTCCACAACACAAATAGGCTCAACAATGCCTTGTGCATGCTTGTCCAAACCTTTGCCTTCTTGATAGCCCATTTTCAACATCAATTTGGACCCAATACCTCTTGTATGCCTTTCAAACAAACCAACACACTTTTTAATAGAGGAAACTGAAGACAAATTAGACTGATTTACCTCATGATTTACATCCTGAAGATGAGGTATTTTCTTGGACAAAGCTTCTTGAGCTTGAAGAATCTGCAACTCCATATCATGCAGTATTTGAAGAATGGATTCTTTCTCTTCCTGCATAGCTAGCAATTGTGCATGAAGTTGAACACTTTCCCTTTGATCCTCAAGGAGAATCTGCACCATGTCCTTCACCTTAATGAACTCTTCTTTCATGTCATCACTGAAGAGTTTATTGAAGGAGGAAACTTCACTTGCAGAAGAAGTTGACATTATGTAAATGGTCAAAACAACCAAAAGTAACTTCCAAAGAAAAGTCCTCAAAGCTTTCAAACAAACGACAAGCTTTTGACCAAATGTCAGAAAAGACCCCTTCTCATTCAAGCAACCATTTTGCAACCAATAAGGAATGCTCAACCTGAGCTCTGGTACCATATGATCTGAAAATGGAAGGTACTTGAAAAGGGTGCAAGGTATCCATTTTCAATTATGTAAATGAGTGCAAAAATACTTCAAATTTTAAATCTGAAAATGTGAGAACTTCATATTTCTAATACAGAGATAGACTGTAGGGGCATTTACCGGATATGTCACCTTTCAAAGAAAGGATGAATCCAGAGGCTACCTGGCCCTCTTACAGACTCTACCTAAAGAAATAATAGAAGTAAACACTCAGACTTAATTAAAATGACCTTACTCAAACTTGACATTATGCAGAATTTTTGCTTGGAAGAGGTGTATGTCTTTTCTTCTGTTTATGTGTTTTAAGTTTATTTTTTTTTGCTGAAACTTAACATGTATATCAGCAACATAATTAAGCCATAGAATAACAAAACACAACAGCAATATAATATAGGAGTTCACCCCAACTCTTGGGCTACATCTCCTTTGAGCTTCGTCAACATGACTAGACTCTTTGGGATTAAGGTACTTAAATTCTTTCACAAGCTCCACACTTAACCACAATGAATAAAAAAATGATTCAAAGGGCTGAAAATACCATTTTAAATCCCTCTAATGCCTGTCCAATTCCTGTAAACAACTTTAGGCTTCCATGGACAAACATCCTTCTGTCGGTGCACTAAGCTTCTCTGAGCTTCTAAATGGCACAAACTCCCTCAGATTTCTGTTTCTACTCCTAAAACCACTACTGCTGCATCCAATAATGATCAAAAATCAAATATCAACTGATAATTTGCTTACATTAAGCACAACATCCCAAAAAATGGCTCTCCTCCACAGTTTGCCCAGGGCTTCCCACGACTTCATATCAACTTCTCAAACCGTAGAAGTAATCAAAATGACCTGAAACCACTTCCATTGGTTCTAGAATGACTGAAATAGTCAAGATAGAGTTTTGTTTCATCATAAACGGCCTCCGGCTGCTCCAGTTTCTCCTACACATTGTTTGGAAAATGGCATCTAGAACTTAAAAAAAGCTTTTCGGCTTTCTAAAATTCTTAATAGGCTCTAGAAACCATCTAAACAGATTCAAAAGACATGAAATAGCTAATAATGCCTATTCATTTACCTTAAATAGAGAAACACAGTCCAATACACAACCTTCTCCTTCCAGGCCCTGATGGATCCTTCATCTTCTTCGATACTTAAACCTCTAAAGATGACCTCTGTTAGATTTCAAACCTGCTCCATTGAGTCTAGAAGGTTGAAGAGACCCAAAATCAAAAAACAATTCACTTCAAAAGGATCTCCCATGTGAAAGATATGTCCAATTGAAGTTTTTGCCTAATGTTAGGCAAAAATCCCACAAAAAGTGGGTCACATTTAGTTAACTGTGGATAAACTTGGAGTTCTGCCTAAAATGGAGGAACCAACGCTAAATTCGGCGGAACATTTTCTTTTATCATTAAACGCTAGGTTGACGTGGCCACATGCAGTCTTATCCAAAAATTAAACTATAACTGTTTGCTGTTAAGCTTTGAGTTCTGGTTCAACTAGTGGTCACGTGGAATATGGGGGGGGCTAGCCCAAAGCCCCTTCAACCGCCGCTCCAAATCATAAATACTATTTTCACGTGATTTCAAACACGTATACCATGGCACGTATTCACCTTTCATTTGCCATGTAACATTAGAACCATGGGTTTTAAAAATAATTCAAATTTCTTAATTATATGTGTGGTATTTTAATATATTTTTAATAAGGTCTTCTTTTTTAAATTAATTAAAACATATATAAATTAATATAATATATGATTAATTAAACCATATACAATATTAATAAATATATAATTTAATTTGATAATTAAACCTTAATAAAAATAAAATATTTTCCAACACATAAATTAAAAAAAAAATCCTTTCAACATTAAAGGTTATTGGGCAATTTCAAAATGCAACAACTTCTTCATACGGTAACGGATTTTAGTGTCGTTTGTGGCGTTGGGATTGCATCGCCGAGGCCTATCCCATCGCTTAGGTTCCAAGGCAATTTGAGCATTTTCATTTTTGAGCTTTTTCCCAAGCTCAGATTTGAGCTCCTAATCAGCTCCATCCATGACTGCGCAGTTCTTGTTCATAGACACTCTGCCATGTAGCAGTCTTTTACTTTTAGCATGTGTATTGATGGGAGGCTTGTTTGCCTTGATCCTTTGAGTTGTATTGCTATTATTTACTGTTGATTCATAATAAAATGGATCTATGGTTTCCATGCGTTTTGGTATGATGTTTATTCATTGCTATTTCCAATCTATGCTTATGTATTTCTAGATCTCCACATTTGGAATATCTTGAGATATTCCCAATAGTGTAGAATTTCCATATTTTGGGATATTAGATACCATCTATTAAGAAATGTTGAGAATATACCCTTGGTTACCATGAAAAAAATGAGCATGGTGTTCATTCATATCCACTCAAAGTGTAAAAATGATCTTCTTAAACCCCCAATATCTATCTTAAAAAATACATAAACACAAACACATCGTAAGAGAGAAATATACTTTTAAAAATTGTTGATTATGTAAACGAAATCATGTGCATGCCTCCAGGTGTTTCTATTAGTGTGCTCCTGATTGTTAATTATTGAATATGACAACTAAAAACTCATTTTGGGATCTCAAATTTCAAATATTGGAATCCCAACGAACAAATGCGCCAAGATAACAAACAAAATAACGAACTCTTTGTCACAATAGTCCATGCTCACCCTCACAAAACCACATGATTCACTACTTCTGATGCAATGACGACAATATGTTATAATTATACCATAAAATAATGCCTTGCATAATGTATAGTGCTTCCTTAGTAGTAAAATCGATTTTGAATTACAAGATCAAGACTTGAGATGAAAAAATATGGAACTAGTTAAAAAGGAGAAATGCATTGTCATCAACACTACATGTTTGCGTGTAAAGCTGGGACTAAAAAAAAATTAGATGTACCTTTGAAAAATTGGGTTTTGGCTCAAATAGAATGAAGCAGTAGGTATATCATTAGTTGGTTCGTTTACTCAGATTCTTATACAACACCACAAGCAACACATCCAAGTGCAGGCAGTTGTTCTACCTAGAGTCATTCCACTAGTGATACCGAGACCAAGCATCACAAATAACAGGGCTAGTTTATCCAGCCATCTCTGTGAGTGAGTTGAAGATTCTGATTCTTGAGATCAAGACTCATATCCAGTAGTTCCATTATCAGATAGAGATCTAGATGCACATATTAGCACCCAAAAAAACCCATATTAGTACCTATGCACATCTTCATGATGTATGGAATTGCAAATACTCTCCAGCTCCTTTATCTTGTCCTCAAAATCGTTGGCCTTAGCATGCTCATTTTGGTAGAGCTAGTGGATAGTCTGTTCGAGAGCATCCTTGATCACTTGGAAAATTTTCCTCTTGTTGTAAGCGTAATTCTCTAGGGAATTTGTGGCATCCACTTTGTGCACTGCGTCCTCGAACCTATATTTCTTAGCATCATGAAACATTTTCTCAATCTCCTCCTTACTCAATCTACCTTGGCCGCTTGTGATTGTGATCTTGTTCTTCTCATCAGTGGTCCTATTCATCGTAGATACGTTGAGAATACCATCATCATCAATATCAAATCGCACATCAATCCCTGGAAATTTTATTTGAGCTGCAGGAATGCCACAGAAGTTGTCTTGGCTTCGACTTCCCTCACCCTCATACACGTGAAATGAAAAATTAGTTACGTTGTTTGAGACAGTAGAACATACCCACTTCTTATTGGTGTGGATAAGGGTGTTATTGTGGATGAGGACTCTCAAACGACCATCTACAGTGTCAAACCCCAGTGAATGAGGAGTTATGTCTAGAAGAAGCATTTCTAAAAATAACAACCTACACCGCAGCTCCATATGCGACGACCTCATCGAGTTGATATCCTTGCAGAGTTCCTTGCCATTTAAAAAGTCCTGCAATAATGAATAAACTCTAGGAATCCGTGTAGACCCTCCAATAAGAATCACATCATGAATTGAACTCTTGTTTCGTCTGGTAGAGGTCGTCGTGCAGGGCATGCTTGGAGTCTAAGGGAACCGACAAGAAAATTCTCATGGATTTGCATATTCTGGCGTGTAGATAATTCATGCTTTGTAGCTCATTGTAGGAAAACACAAGCACGCCAGATGGCTTAATATTTTTTGGGTCCTAAAATTTTCTTGCAGCGACGATATCGGTTATATATTTGTAAATCAATTCCTTTGCTTAAGGATGAGAGGAAAAGAGCTACAAGAACCATGTTAATGCAACCTATGTGGTGTCTTTTCCCGCCAAGATGAAACAAATGACAATGTCTCGAAGAAAATGTTTCATCACACATAGTTACCAAGTTCGAATTTGGATTCAATTTGGTACGAAAAAAACCGTCTTTCTAAAATCTAATATGGAACAAATTAAAGAGTATACATCGTAAAAATACTAAAAAATATTGAAAATACTCAAAAATATTATTTTTTTCTAAGTTAAAAAAAAAATCATAAATTCTCCAACATTAATGCCTAATGGTTAAAAAGTTATAAACTTTTTTCACTTTAAAATAATTCAAAAATACTAAAAAAAAAACAAAACAATATCAAATTTAATAATATTACATAATAGAAAAATATAAAATAAATATGTTAATAACAAAATCTTAAAGAGCTAGATATGAAATATAAGTCTAAAATGATCTCACATATCCAAAAAAATTATTTCTCAACTATTAAATAAATTCATGTAAACTTAAATAATATTAAAAACTATTTACAAATTTAAAAACTATTACATTATATGATATACATTTATTCAACACTAATATAAATCTATAAACGTGTTAATCTTTATAGTTATACTACATTAAACCTGAATTCCTCTAATTATCACCATGTTCACATTTTGGTGAACAAAAAAATATTAATCACAATCTAGGGGGATTGCGATTTCAAAGTGGACACGCACTTCATAAATCCAAAAAAATGTTTTGCTGAAAGGAAAAATAAGTTCATGTGAACATGTTATTCTTTTGGAAATTAAAAAAAAAAAAAACATTTAGTTTTCAAACCTCACCATACTGTATTCAAAACTTCTCATTTAATCCGTGTAGCGAATCGTTTTACCGAATTTTTGTAATTTTTGGACCAATTCGCTCGAATTTGGTAACTATGCCATCATATCATCATCATTTGGTACTAAGTTGTTCGTGAGCACCTGGATGAATCTGGACATAAGGTCCTACTGAATGCAGGTCGAAATGGCAGCAACCATCATCTCCCGTCTTCACGTCGGATACATACGTGGCGAAGTCCTGCACAACCCTAACGACTTTAGAGAGGCGTTTCTTCGACCTGACATTGAGCTTCTTCTTGATCTTCCACAACAACGAGATCTGCAAGCATCATGGTCAAAGAAATCATAACGTTTGTGTGTGGATTACAATGAACTGCTGCATTTTATTTAACCCTTTTCCTTACCCGAAAGTTTTGGTTCTTTGCCTTAACGGTTGATAATAGATGCAATTGGAAATTGGAATTTGAGGAAAGAGGATACCCAATGATTAAAGGCTAGATTGTTGAGATGTGCACTATATGGTATTCAACCCACAAAATTTTGACTCAATTGCATTAGCATTCACCTTAGTATTGTTTTTTGAGATAATTTTTTTCCATTATTAGCTTTGCAGGAGAGGAATGATTTCATTAGTTTTCCACTTTGTTTTTTCCAACTACATTGAAATTATATGATTGTATTTAATTGTTGATATCCACTCTCTGTAACAAACCCCATAAGTCCAGTGTGGGCTTCTGACTACTTTATGATTTGTTTGCAGTTTTGGGTGGTTGTTTTTGTCTTCACAACATTTACCCATATGGGTTTTCATCGCCTTTTCCAAAATTTTGGTCATTTTGAGAAATATGCTTAACCCTTCCTGAACATTATAAATACAATGAGGTTGTTGTCAAGATAAGCAGAGGCCAAACAACATGAGGGTACCTGAACTCCTAGAGTAGTACATTCTACCTCTGGGATCCTACGATATTTTATTGGGAATGGAATGGTTAGAAATACATTGGTCATTAGTGGATTTCAAAGATAAAGTCATCTACTTTAAATCAGAAGATGGTACATGTCAGGAATTACAAGGGATCAAGAAGCCACTTCAATTGCGTCCCATTACTGCATCCCGACTGAGTAAATTCATTAGAAAGGGGTGTCAACTCTATTCAATTCAAGTGGGGTTCTCTAACTCCAAGGATAAGACCTTTATGCTGGAAAATGTTCCTATTGTACATGACTACATGGATGTGTTCCCTGAAAATATTCTAGGATTACCACCGAAAAGAGATATTGATTTCACAATAGAAATAATACCTGGGGAAACATCTGTGTCACGAGCTCCATACAAAATGAGTGTGCATGAATTAACATAATTAAAAATGCAGTTGTAGGAATTAAATGTACAAAGGATATATTCGGCCAAGTGTGTCTCCTTGGGGAGCACCAGTGTTGTTTCTTAAGAAAAAGGACGGTACTATGCGAATGTGCATGGATTACTGGCATCTCAATAAATTGACTGTAAAAAACAAGTACCCTTTGCCACACATAAACCATTTGTTTGATCAGGTGAAGGGGGAAACAGTGTTTTCCAATATTGATCTAAGGTTGGGGTACCACCAAATACCAATTAAGGATGAGGACATATCCAAAACATCTTTCCGTACCCAGTACAAACATTATGAATTTTTGGTGTTACCATTTAGGTTAACCAATCCACCAACAACTTTCATGAGCTTGATGCATGGTATCTTCCACCCATTCTTGGATAATTTTGTTTTAATTTCTATTGATGAGATACTGATCTATTCTAAGAATATGGAAGAGCACAAGGAACATTTATGCATAGTGCTGAAAATGTTACGAGAACACCAGCTCTACGCAAAATTTAGTAAATGTGACTTTTACAAGGAGAAGATTCGGTATCTGAGACATGTGATATCTGCTGAGGGGATTTCTGTAGACCCCGAAAAGATAAAAAAAATTATGGAATGGAAAGTTACTAAGAATGTGGCAGACATACGTTAATTTATTGGTTTAGCTAGTTATTACCGATGGTTCATTAACGATTTATCTAAAATAGCTTTTCCTATTACCTCTCTACAGTGGAAAGGATGAGTCTTTAAGTGGACTCAAGAATGTCAAAATAGTTTTGAACAATTGAAGGAGATACTAACCACTGCCCCTGTACTGAAAGTAGCAGACCCGAGTAAGGAATTTGAAGCATGCACTGATGCCTGCAAGGAAGGGTAGGAGCAATTTTGACCCAAGAAGGTAAAGTCATAGCATACGAATCCAGAAAGTTGAAGGATCACGAGCGTAGGTATTTTTCCTATGATCTAGAATTAACTGTAGTAGTGCATGCCTTGCGAATATGGAAACATTACTTGATGTGGAAAAGGTTTGTGCTAAGAACCGATCATATTAGTTTAACTAGCTACTTTAAATAATCTGAATTAAATGCTTGCCAAGAAAGATGGAATGCATTTTTAAGTGAATTTTATTTTGATATTCAACATGTAAAAGGTAAGGAGAACTGTGTTGTTGATGCTTTAAGCAGAAAATTGCATGGAATCTACGAATTGTATTTTAACCAAGTTGAATCTAAGTTCTAGGAGAAGATTGTGGAGGCAACAAGGAAGGACCTTGAATATCAATTCCTATGGCAGCAAGCAAGAGAAGGTGAAAAAAAAGGGAAGAAATTAGATTATGAGATTAATGATAAACAAATCTTATTATACCGAAAGAAGATATATATTCCAAATCAAATGAGCTTGAAGGGGCTGATTCTGGATGAATATCATCGGAGTTCCTATGAAGGACATCTCGGATATCAAAAAATGTTAAGAGCAATTAGGAAAGGTTATCTTTGGTCGGGGATGTGTAAAGAAATTGATGAATACCTGATCAAGTGCTTGGAGTGCCAGCAAGTCAAGGTAGAACACTAACATCCATCAAGATTGCTTCAGCCTATCCCTGTACCTTAATGGAAATGGGAAGTCATTTCCCTCGATTTCATCACCGGATTACCGAGAAATAAAATACTCAATGACTCAATCATTGTGGTGGTGGATAGACTAAGAAAAGTGGCTCATTTCATACCTGTCCAGTCAACCTAAGAGACAATACAGATTGTTCATATCTTCATGAAAGAAATGTTTAGACTGCACAGTATTCCAAGAATTTCTATCTCAGATTGAGATGTAAAATTTACATCAGCTTTCTCGAAAACATTATTCACCAGATTGGGAACAAAAATAAAGTTTAGTATGACTTATCATCCTGAAACATATGGGAAAACGGAGAGGGTGAATCAATTTTTGGAGGATATGCTACGCATGTATGTCATTCAATAACCTACAAAGTGGGAAGAGTATTTGCATTTGGTCGAGTTTTCCTATAATAACAGATATCAAGAGTCCCTCAAGATGAGTTCGTTTGAAGCATTATATGAAAGATAATGTCAAACTCCTATAAATTTAAGAAACCTGGAAACCAAGATGATGCTTGGACCATACATGTTGGAGGAAATGGAATACGCAGTAAGAAAGATAAGGCATAATTTAAAAGCAGCCCAAGACAGACAAAAGATTTATGCAGACCGAAAAAGGACCTTGTAGGAATTTATGGTGGGTGACCATGTATATGTAAGAATTAAACCAAAGAAGAGTAATTTGAGGTGGAATTATTGTGCCAAATTGGCTCCTAGGTATTGCAGACCATTCGAAATTTTGGAAAGGATAGGGCCGGTGGCTTTTCGACTGGCTCTCCCTAGTCATATATTTGTACATAATGTGTTGCATGTATCTCTATTGAAGCAATACATACATGACCCTAAACATGTGATACATTGGGATAGTATACATGTAGAACCAGACGACAAGTTCCTGGTATAACCTCAGCGTATTCTCGATCAGAGAGAAATAACGCTCTGGAGGCGAGTCATCCCCCAAGTTAAAGTGCAATGGAAGCACTTTAGCCCTGAGGAGGCTAACTTGGAGGATGAAAATATTATTCGAGAAACATAAACTGAATTGTTGTCACTGATCAAATAACATCGAGGACGGTGTTTGCCTTAGAGGGGGAAGAATGAACACCTTGTTTTGATTTAAACTATGGTTGATAGACTTTTTATGACACATTTGAATTATGTAACGAATAAGGTTATTCAGTAACAATACTTTAGTTTATTTTAAAAATAATTGATAAATTTTCTTGAGTAAAATGGATTAACTGAATGGTAAATAATTCCAAGATCCCACAGTAAAAGGTAGAGGCAGTTTTGACAGTTACCTTCTTAGAAGGATAAGAGGAAAATCCTAAGTATGGGAAGTGGTTCTATTTAGAAAAAATGATGGGGTTTAACAACTGCATGTTGCATTGAGTTGTCAAGAGCTAGTAAGTAAACCAGTGGAGCTCAGAAAACCGAAGAGAAGTATAGTCTGGATTCAGATCCTGAGGTCTATCTTCTAATGACGATGTCTACTACCTAAGGCTCTGGTGAGGAGCATGGGGGGAGGAGAGGACGTTATTTCCTCACTCAAGGTTGGGAGGAATCATCAGTTATATTGGAAGGAAATACTGAGACAAGTATTTTATTTGTTTATCTTATAGGTTAAGAGATAGAAGTTAGAAGAAGAATGTTTAATGCTTAGTTTAATAACTCGACTGTTATTATGCCTTTCTATTGAGAATGTATATCTCAGTAAAATTTAAACTCTATCTTGCAGACAAAGTTGGAAATGTGGATATCTGGAAGAAAACATATTACTATCTATCATGTCATAAAGAATAATGTGAATGTCTAGAATTTGAATTCTATTCTGAGTAGAATTTACAAACAACATAACACATCTAGAAACCAAGTAAGAGGAAAGATCTCATTTTCCTTTAGACATGAAATTAGTGTATTTAATATATTATTGATAGAATATATGATAGAGAAAAATCTTATGTACTAGGGAAGAGGTAGAAATAGCTTTGGGAAGACAATGTGTCAAGGCCCAGAGGTTTAGCACCGAGCCTCGTGGGGACATGGCTGGGGTCATGGCTGGGGTCATAGTCCTTTGGTCATATTGACGGAGGGTTACTGTCATATACATCAATGTTTAAAAAATAGAGAATTAGTAAGCTAAGTGAAATAATGAACTAAACTCTGAAATTAACTGAGAAGAGTGAGCCAACAGAACTATGTACAGAAAGAAAAGGACGTAATAATTAAATTTGAAGCCGCACAACAGAGACCATCATTTAGAAGAAGAAATCCCAGAGGAATTATATAATCAAAACAGGAAAACCCTAGATGGGTATAAACATAGTTTGCAACATAAACCTTGCATGCATTAAAGGAAGATAAAAATCACAGTATAGACCATCACAATTATATGAATCTGAACCCTTCTAAGAAAAAGAACTCATTTCCAATAAACTCCGAGTATAAACAAGAAGCTAGCTCTATGCATAAAAGGCAGAAGACTGAGATACAATAGTCCTTTTTAAATAATTACAATGAATCTATTAAAATTCAGAACTGTGCATAAAGGCCAGAAGGCCGAGAGATAATAGTCCTTTTTAAACAGAAAATGTAAACATGAATGTTTATAAGTAAGACTATATAGAGCTAGTATGAACATAAATGCTAGAGCGCCATCCTTAACAAGTGATGGAAAACCCAGAAACCCTGCATGCAGGTGGGGGCTAAGGTCACATGTGGCCCTGTGATTAAAAGGGATTAACCCTCAATGGAGAGAAATTCCTTCAAAAAAAATAAAATAAAAATTGAAGGTGCGTAAGGGGGAATACCTGTGTACTCTTCGTGAGGAACTAAGCCCACCTGACCCAAGTCTGCAGTCCTGTTGTAAAAGAACCTGAACACCAATAAAAGGAAACAATGGGTCAAGCCCTTATCGAACTTGAAGAATGTAGCCAAAGATTTTGCGGCCTATGTATTAAACTAACAATGTTACCATAAGCGATTACAGTGAAAATAAAGCTATAAGGACTGTTACTTGTTTTGCTTGAGTCTGCCATGGCCGCACCCTCTCATCTTCATTCACAGTCAAAAAACAAATCTGAAGGGTTTCATCGCATGTGCCACAAATGATTAACATTGAAAGGAGACGTAAATATATATCAAAACCATGTGAGGGTCATCCATTATAACCTCGGTGGAATTCCACAGTAAATAGAAAGCATAAACATAAAGATTTATCACCTAGTAACACAATAAATTAGAATACTGAGTTATGATTGAGGTCTACATCTACACCACGACAGAAGCACTGAAGGTATGGAAAACTGAGTGAAGAATCTGACTAAAATCGAAAGAAGATTACCTCAATCTGCATACTGAGCGGGGTTAAGGAAATACCATTGTCGGGGAAGATGAGAACACATGTTGTGGCTAGAATACTCCGACAAATATCCATAAACATGAGTAGGTTGCAGAGCCGAGTCCAGAAACGTGCAGAGGTAGAGAAATGAGCCGGGAGGCAAGGGATGGGGTGGGTGGTTACCCTAACCATCCCTGCCAAAACCTGAACCGTTGGATGTAGGGCTACCAAATAAACGGATGGAATTCAACAATGGAGATCAAGTGCGGGACAAATCCCGACCTGTGGTTATGACAAACGGCCAAACAACTTCAAATATCGAGACAGATCACATTGATTGCCTTAATCACGAACATAAGGTAGATTACTAAACAATATGTGAGAGTATTGTTTTAATTAAAAAAATATCATAATCACATTGATAAACGAATAACCTAAACTTGCATACATAGTAATGAAAAGATGTTCCCAGATGTCACTATGAATATGTTACATATAATGTGTATGTACCGACAGAAACTATAAGTTTCCTGTGTAACAATGTTAAATGCAAATGAATATTAGACTCATGACCAAAGGATTAGAACCGTGTAAACTACTCTAAGGGTATGGTAGACCCTTTTTCTTTATAGTATTTGTAATATGGGAATAAATATAAAGTTATCACCCGATGATATAAGATAGGATTATAAACTGGTGTAGGCTTGGTAAGAGTAAAATGTGAAGGTAAATTATTTCTTATGTGTTTTCCTTATGGTTGTGATAGTGGTTCACCTCGATGGCCCTCTTTGTCTACCCTGAACACAACCTTGAAAATCGTATCGAATGCAGATCGTTGCAAAATTTCATGCACATCCAAGCACCTTCCAGTCTCACTAGAATGGTGTAGAATTGGAAGAAGCTGATCCGTGACCACTCCCATGAATTTTACACTGAAATTTCAAAGTGATTGCGAGGTGAAGTGGTAGCTAGCAATGTTTTGCTGCAGCCTCCAAGCATCGTCGTCGGCATTGAAGATCCCTCTGCCCAGAATATCTTGGAGGATGGATGTGAAAGGCTCGCTTTTCAAATAATCATGGAATTGCGTCTTCATAATGTTCTCAACATTCACAGGATTGGCAGTCGCCACCGTTCGAACTCCCCCTAGATCCAAACCCATCTCGCAGGCTTAAATATTTGTTGAGTGCCTCCAAAATATCTTTGGGCAAACACTAATTTTTTTATTTTAAATTTGAAGTTGTTTTGGGTTGGATTTAGTTAAAAGTTGTTGGGCATGAATTTTTTATAACTCATCCATTTTTATATTAAAAAATAAAAATATTTAATCAATTACAAATTATTTTAGTTTAGGTTTTCAAATTAATAGTATTTTAGATTATGTCTTTTTGTCAACTTTTTTTAATGATAATTTTGTTGTTTTTATATATAGTTTTATTAATATTTATTAATATGATTTTGAGTGAGTGTTTTGTTTTTTATTTTCTTTTGTGATATTATTTTATTAGGGCTTTTTTTGGTTTTTATTTTAACCCTTGTTATAATGTTAATTTTGCTTTGATTGAACTAATAATAATTTATTGAAAATGGTAAATTAATTTTGTGGGGTTTTTGGTTAGGTTTATTGGTTTTGATTTCGATTTTTATTTTTATTTTTATTTTTATTGGTTATACATTATATTTTTACTATGTTTATTTTTATTTTATTATTTTTTCTATTCTTATTATTATTTTATTAAATTTTCCTTTAATTTAATTATTTTAAATATTTGTTTAATTAGGCTTAAAAATATTTTATTTTCTTAACATTCATTTCATTAATTTTTTTTGTTTTTGTGAATGAACGTTTCATATCTGTATTATTTATATTGAATGATCTAGATCAGCACAATCATCATTCTCCTGATGATGAACTACACTGAGTAGTTCTAAAGGCGTCGACTCTTTAAAATGATAATGTGATTTCCTGAAATATTTTTGATATAATAGTATTTTTAATATTTATCAATAAAATTAAAGTGGCTCTTGGATGGAGTATATTGCCAATATTGTTTAATGTTCATGTATTTTGAAGTATATTGCCAATTGTGTTTAATGTTCAATTTAATGTAATATAATGAAGAATGATTAACCTCTTAGGAGCACAAAAGGCCATGATTAACTTCCTAGGTCACAAAACAGTCATATGAATCATCTTCAAGGGACATGGAAAATACTTTCATCCTCACATCCATTAAGAGGGAGAACCTTAAAATTATTAGAGATGATAAAAATCATTTTAGGGGGCATTGGTGGGAGATCCAAGTGGTCATTCTCTCCAATTCATATTAAGCTATGAATTAGAAACCCCATCCATCCTCGCTCACTCCTCAAAATTTAGGAGAGGATGAAGCTAGTGGTAATTATTAAAATTCTATTATTTGAATAGAGTGAATTCCACTTGAGATCAAATAATAGAGGGGCATTGCAAGGAAAAAATTCCATATCACCCTATATATTATCACGATCCATAATTTATTACCAAACCCTCTAAGAAATAGGAATATTCCATAGCTAAAAGTAAGTATGAAGACCCATAATTTGAACATCTGTAGCAGGCTGTAAATAATTTTGATGGACCAAGGGATAAATGGCTTACACATCCATCATATTCAAGGGGGTATAATTGATATGAAGTCTAGAATATCTAACAAAGATGGTTCACCTCTTGTAAAAAAAGCTCAATGATGACTCTCATTGTCCCACTTAGAAGAAACCATAGAGTTTGCTCAGCTATTCATCAAAAAACAATAATTCTGTAATTAAGAAGATCTGCAGGTACCAAATAAGCACTATTAGAAGAAAGAAATTTTTTTTGGTCTTTTTCTTTATATTTTAGTTTAAGTTTATTTGTTAATAATGAATAGTTACATGGAATTTTGTATGAATGGTGTTGACCCATGGATCAAACCATGAGAAATATGATTTATTAGGGATTGAAAATCAACATACTACTGGTCTCTAACTTTTAGGTTGAAAAAATTCTAGAAGTTAGCAGGGATAGATTAAAATCCATATTTTATAGTTTGTACATGAAATCACCTTTACAAGTGATCACATTGAAATGAAAATCCTATTTCCTTAGTAACAAAGATAAAATTACTAATAAATACCATTTATTGAATATTATGGACGAAAGGAAAATTAGGCTAATAACAAGAATGCATAATTTTAGTTCTAAAAAATGTGAAAAATGTTTTCCCAAGAGATTAAAGGCATCATTGGCATTTCAAATAATTTAGAACATTGAATTCTCCAAAAATTGTAACTATGAAGACCTTGAAGGATTCAGACACCATTACTAAAAACAATAAACTATGATGGCTCTGTTGAAATGAAGAAGACAAACCTAAATATAGTGGAAAGGATCTACCACAAAATTTTTCTGGTAACTACTATCAGAAGCTGATGCACATGTAAAGATATTATTAGCAACAGGTCAGGCTTATTTTCTATCGTTTGAAATTCCATCTTGTTGAGATTGATAAGCTAAGAAATTAACCATTTGATATTATAAATTCATTAGTGATGTTATTCATAAACCTAAAAAGTCATCTCCTACCAGGAAAATTCAATTAAGAGGACCTTAAGCATACATGTAAAGGATATTTTACCTCCTCAATATGATGCAATGCTAATGGATTTCTTCCATGATAAACTTTGGTACACCATATCCTTCATTATCCTCTTTGTTACATAGTATTTTGTCGCATTCCTTAGTTGTTATCCCAAGTGTCATATTTTGTGTCATCCATGTCACAAATGTCGTAAAGCGAAAAAAGTTGTATAAACTTGTTCATCGTGAACAATATGCTTGAGATATCCCTGAAGACCTAAAAGAGAAGCGTCTTGAATTTTTTCTGCAAAGTTTGTAAAAAAACCCTATTTTATAAGCCTAGCATGGTTCTTCCCTTTATGAGCTCACTCTTGTCACCCAGTCCCTATCATGTGAACAACATATCTGCTAGCATGGGAATTCATCAGTACACACATGCTAGTCCTCTTTAGGCAGTTTCTCTAGAAATTGAGTAGAAGCTTTGGCCTCTATAATTCTTGAGAACAAAGTTTTGGTACTTATTGGTTAGGGATATGCTTTAATACTCCCATGTTTGGTCCTTGATCTTATCTCCAAATATTTTCCCCTTATAGATAAGACTTTCCCCCCTCATTAGTGGATCCTTAACCTCCTCAACTCTGCTATAAAAGAGTCCCATGCTAGAGAGTTTTTGTTGGTCATTTTTGGTTGCCTTACTTCTGCCTGAATTGTGTCCATATGCTGGCCATTTGACGAAGAAGGAGAATAAATCAAATAATGTGGCTTGGAATTGGATTAACACTTCGAAGGAGGCTTTCAACATCAAGGCACTGGATGTAAATCTTCCCTTTGTTTCATTTTATAATACAAAGTATACTTTGCTTCCCATAAATATGTTAATGTTAATTCATTTAGCATGATACTCCTTGATTTGTTATGTAGTTTTCTTTGAGACATATATACTATGCATCTTTCGTCTTTTGTCATGTGACCACCTTTACAGGTATTCAGAATTAGAAAGCACAATAAGAATGGGCTTGAAAGCGAAATGATTGATATCAACACCGAGGAAACGAATGCATAAGGAGCGAGGTAGACCAATCTCTCTCCCTCATTTTACTTTTCAATGTTAAACTAGGGACACTTGTATCTTTTGTCATGGTTGTTACTAGACCCGCTGATTGGGGTAGAGGGATCACTTCTTTTTGAAGAAAGAATTTACCTGTGTAGCACTCTCGACAACCAAAAGGGATCATGGAAGGTTTCTCGAAAGGAGAGAATGTAAGCCAAGCAAGAACATCCCCAAAGCCACAAAAATTAGAAATTATGCTAGGAAAAAGAAAAATGTAAGCGATAACATGCATGTACGAGTCAGAGAATCCTATATCCACTTGCACTTGCATTTTATATTGATGTTGCAACATCCACTGCTGCCCAAATTGTTCGGTACCGAATTATTCAATTCCTTCTCCCCCATATAATGTAAATGATATTAAAAAACAAATAAATTCCTCCATTGAGAGACTTCAAGCCCATATCTCTCCCCCCAAGTAATATACCATCAATACCATAAACCCCTGTGAAGTTCGTGGACCAGTAAATACCCATCTACCGTATCCTGTTCAATTCAAGAGAACTCTACTTGGGCTTTCAAAATATCCAAATGGATGTTAAATACATTAGGTAAACAACTAGCCTGGGGCATTATTTCTGAAAGCTCCTTCCAAGTACTAGAATCTTTAGTGAAATTCCAGAGTTTCATCAAAAACATATACCCATATTTTTCTTTTGTGATATTAAAAAATGCTTCCTTTAGTTTCTTCCCCACCCTATGACACTTCTGTTAACATCAACATTAAGGCACAATGATATCTTAATTTAAATTTTAATAATGCATTGTATTTTGACAATAGTGTGGGAATGTTTTGCAAAAATTGGAGATATTCTATTGGTTTTATTTAATTCTGGTTTAGCATTATGGTGATGGTTGCTTAGATATTTGTTGTGGTCATTCTCTTAGTTGTTTTATTTTCTCTTAGTTATACTAATTGTTGGAGTAGGTGAGTGTAAATATAAGCGATGACATGTTGTGGGTGATTATGTTTCATAGTTTTTTTTTTATGAGTGATATAATTCCAAAACATGAGCATTGCACTAAGTAAAAAGAAGAGATAAATGAATTAAATTATTTTATTTTTATTATTAGTAAATAGATTATAATTGTTTTAATTTTAAGTCAGTGTTAGAGGTTAATAGTTCATGTTAAATTTTCATGAACAAAAATTATATTTGAGAATATGGGCATTTAGTATGTTTTTAATAATAAGAATAGGTATCATGGCCTTTACCATGGACAAGGAAGGAAATAAAAAAAATGGGACTTAAGTCCTAAATAATCAATGTCCATTAAAAAGGCTTCAAATCACCACATTAAATATATTCTCCAAGGGATATTTTTTGGCCTCTGTGAGGGATGTGTCTTCCATTCATAGGTTTTTCACACCATGATTGGGTCTTAGAGCCTCATCATTGGACCTTAATGAAGATTCTACGTAGATGGATTCAGAGACCCCTTTGTCTCTAAATTTTAACACTACAGATGGATTCAAAGACCCCTGTAGTGAAATGTAACACTTCGATATTAAAATTACAATTTCCTATTTCTGGAGTGACACAATTAAAAATTACCAGCATAAATGACTAATTCATATACTTGTTGTACTTTTTATTACTTCATATTTTTATTCCTGGACTATAATAGTCATTTACCTTAATCATTATTTTTTTTTCACTTATTATACACTCATATATTTTCCTCCTAGACTAGATTGGTCATTTGAGTTAGTCACTTTTAGTTTAGTCGCTTATTATCTAGTTGGATATTGTATCCGTGACTAAATTAGTCATTTATAGTTTGGCCGCTTAATATTTTTCAAATTTAGTAGTAATTCACTTGAAATAATTGCGGTGACTAAATTTTTTAGTCACCTAGTCACTAATTTCATCATTTTCTACTAGTGTATGACAAAGTTATGACCCTGGGAAGTTCGCTGCCCAACTAACCCCAACGGGGCCCATAAACTCTTGGTGTTACATCTCCTCGGGTTAGGGTTTTGGTTGTTTAGGGTTTTCTCTTATTGTTAAATAATAAAAAGGCCCTTACATGTCATTGTAACATAGTTCACAGGCATGTAGCCACCACGTCTCTTCTCAGATATAGGCTACCATTGCCCGAGCTAGTTTGTTTTCCATTCTGTCTGTAAGCATTTTTCAGTATTTGATATTAATGAAATGAAGTTTTATTCATGTCGCATCTCTGTGTTTATGTTATTTCTGTATTTTATTGTGTTCATGCATAAGTCTGGATCATGAAGAAAATAGAGGCCCACAATAATAAAAAGGCACCAGAGAAACAATTCAAATTTTTTGGTCATTATAGCTTTGGTTAGTGCAGTCTTGTCTCTCTCCTTTCATTCTATCTCACATACACTCTTGCACACTTAGAGAATTGAACTTGGAGCACTCTAGTGTTCTCTTGGATTTGGAGAAAGAAAGCAAAGGGAAGCAAGGAAGAACAAGAAGACATTTGGATCAACAACTACAACTATATTAATTTGTAGGTAACAGGTTGCATGTGTGATCTCCTTGTTCATTTATGGATGGATGATGCATGGATGTGATTTCTTGGTTCTTTGTTGTCATTGGAATGGAGATTTGTCTAGATTGAAAGTGGTTTCAACCTTTCCTTTCCATTTCCTAGATAGCCATGGCATAGTGGGCTCCCCTTTTGGATTTTATAATTGGTTCTCAGGTTTCCTATGGCTATGGGTTAGATTAAAAAAAACTTTGGAGCCATGAAACAACTTGGGTTCCCTAGAGGTTGTGGGTTGATTGCTAGTCCCCGAAGCTTGTGGGTTGGGACAAACGCTTTGAATCCCTATAAAAACTTGGGATTCATGGAGACTGTGGGTTAAGTTACTAGTTCCCGGAGCCCTGGACAACTTGGGTAGAGATTGATCTAGTTGTTGTTATTGATTTATGGATTGGTTAGGTGAAATCACTTTGGTTGAGGTGGTTTGCCATATGGAATTCCTAGTTGGTTTTGTTTTGGTTAACCCTTATCATCCCATATTCATGCTTGGAATATGGCGTGGGGGTGATTGGTTGAAAGAAAGATTTGGTTCAGCCCAATATATCGTCGGGTGGTACGTGGAAGTCCCTGACTTGGTTGGAATTTTCATATGTTATGTTAGCCACCTATAATATTTGTTATATCAAAAGGTGGATAAGATTTTTTGAGCCTTCAAAGAACAAATTTTATTGATAAAATTTTTTGGCTCTTGAAGAATCTTGAAGGCATCATGCCTCTGTCTCAAAATCTTCATTTAATATTTCCATTTTATACTCATAAATCCTGCTGATTTCATGAGAATAGACTATTGAAAAACCATCATTTTTCCCCTTCTCCCACTCAAAACTGACCTTCATTTTTACTCTCTTTTTCCCCATCATTTTCCTCTGATTTTCATTTTCCCTCATTTCCCCTTCATATAATCCACCTTGCATAGTTTAAAACTCCTTTTTTAACTATAGTGAAACCCCCAAAACCCTTTGAAAACCATTGAAAATCTATGTAAAAACCCATTTTGTATTAAGGGTTTAAGCCCCATCGGGCCAAGTCTCAACCACTTCCCCACTGTATGCCCATGATGCTAAGACCAAGCGCTAAAAACTTTCGGCACTAATCGCATCGCAAAAATCCAAAGCACACAAGTCTTTTGACATGTTTCAAAAAGTTCCGATGCGATTAGCCCTCTGGTCATAAACCTCCGAACATGTTGTTATTCCATGTAACCCATGGGCCTGCACTCAGGCGCTAAACCATTGAAAAATCCATGCCCGATCCATTTTTTCCTTTGAAAATACTAAAAACCCTTTTATCCAAAGTTTGATTTAAAAAACCAAAATCATGTGTTTAATATAAAAATGGTTAGATTGAAAGACCGATCGCGCAATCACATCGAAGATTTTCACAATGGGTTAATTAAAAAGATCTGCTTCAAACTTCCAATGCGATTGGGTCATATATGTACAAACCTTGCTCCCTCTGTTTTATGTTCCATATAACCTACGCCTGGGACTAAGAGTTTAAGTCCTGAGGCGCCAATCGCATCACACAAATCGAATGGGTTGATTGAAAAGCCCATGCCAGACCTTCCGATTGCAATTGGACCTTTTTTCATATATAAAACCCCGGGCATATTATCCTTCATATAAACCTTCGGCCCTACAGACGAGCGCCTAACCATATCATACATATACCCTGCCCATATCATAAAAACCTTTGTATATTAAAAAAGTTGGGTTTTTTATATTAATAAAGGGTCCCACTCATTCATGGGCCCAGTTCATCTCCACCGTTGATTGTTGACCGATAAAACGGCCCACGCAACATCACATCACAAGTTACAAATCGCATGTATTTGTTTTGTCCCCCTGATCGGTCATCCCTCCAATTCACTCCCCACTGTTGATCTAATCCTCAGATCAACGACCATCGCTTAATCGCCTCTGCCCTCCCGATCGTGCAATTTCATCGGAGATTTTCATTGCAACCCTTTTCTCCTCCCACCGATTGTGATCCTCTGATTGGATCTGGACTGTCCACGTGTCCAGATTGGACGGTCCAAAATCACTTCGACTTGTTCATTTCCCCGCTCTTCTTTAAACCTCCAAAATAAATGTCCACCGTTGGATGTTTTCATCCAACGGCTACGCTCCTTCCCCGCCTTCTGAAGCAGTAAAAACCTGAAAAATGCAGGATTTCTTAATTAATTGTTTGTGTTTTGCAGGTACTAAACGGTCTTCTGTTATAACAAAGGAAAGGTTAGAGGCCGAGAAAGACGTTTCCTGTGCCTTTGATTCATCAAAAGAAGCCGTTCGCAGGGTTCAAGATCTATGTTTCGTCGATGCTCTATGAGCATTGATGTCGTGAAGGGACCTGCACGACTTGCACATCGACAAGACACTGTGAATTAAATCACATTTAAAAGAGTATCAGTTCTTGAAGACAGAGCACTACAGAATGAAGATTGAAGACAGAATTGTGGGGATCACAGCTAAGAATGATTATAAAAAGCCTAATCCCCCCAAATTAAACACAGTTAAAAGGGAAATCACAAATGTTTAACAGAGAGAAAGGCCTCCACCGCCACTTTTGAGGAAAATTGATTCCTCTCGGCTACCAAAGGGCCACCTGTTGCCTCAACCCATTCAAATAGAGGCCGAAGTTATTAATCCAGAAAATATCTACCTCACAGTGCAGCCAAGCAATCAATTCCGCTAAAGAAACTAATGCAAACAAATATCAGTGGAGTTATTTCATCCCGAATAGAGCCTAAAAGTCAATAAAGCTCCCACCGAGCTTTGATATTAAATATAAAATAGTTAATACAGAAATCCACCTGTAAACTTCTTCATCGAGCCCCTCAAAAGGCCCAGAAGTCTTGAATCTGTATTAATTGCCTTGAGAGATCTTTTATCAGATCTCACCTCCTTATCCTTCTATAAATACTTCTGTAGAAGATGAGAAATTGTTGGTTGTTGTTTGATCACAAGTTGTAATACTGAAACTCTTTGAAAGTTGTAATACTGAAACTCTTTGAAATAAATACATAGTACCAATAACTCGCATTAAGTCTGAAATACGATGATGTTGTTGCATGTAGTAAGCTCCTACTTGGATCCATGAGCTTGGTACATTTGGTGAAGTATTCGAATTGTTTGATGTTTTCTCTGTTTTCATTCATTCCTGTTCTTACTGTTAGGTTGAAATTTTAGGCTAAGAAATGACTCTTGGAAGCACCTTAGACACATTCATCCTTATTTGTTTGTATTTCTTATAAAGTATTTTAGAGGCTTTAATCTTTCTCTTTAGTCTTCATGCTTGTTTATTTCCTTAATAGTTTAGTGAGTTGTTCAGTGTTCATTTATGGACACATAGTTCTCCCTGCTTGTCTGTTGCCGCTTAAAAACTGTTATTGAAGTCTCCCTTTGAAGTTCTTTTCTTACAGTGAATCAAAGAGGTCTGTTTTGATCTTGCCCTTTGTCCTCACTTAAACAGTTGGCTTAAAGGTCATTATAATTATGATCATAGATGTTTTTAGGTGTTCCCTCTTCTATGACTGTAATTATCAATGAATCTTTTATGTTTTCTAAGTCATTTGAAATAAAATCTTTGAGGAAATAGGGTGTTCCCTGAATCTTAGATTTCATTTTAAAATTTGTTTTGAAAATCATTGTTTTCTTGAAGGTGTGATTTTTAGAATTTATGGTTAGCCCTGTCTATCAAAGAGCTCTTTATTGTTCAAATTATGCATTCAAATTTCCCTTTGTTGAGAATTAAACCTCTCTTTCCAAATCATTAATGTTCATCTCATTCCAAAAACAAAAGGATCCTGTGGCCAAGTTAGATTTTCCCTTTGATATCCCATATCCATTGATGAGTTTGTTATGACCTCTTCTTGACTCCATTGCCCAATGAACCAGATGTTTCTCCATTCTGTGTATCTTTCCTAGAACTTTCATGTTCTGCTGTATCAATTCAATCCAACCAACCAAACAAACAAACACCTGCACTTAATAAGTAGTCTAAAACCAATACTCAAAGCACACAAGATAAACCTTTGCAAACAAAATTTTGAGAGATCCTTCTCTGAGAATAGGAGGACTAGATCCTGTAACTCTAAAGATTGGTTCTGATGTTGCCTTGTCTTTTGATTTTCCAAACTATCAAAACATGGGACACCAACATAATTGCGATCACAGTGGGACATTTTGAGTTAGTGACAATCTAAGTACCCCTTAGGACTCCATAAATCCCTTATTTTTAAGAATATATAGTGATTATTAGCCACCTCATCACCCCAACATAATGGCGATCACGGTGGGACCCTGAGTAAAATATTTAAAATTAAACACTCACTGTCTAGCATAACATAAGTAACCTTCTTCAAGCACTACCAAGCATAATGGTAACCATGATATGACCTTTTGAATCAGTGACAAACTAAGTAACCCTTAGGATTCTCATAAATCCTTATCAAACCTTGAATATTTCAGTTACCAAGCCATAAGAGTAAACTCTGTATGATTTGATACCCTAGCTAAGTGTTAAATCAGACTTAGAACACTCTCTTAACCTATAAGACCAAAATAACTCAAAAAAACCCAAAAACATTTCAGTTTGGCTTCATAATAAAATTGGTGGTGGACCATAAAACCTTTACCTCCGAAAGAGCTAAAATTTCCAGCTAGCGACTCCACAATCCTAAAAACAGACCTTAAGACTCCACTGGGAAGACCCCAAGTCTTAATAGCATCATACAAACTCAGCTAGAAGGCTTTAAGATTAAAATTTTCCTTCTTCTGAAAAGATCAGTTAGCCTCTTAAAGATTGTCATATTTTGTTAAAATTTATTTTTAATTGGGTTTGAAAAACATAGCATAGTGGCTCCTAGAAAGATTAATATTAGAGCCTACCCTGACCCAAACCCACCGTAGGAAGTTGACAACCCTGAAAGTATCCTTAGGAAGTCTCCTAAGATTAAATTATCAATTGTTTTCAGATCACCCTTGAGAGCTAATTCAGTTCCTAAAAATCTTTCAGCTCTACAACAATCTCAAGTTGACTTAGTAAATCCATTCAGAACTAGGTCTCTTGGTGATTTAGATCAGTTAGATTCCGAGTCTTCACTATCATCTCCTGAAACAAGTGAACCTCTTGGTAGCAGAGAAACAACCCCTCCTGATTTACATTTCCTTCACAACTTATGTGTCTCTCATCCAAGATCAGCTCAGCAGTCTATTCCTGGTCCATCCACTTCTGCTCACCCTACATCCACTGTTCAAACCACTACACCTCAGCCCACTGTTCTTGTTGTTAATCCACTCCTTGTGAATCCACCTCCACCACATATCATGGTAGCATGGTATGCTCCGTTAGTCCTTCTTGTACCATTAGTCAACCTTCCACTGGACTATCAGTCCAAAATTCCATTATATGATGCTAGCAATGCTACAACTGCATCACAACATGTGGATAAGATGAATGACTAATTTGATAGAAATGAAATTGATGATGATTCTGTCAAGCTTAGGTTATTTTCTCAGAGCTTAGGGGGAGAAGCAAGAAAATGGTTTAAAGGCCTAGCCCCCCATAGTATTAATGATCTCCAAGCCTTCCATCAAACGTTCTTAAACAAATGGGAAGTAAAGAAAAACCCTCTCCAAGTCCTTTCTGACTGCAAGGAGCTCCATAGAAACACTGGGGAAAGTGTGCAAGCTTACTGCACTAGATTTAATAGTTTTTATAATGCACTATCCCCATAACCAAAACCTCCACAGGGCTAAGCTTTAAACAAGTTTTCTTAAGGGTTTGACTCTGACATGACCTATCAGCTGAGAGAAATAGATTTTGTAACTCTTGAAGATATGCAAAAGGGTGCTCTTTCTGTGGAAGTCAAATTAATGGAGGAGAGAGAAATAATGAAAACTAAGAAGAGAGTATCTTTTAGAGAGGAATCCAATCCTTCTACTTCAATCTCAAAGATGGAGAGGATGTTGGAAGAAATGATGAAATAGATGAGCATAATTAAGAGAGCACAAGCAAATCAAAACCAAACTGCTCCTCAAAATAGAAACCAGAACCAAAACCAGAATTTTAGAAGAAGCCAACCTCCAAACAGACCTAGGGAGGATGACTAGCAGATCACTCCTCCTTTTCATTAGAACTATGTAGATCAATATGAGGAAGATAGGGAGTTGGAAAGGTTGGAAGAATCTCATGTAAACTTGATTGGATCAGACAGTGGAGATGATGTTTTCCTCACTGAGGAAGAACAAGGTTTCTTCTCTTATGATCAAAATACAAACACCTATGAAGAATTTGATGACTATAGATTAGGTTTTGAAAATGCAATCATGGAGGTACACAAACAGTATGATCTTAAGAGCAAGGGAAGCATAGATAAATCAAAAGATAAGAACACTAATACTGCTATCAAGAAAAACGCAGAAAATTATCCAAAAAGACATCAGAGAAAGCCAACACTTTGGACAAGAAACCCGACTTAAACAAAGATAAAGGTGTCCAGCCAAAGGTTGAACAAAGTACCCTTATAAATTCAGCTAGTGGTCCTAATAAAACTGTCCCAATTACCAGTCCAAACAAGGTTCAACAAATCAAAGTTGCTGAAAAGAATTCAATCGAAAAAACAGATGTAAATACAAACAAGTCAATTATTCCTTTCAGCCTTGAGGGAGAGATTGCTAAGATAAAAATTACCATCCCCCTGGCTGAACTAGTAACCCAAGAGGTGTACAAAAACCAAGTTTTGAAAGCTTTGAATTTAGGAAGTAATACAGACACTTTAAACTTGACAGATGACAAACCTGAGTTGTTGTTTGGTCCAGAAGTTGAAGGAAAATATCAAGAAGGGGTTGTCCCTCCCTTCTATGTTAGCTTGAACATACACGAGAAAATTTTACACAATGCCATGTTAG
Source organism: Pinus albicaulis (assembly GCA_034641835.2). Classification (NCBI taxonomy): domain Eukaryota; kingdom Viridiplantae; phylum Streptophyta; class Pinopsida; order Pinales; family Pinaceae; genus Pinus; species Pinus albicaulis. The sequence goes on along the minus strand of CM076575.1, from coordinate 425,874,483 downwards.
ATTCAGGAGCTACACATAATCTAATGCCCAAGGTGGTAATGGAGAGCTTAGGCTTAGAGATTACTAAACCATACAAAGATTTGTATTCTTTTGACTCAAGCCGAGTCAAATTTTTGGGTTTAATCAAAGATTTATGTGTTAATCTAGCTCAGATCCCTGCTAAGATTCTAGTTATGGATATAGTTGTAGCTGACATTCCCCCTAAGTATGGCATGATCTTATCAAGATCTTGGGGAGCCAAAATTCAAGGAAGCCTTCAAATGGACATGTCTTATGCCACCATCCCTGTTTTTAACCAAAACAGAAGACTATATAGGGAATCTCACATGAATTACATGGTGAGCAACCTAGACAAACCAAACAACACTCCAATCTATTCTACTCAATCAAGTTTAGATTCCTTTATCTTATGTAACGAAGATGAAATTACTCAACAAGATAAAGAGAACATAGACCCAACTGATTCACCAGAAAAATCGAATTTTCTCTCGAATCAACTTCAAAAAATCGACAATCAACAACAACAGGAAAATAAAAATGAGTCAAACGTAATGTGGACAATAAAATTTGATGGATCCTGTAATAAAGCAAGTGCAGGTGCAGGCGTATGGATCCAGAATACGAATCAAAGTTTTTCATACAAATTGAATTTCCCATGCACTAACAATATCACTGAGTATGAAGCACTTCTCCTAGGTTTACAATTGCTTAAGAAATTAGAAGCCCAAAAGATAATGATCTTAGGAGATTCTGAACTTATCATAAAACAAATTAAAGGAGAATACTCAGCCAAAAATCCGAGGCTTAGGGAATATTAGAACCCTGCCCTCAATTTATTGAAAACCTTTGAAAAATACGAACTTGTTTTCATTCCTAGAGCATTTAATCATTTAGCAAATGAACTCGCTTTCAATGCTAGTAACTATCAAATACCTAAGATAAATGAATAGCTTAGCGTAAAGGTAAAACATAGGCCTGAAGTGCCTGATAATGAAGATCACTGGCAAGTGTTTGATTCGGACAAACACATAGATGATTTCTTGAAATCAGAAAATGATTTCAGCATACCAACATCAGAATCTAGCCATAATGAAAACTGTACATATATCGAAGAAATCCCAGAAGCTGAAATAACACACTCTGCTGATATAAATCATTACGAGAATCCGTTTGAAGTAGAGTTAATTGACAACGTGGACCAAAAAGACTTGGAAGTTTTAGAATGTAAAAACGGTTCAATTGCAAGAGGTCTCTCACCTTTGGAACACCTTTTCGACTTCAATGATGTAGCCAAAGAACAAAAAATGGAGCCTGTAGAAACAAACGTAGAAGAACACAACATAGACTCCCTAATAGAACCCAAGATGATTAAATTGTCCAGCACTCTTCCAACTCACATAAAATCTCTATACATTGATCTGTTTAAGAAGTTTAAAGATGTTTTTGCCTGGGCATACACAGATCTGAAGTGTTACGATACCAACATCATTCAGCACAAGATTCCCCTGAAGGAAAATCAAAATACCTTCAAACAAAAACTAAGGAGAATAAACCCACTTTTATTACCTTTATTTAGAGCCGAAATTGAAAAGATGCATGATGCTGGCATTATAGTACCAATTATATTTTCAGAATGGGTATCAAGCTTAGTTTTTGTTAGGAAAAATACAGGGGAGATCAGACTCTGTATCGACTTCAGAAACTTAAACAAAACATCCCTAAAAGACAACTACCCATTGCCCAAGATGGATCATATACTTTAGAGGGTAGTTGGGTCAAAAAGGATATCACTCTTAGATGGGTTCTCGGGTTACAACCAGGTGTTAGTGCTCCCAAGTGATCAAATCAAAACTGCTTTTACCACACCTTGGGGCACCTTTATGTATTTCAAAATGCCTTTCGGGTTAATGAATGCAGGGGCCACCTTCCAAAGGGCCATGGACATAGCCTTTTCTGAAGATATTGGCTATTTCATAATTATTTACCTTTATGACATAACCGTTTTTTCGAAAACCGATGAAAAACATTTGACTCACTTAAGAAAATTTTTTGAGAAGTGTAGGAAATTTGGCTTGTCATTGAATCCCAAGAAGACACTCTTCGGTCTCCAAGAAGGTAAACTTCTTGGTCACATAATTTCAGAAGAAGGAATCAAAATAGACCCTACAAGGATAGATGGCATATTGCAAATTAGCCATCCAAGAAACCTCAAAGAATTACAATCTTTCATTGGAAAGATTAATTTTTTGAGAAGTTTTATCCCCAACCTTGCTGAGCTATTAAAAAACATTACAAACATGCTTAATAAATATGTGGGTGTAAAATGGACTTTACCAGCTAAACAATCATTCGAACTGGTCAAACAAGCTCTTACCCAAACACCAGTCCTGATTAGTCCAGATTTCACCAAAGACTTTTATATCTTTTCTTTTGCATCCGAGCATACCATAGCTGCAGTATTACTTCAAAAGAATGACTTGGGGCAAGAAAAACCAATATCTTTCTTTAGTAGGGCCTTAAGAGATGCTCCTCTCAAATACAACATCATGGAGAAGCAAGCCTTAGCATTAGTGAAAGTTTTAAAGGACTTTAGGGTCTATATTTTACACTCTCACATAATTGCTTTTGTTCCACATACTGTTGTCAAGGACATTCTAAGTCAAGACCCTGATGGTAAAAGGGGAAAATGGATTGCAACTATTCTTGAATATGACTTAGAAATTAGGTCCACCAAACTAGTTAAAGGGCAAGGATTAGCAAAACTTATGGCCGAGTCTAACTTCCAAGCACTAGACATGAATATGGTAGATGTTTTGGAAGATACAAAAGAATATAATGATCCTTTTATTGAAGAAACATTTCTAAATTCGCCTTGGTATGCTGACATTATTTACGTGCTTTTATATTTAAATGCCCCTCCTTTTTCTAAAACTAAAGCTAGATTCTTGAAACAAAAGGCTTTGAGTTTTGGCATCTTGGATGGAGTATTATATTGGAAAAATGCTGCTGGAATTTTGCTTAAATGTTTACTTGAAGATGATGCAGGAAAGATCATGCATGAGTTGCATGAAGGAGAATGTGGAGGACACCTCTACTGGAAGGCCACAACAAACAAAATTCTTAGATATGGTTACTATTGGCCTAATCTTTTCATAGACACTCAAAATTTAGTCATGTCTTGCCATAAGTGTCAAATTTTTGATGGCAAAAGAAAAATTCTTCCCTTACCCTTACATCCTATCAGAGTTGAGGCACCTTTCCAACAATGGGGGCTGGACTTCATTGGAGAAATTAATCCATCCTCCTCAGCTCAACATAACTGGATCCTCACAGCCACTGACTTCTTTACCAAGTGGATATAAGCTATACCTTCTAGGAATGCTAATGACTCTGTCATTATCAAGTTTCTTGAAACCAATATCCTATCCAAATTTGGTTGTCCTAGAAAAATCATAATAGACAATGCTGCTGCTTTTAAATCTAAGAAGATGGTTTATTTATGTTACAAATACCACATAACCTTGGGCCATTCCACTGCCTACTATCCCCAAGGAAATGGATTAGCTGAATCTTCCAACAAGAGTCTCATCAATATAATCAAAAAAATGTTGGAATAGAATAAAAAATCATGGCACTGTAAGCTGGTTCATGCCTTATGGGCTAATAGACTAACTACAAAAAAGTCAATAAATATGTCCCCCTATCAGCTAGTCTATGGTATGGACAAGGTTTTTCCCACCTCAGTAGGATTTCCAGTCATGAAAATCCTTCAAGAAGTGCATATTGAAGAGAATGATATGCAGAGAAGAATCAACCAAACAATCCATTTACAACAGACCAGAGAGGAAGTCTATGAAAGAACACAGTTAGTACAAAAAAATATGAAGAATATATTTGATAAAAGGACTAAGGCAAACAATTTCCAAGTTGGAAATGTTGTTCTTAAATGAGATTCAAGAAGAGAAGAGAAGGGAAAACATGGCAAGTTTGAGAACTTGTGGAAAGGACCATATATTGTCCATACTGAGAGGGGTCACAAAGCATTTTTCTTGAAAGAATTGAATGGAGAAGATCTATATGTAGGTCCTGTCAATGGCAGGATTCTCAAGCATTACTTCTGCCAAGAATCTTAAGTTTCAAAGAATTTTATTTTTCATTGTAAATATCATAGTCTAACCATTGCATTCGAAGTTGGAAGATTCAAAATTACAAAAACAAAGAAAAGAAAGAAAAGAGGGCAGATTGTCAAAACAAGAAAGGTATAGCCCCATACCAAAAAAGAGAAATAAATTCTGAAAGCGTGCAAGCTCAAATGCCACTCCTAAAAAACACACTTCTAGTTAGTCAAACAACCTAATCTTGACTAATTAGTTTTAAATTTTCTATTGATAGGGTAGTGAATTTGATTTTCCAAACTGTTTAATCTTGGCTTATCAGTAGATAGATTAGGATATAAATCAAAGGTTCAAACATACTCAAAATCTGAACCTAACATTTCAAAAAGAGAATGACTCAAATCTGTTTTGTTTTCTGAATCAAAAAAGATAAAAATATGGTTCTAATTAGCTCAAAATCTGAACCAGATGGCAAAGGAGAAACAACTCAAATAAAGTCAGAACAGAGCTGTAAAAAGATGAAGGAAGTGCTTTGAATTTTCAGATCTTAAGCCTTCATCATTTTGATTTACTTTTTATGCAAATAATAATCTATGTGCAGCTTGTTTTTATGCCATAGATTAGCATCAATTTAGACTGTTCAATCCTGACTTGTATGTTTTTTAATTTCTTCTTTAGCAATTAGAGAATAAAAATCTGTTAGACTATTTAATCCTAACAGATTAGTAGATTAGGTAGAGAAGCATATGGGCTCAACTGCTTAATTTGAGTCCATGGAGAAATAAGAAGTAGAACTAGATTAGATTTTTTGCTTTCAAAAGAATAAAATGTTGTAAGAGAGTTTTCCATTCCAAGTGCACTCTAAGGAAGAAATTTTTTTAGATCAGTAGGATTGGGTAGGTAGAAAGTTTGTATTGATGAAGGTCCATTGTTTTCATAGCTGCTAATATGTTTTCAGAGAAGATCATCCCAGCAAAGGAAGGGCAGCCCAATGGATCAGGCACAGGTTAGCCTCCCAGAGAACATAATGGATGTGGCACAGGTCAGCCTCCCAGAGAATGCAAGTATGAAGCTCGTGATGCCTTCAAGAAGGCATCATCCCCAAGTGGAGCCACTGTTAGCCACCTATAATATTTGTTATAGCAAAAGGTGGCTAAGATTTTTTGAGCCTTCAAAGAACAAATTTTATTGCTAAAAATTTTTGGCTCTTGAAGACTCTTGAAGGCCTCATGCCTCTATCTCAAAATATTCATTTACTATTTCCATTTTATACTCAGAAATTCTACTGATTTCATGAGAATAGACTGCTGAAAAACCATCATTTTTCCCCTTCTCCCACTCAAAACTGACCTTCATTTTTACTCTCTTTTTCCCCATCATTTTCCTCTAATTTTCATTTTTCCTCATTTCCCCTTTATATAATCCACCTTGCATAGTTTAAAAATCCTTTTTTAACTATAGCGAAACCCCCAAAACCCTTTGAAAACCATTGAAAATATATTTAAAAACCCATTTTGTATTAAGGGTTTAAGCCCCATCGGGCCAAGTCTCAACCACTTCCCCACCGTATGCCCATGATGCCAAGACCAAGCGCTAAAACCTTTCGGCGCTAATTGCATCGCAAAAATCCAAAGCATGCAAGTCTTTTGACATGTTTCAAAAAGTTCCGATGCGATTAGCCCTCTGGTCATAAACCTCCGATCATGTTGTTATTCCATGTAACTCGTGGGCCCGCACTCGAGCGCTAAACCATTGAAAAATCCATGCCCGATCCATTTTTTCCTTTGAAAATACTAAAAACCCTTTTATCCAAAGTTTGATTTAAAAAACCAAAATCACGTGTTTAATATAAAAATGGTTAGATTGAAAGACCCATCACGCAATTGCATCAGAGATTTTCACAATGGGTTGATTAAAAAGACCCACATCAAACTTCCGATGTGATTGGGTCATATATGTATAAACCCCGCTCCCTCCGTTTTATGTTCCATATTACCTACGCCCAGGACTAAGAGTTTAAGTCCCGAGGTGCCAATCGCATTGCACAAATCAAATGGGTTGATTGAAAAGCCCATGCCCGACCTTCCGATTGCGATTGGCCCTTTTTTCATATATAAAACCATAGGCATATTATCCTTCATATAAACCTTTGGCCCCGCAGACGGGTGCCTAACCATATCATACATATACCCCGCCTATATCATAAAAACCTTTGTATATTAAAAAATTTGGGTTTTTTATATTAATAAAGGGTCCCGCTCGTTCATGGGCCCGGTTTATCTCCACCGTTGATTGTTGACCGATCAAACGGCCCGCGCAACATCCTTTCCATTTCCTAGATAGCCATGGCATAGTGGGCTCCCCTTTTGGATTTTATAATTGGTTCTCAGGTTTCCTATGGCTATGGGTTAGATTAAAAAAAACTTTGGAGCCATGAAACAACTTGGGTTCCCTGGAGGTTGTGGGTTGAGTTGCTAGTCCCCGAAGCCTGTGGGTTGGGACAAACGCTTTGAATCCCTATAAAAACTTGGGATTCCTGGAGACTATGGGTTAAGTTACTAGTTCCCGGAGCCCTGGACAACTTGGGTAGAGATTTATCTAGTTGTTGTTATTGATTTATGGATTGGTTAGGTGAAATCACTTTGGTTGAGGTGGTTTGGCCTATGGAATTCCTAGTTGGTTTTGTTTTGGTTAACCCTTATCATCCCATATTCATGCTTGGAATATGGCGTGGGGGTGATTGGTTGAAAGAAAGATTTGGTTCAGCCCAATATATCATCGGGTGGTACGTGGAAGTCCCTGACTTGGTTGGAATTTTCATATGTTATGTTAGCCACCTATAATATTTGTTATAGAAAAAGGTGGGTAAGATTTTTTGAGCCTTCAAAGAAAAAAATTTACTGCTAAAAATTGTTGGCTCTTGAAGACTCTTGAAGGCCTCATGCCTCTGTCTCAAAATCTTCATTTACTATTTCCATTTTATACTCATAAATTCTGCTTATTTCAGGAGAATAGACTGCTGAAAAACCATCATTTTTCCCCTTCTCCCACTCAAAACTGACCTTCATTTTTACTCTCTTTTTGCCCATCATTTTCCTCTGATTTTCATTTTCCCTCATTTCTCCTTTATATAATCCACCTTGCAAAGTTTAAAACTCCTTTTTTAACTATAGAGAAACCCCCAAAACCCTTTGAAAACCATTGAAAACTTATGTAAAAACCCATTTTGTATTAAGGGTTTAAGCCCCATCGGGCCAAGTCTCAACCACTTCCCCACCGTATGCCCATGATGCTAAGACCAAGCGCTAAAACCTTTCGGCGCTAATCGCATCGCAAAAATCCAAAGCACGCAAGTCTTTTGACATGTTTCAAAAAGTTCTGATGCGATTAGCCCTTTGGTCATAAACCTCCGATCATGGTGTTATTCCATGTAACCCGTGGGCCCACACTTGGGCGCTAAACGATTGAAAAATCCATGCCCGATCCATTTTTTCCTTTGAAAATACTAAAAACCCTTTTATCCAAAGTTTGATTTAAAAAACCAAAATCATGTGTTTAATATAAAAATGGTTAGATTGAAAGACCGATCGCGCAATCACATCGAAGATTTTCACAATGGGTTAATTAAAAAGATCTGCTTCAAACTTCCAATGCGATTGGGTCATATATGTACAAACCTTGCTCCCTCTGTTTTATGTTCCATATAACCTACGCCTGGGACTAAGAGTTTAAGTCCTGAGGCGCCAATCGCATCACACAAATCGAATGGGTTGATTGAAAAGCCCATGCCAGACCTTCCGATTGCAATTGGACCTTTTTTCATATATAAAACCCCGGGCATATTATCCTTCATATAAACCTTCGGCCCTACAGACGAGCGCCTAACCATATCATACATATACCCTGCCCATATCATAAAAACCTTTGTATATTAAAAAAGTTGGGTTTTTTATATTAATAAAGGGTCCCACTCATTCATGGGCCCAGTTCATCTCCACCGTTGATTGTTGACCGATAAAACGGCCCACGCAACATCACATCACAAGTTACAAATCGCATGTATTTGTTTTGTCCCCCTGATCGGTCATCCCTCCAATTCACTCCCCACTGTTGATCTAATCCTCAGATCAACGACCATCGCTTAATCGCCTCTGCCCTCCCGATCGTGCAATTTCATCGGAGATTTTCATTGCAACCCTTTTCTCCTCCCACCGATTGTGATCCTCTGATTGGATCTGGACTGTCCACGTGTCCAGATTGGACGGTCCAAAATCACTTCGACTTGTTCATTTCCCCGCTCTTCTTTAAACCTCCAAAATAAATGTCCACCGTTGGATGTTTTCATCCAACGGCTACGCTCCTTCCCCGCCTTCTGAAGCAGTAAAAACCTGAAAAATGCAGGATTTCTTAATTAATTGTTTGTGTTTTGCAGGTACTAAACGGTCTTCTGTTATAACAAAGGAAAGGTTAGAGGCCGAGAAAGACGTTTCCTGTGCCTTTGATTCATCAAAAGAAGCCGTTCGCAGGGTTCAAGATCTATGTTTCGTCGATGCTCTATGAGCATTGATGTCGTGAAGGGACCTGCACGACTTGCACATCGACAAGACACTGTGAATTAAATCACATTTAAAAGAGTATCAGTTCTTGAAGACAGAGCACTACAGAATGAAGATTGAAGACAGAATTGTGGGGATCACAGCTAAGAATGATTATAAAAAGCCTAATCCCCCCAAATTAAACACAGTTAAAAGGGAAATCACAAATGTTTAACAGAGAGAAAGGCCTCCACCGCCACTTTTGAGGAAAATTGATTCCTCTCGGCTACCAAAGGGCCACCTGTTGCCTCAACCCATTCAAATAGAGGCCGAAGTTATTAATCCAGAAAATATCTACCTCACAGTGCAGCCAAGCAATCAATTCCGCTAAAGAAACTAATGCAAACAAATATCAGTGGAGTTATTTCATCCCGAATAGAGCCTAAAAGTCAATAAAGCTCCCACCGAGCTTTGATATTAAATATAAAATAGTTAATACAGAAATCCACCTGTAAACTTCTTCATCGAGCCCCTCAAAAGGCCCAGAAGTCTTGAATCTGTATTAATTGCCTTGAGAGATCTTTTATCAGATCTCACCTCCTTATCCTTCTATAAATACTTCTGTAGAAGATGAGAAATTGTTGGTTGTTGTTTGATCACAAGTTGTAAAAGTTGTAATACTGAAACTCTTTGAAATAATACATAGTATTGAAGTTGAAGGAAAAATTGAAGTCTTGTTCCCAGTGATGTTGTTCGTACTTGTGGTGAGAAGGCTCTATCATTGGATGCCTGAGCTTGGTTTTTGGTGATGTATTCTAAACTGTTTGATGTTTTTCTTGTTTTCATTATGTTTCATAAATTCTTACTACGATAGGATGAAAAGTTTAGGCTAAGAAATGACTCCTGGAAGCACCTTAGACCTGTTTATCCTTCACTGTTTTATGTTTTCTTCTGCTGAGGTATTTTAGAGTCTTTAATATTTCTCTTTAGTCCTCATGCTTGTTGTTTCCTTAATATATAGAACAGGACTGGTTTCAACATGATTTGTAGTTTCTCCTGTATACTGCTGTCACTTAAAGCTGGTATTGAAGTCTCCCTTTGAAATTATTTGCTTACGGTTAATCAAAGAGGTCTGTTTCGATCTTGCCCTTTGTCACGACTTAAACAATTATTAAAAATTAGGTATAATTATGATCATAGATGTTTTTAGGTGTTCCCTCTCCACTGCTTTGCTCAATTATGGGTGAATCTTTTATGTTTTCTAAGTCATTTGAAGTAAATCTTTGAGAAATAGGGTGTTCCCTGAATCTTGGATTTTCATTTTAAAAGTTGTTTTGAAATCATTATTTGCTTAAAGGTGTGATTTGTAGAATTTATGGTTAGCCCTGTCTATCAAAGAGCTCTTTATTGTTCAAATTATGCTTTCAAAATCCCTTTGTTGAGAATTAAACCTCTCTTTCCAAATCATTAATTTTCATCTCATTCCAAAAACAAAAGGATCCTATGGCCAAGTTATATTTTCCCTTTGATATCCCATATCCATTGATGAGTATGTTATGATCTCTTCTTGACTCCATTGCCCAATGAACCAGATGTTTCTCCATTCTGTGTATCTTTCCTAGACCTTTCATGTTCTGCTGTATCAATTCAATCCAACCAAACAAACAAACACCTGCACTTAATAACTAGTCTAAAACCAATACTCAAAGCACACAAGATAAACCTTTGCAAACAAACTTTTGAGAGATCCCTCTCTGAGAACAGGAGGACTAGATCCTGTAACTCTAAAGATTGGTTTTGATATTGCCTTGTCTTTTGATTTTCCAAACTATCAAAACACGGGACACCAACATGTTAATATGAGATATTTTTTCTATTTTGATCTATGAGCACTTGTACTGTTTATTTTTTTGATTTATCACGGTTTCTGTTTTGATTATATGTTGTTTTTATGATGTGTTCTAGCTATGGATGTTGTTCATTATTTGATAAGTTACTTGATTGTTGATGAATGCATGGGATAAAAAGTGTTATTGTAGCTAGCTAGAGAGGGAATAGATCCTTCTTGGTGATTCTCATATGGTGTTCAAATGTTTATAATCAGATATGCATTCATGACCCGTAGATTTCATGTTTACCATATGTTTGACGAAATTCTTGTCATGATTTAGGCATGTATAGGTTAAGATATTTCTCAAGTATTGATTGTTTAGTATTTTTATCATCATTTTCATAATTATGGAAAGTTGTAGGTAATTATGGGCAGTTTTCTTGAGGCTATCCTGAAAAAATTATCATAGATATTGCAACCACATGCACATTACATGTGATTTTGGGTCATAACCACATGGAGATAGAATTGTGGTGTGAAGTTATAGTGTGCCAAACACATGAATGCAATATTATGGGTGTGATTGGGGATTAAAACTTGTGAAAAATAGTTTCAGATCAAGGATTGATCACCTGGGGTGGTTGGTAGGCTCCTAAGTGATCTGTGTTGAAAATGGCACCAAGAAAGGATTCTAATTTAATTTTACCTTAAATTAAATTAGAGTAAAATTGTAATTCCGCATCACCTGAAAACTTGTACAAGTTAACTAAGTTAGGATGACTTAGTTGGTTCAGTTAATTCGAGTTGAGGGTCAAACTAGAGGCATTTAGAGTGTCTCCTAATGTTAGTGTGAATTTTAATCGCAAGCGTATGAAAATATCTCACTTTAGCTGTGCATAAAAAACAACCCTAACATCAAATTTGGCTGTCAATTTACTTAGATCTGCAGTTAGTGATCATAATAAATGCTACAAAAATCTAGATCTATGTAGTTAAATACATTAAACAACAAGAATAAGCAAGAGTTTCTCCATGCATCCAATGGACAAGACAAGAATTTTTAAGTGAAAATATTTCTATCTATGTAACAGAAATGGACACCCAAGCCTTCTTTCTTTGTGGGAAAAATGATCCCTTTATCAGACTTGAACCGATGACTTATGCCTTACCATGGAATTACTCTACCACTGAGTTAAAGGGGCCCCTCATCATATATTAATGAGTGAGTCTACTATGGTAGATGGACAACAAATTGGATGTGGATATTGTATTATGACACCTGGGAAGGGAACATAGAAAGACGTTACCAGTCCCCCTCAATGTGATGGGTTATTGTATGTCCTCAACGCTTCAAATCTAAGATCTCTCTCTCTTGATGGTACATAAAACCCAGACAAAAATGGAACTCAAAGGGAGTTCAAAGCAAAAAGTAGAAAAATATGACAACGATGGAGGATCAAAGTCAAACCAAAAGCATAGATCAAAGGGTGATCTTAAGACAACAAAAGGTAGTGAATGAATGGAAAACCCTTCTATTTATAACAAAATATTGAGTTATTCTAGATATTGGTGCATAATTAAAATATTATTAACCAAATATAGATCCAACTTTTATGAAATATTTTATTATTTTTGTTGGAGGGAAAAGGAATTTGAATTTGGTCAAATCCTTTTATTTATAAATAATAAATAAATAAATGATTTTATTATTATTTTAAGAATGTGGTTAAGTAATAATTAAATAAATAATTATTTATTCAATTATTTATAAATGATTTGGTCAAATTTAACAAGGAATATTATTAAATAATGATATAAATAATTATTCCTAGAAAATAATAAGATAAATAATGATTTATCTAATTAATTTTCCTGTTTTGGGTTAAATATGACCATGAATATTAATTAAACAGTGGTTTAGTTAATTATCCCTAGAGGAAAATCAAACAAATAAGGATTTATTTAATTGTTCCTCGCGGGGTTTCCTGTTTAGACCATAAATAACTTAATAAACTATGGGTTATTAAATTATTTTTCATAATGAGAGCAATTTTACTATGGTAAAATTGGTATTAAATGGTGTAATTTAGTCCATCTAATAGTAACAAGTTAGATAACCAAAAATTGGTGTAACACCTACATTATAGGAGCCCTGGTTGAGTTTATTTTGAATCCTAATTAATTAACTTAGTTTATCTGAGTTAAAGTCAGTTTCAATAGTTATAACGGATGGAGGAACTAGAGAGAGGTCAAAGTGTGGAAATTATATTTACTTTGCATATAATGATCAATCATATTACTGATAATTCACTCATAAATAACTCATGTATGTTAGTTCTGATAAATACCTAGTTGAGATTGGAGTTCAAGGGCAGTGTACTATCAGTTGTATAATTATCTGAATTGTACAAGTGGTGCATGCAGTCAGAGGGATTTCCCTAATGGATTACGCAGTATGGATTGGGAATTTCCCTAATTAACAGGGCCTAATTAACCAAGGAAATTTCATAAGAAAATAGGTTCTTGGGCAAGCTAGAAATTGGTTAAGTATTGAACCAGACTTGTCTAGGAATCATTGAGACATATAGAGATAGTGCAGAGGTTTTTCATCTTGGAGAAAAGCATTGTAATATTCTGTTGTAGTACTCAAAAACCCCCCTATTATGGTAAATAATAGATTTAATAAAAAATAGGGACCCTTTAAAATTTTAGTTGAAATACTTTTTGTGAATAAAACAAGGCTTTTTAGTTTTTGTTTATTTTAACAAAAATAAACCTATCGGAACTCAATGTTGAGGCAAAAATGAAAAGGTAAAAAAAAAATCTTAATTTTTTTTGTTCGCAATCTCAAATTGAAAATTTTGTATGTACCATGCCTCCAACAGAAAACCCCAATATGAATTCCCCGATTAAGAAATGCGGAAAAGGTCCAAATACTTTATATAACATAAAAAATGCTTTCGCGCATTTGATATTCAAAGTCGGTCCCATCACTACACCACATCATGTATCAAAATTTATTATCAAAAATATCCAATAAACAATATCTTGATCTTTCGATAAATCCTCCCTCCCGATATTGCATCTTTCGTTATCACATTGCTTCATCACAACATCTATTATCGCATCACTGAATCAGAAATCCTCCATATCGCAACTTTCAAGTACAACCTCCTTTTAGAATCCTCGATGAGAAATCCCCTATTCAAATTTTCTGATAAATTATTTCCTGCATTATGTTATAATCGTTATATAAATCAAAGAACATATCTATAAAAGTTGATACCACAAGTTTCAAGTTGTGCATCCAAAAGAAACTTGCGATGTGAAACCTCCAATACATGTTGACCTGGAAAAAATCCACGTGAATTCATGTTTATCCATTAATGTCCAAGTGTAATGAATTTATACTCCTCGAAGTCACAAATGATTGGATCAATGCAATTTATTGTTAAATTATTTTGTTTCATAAAGGCATATATTGTTATTGTGTGTATCATTTCCATAGCAATTTCTCCTTGTAGGCTAGTCCCAACAAACAAAACTCAAGAGAAATGTCTAAGGAACCTAAGGGAAAAAATAAGCCTACGACACATCAAAAACCACCTCCTCCTTACGAAGTGACTGGAATAATTCCACTATTATGAGATACTACATGCACACCAAACACCAGAGCCTCTTGTTGGGAGGCTATGTAGAAGATGTTTGAAGAAGAAGAGCCTAGAATCGTGGAAAGACAAGCCATGAAAGATGATTCTACATCTACTTTTGAAAATAATTGGAGCGACATTGCTAACTCTCATCTACATAGGATTGCCGCTCGACCAAAGATTATGCCTTGCACTGACATGGTTAAATGGATCATTGATAACCTAAATATCTCAGAGAGGAATTTTCTGACCTCAAACCAAACAATAATAGAGTCATTCATGAGCGAATACTTGAGGATAATGTACCACTTGTCAGAACCACATAAGATATATGACAAAATGTTTGTTCCAAATTTTGCAGCAGAAAATGAAGTTGAATCAGAACCAATTAGACAATGGAGAAGAGACCCTAATAATCACAAGCACACAGAAAAGGGCATGTATTCTATTACCTCCCTAGCTGGCCCATATTGTTACATTGTTTCTATGATGTGTAGATTGTATGGGTATCCTAATACCCAAAAATTCTCATTTGAGTGGGTACCTTTGATTGTTGCCACTTTAGATGCTTATATAATAGATTGGGAAACTATTTTATCCAATAATATAGCCACCCAAATTATTGCTTACAAAAGTAAGCACAAATTTTATACTAAAATTGTGCCCCCTTTCTACATGAGCACATCATTATGGATGATGTCTGCTTCACTTCTAATTTCCCATCCCTGGGATGGAAATGGACCCTAGAAGACCCCAATCCTATTCATATTTATGGTTATATACTTTGTGAATCCAATTTTAAACCACATTTATATTAAATATGCCATGATGTTATGCTACCAATATTCCAAGATGTTTTTGATGAAAAAGATTCCATACTTTCCAAATAATCCAACGATGATTTTACATCTATAGGAAAATGGTTCGGAGAAGAGTCATTTACCTATGTTTTATTTTTCGGTAGTTTAGACAAACCACATGTTCTTCCACTATATGTCCCTGATAAGCTTCTAGTCTGGGAGATTTCTTACCAGATTGTTGGGAATGGCCTAACCAAAGCCCTAAAAGAAGCTAAGAAATCCATTTGGCCATCGTTTCCTATTCAATGTTGGGTTTATGCCCTGGACAACTTCAAGCATGTTGTGCTTGAAATTGATCAAATCCAATTCTTTAATTTCCCGACTATCCGCAACAGAAAACTTGATCTAAATCATAAAACAAATAATTTCACTGAACAGGTAAAGGTAAG
This sequence comes from Pinus albicaulis, assembly GCA_034641835.2. Classification (NCBI taxonomy): domain Eukaryota; kingdom Viridiplantae; phylum Streptophyta; class Pinopsida; order Pinales; family Pinaceae; genus Pinus; species Pinus albicaulis. The sequence goes on along the minus strand of CM076575.1, from coordinate 425,859,103 downwards.
GAAATCCAGACATGAACCAAATTTTTTTTATGGTTTATTTGATTAACCTCAGACTTATCAGCAGATGGAAAGGTTATCAATTGCACAATTGAGTCCATAAGTTTTAAACAAGTTCAGACATTATAGAAATAAAAGGTTAGAAAATCTGCCTCTATACCCGTTGAGGATTCCTCATCTAAATACTCACCAAGACAAATCTTTGATGATATCATCATAAGAAAGCGAAACATCATAGGTGAAATACAAGTCTCATCATCAATTGATAAGTCCAAAGAATCACAATTGGGCAGTGAGCTAGATGAAATCCAGAATCAGTTTGATTAGGCCATCAAGAATACATGATCATAGGAGTTAAAAACTCTTGTTCACAAAGAAATTTATCATACTCTTGAAACTACTGGGAATACCTCGCTCACTATTGGGGCTTCCGACAAAGCAGTTAATGTTGATGATTTGGAAATAATCTGAGAATTCCAAAATACTAAAGTTGTTCTAAAAATTGAAGAAATACCCCCTCTGGATGTGTTTTACAGTCCCAAGCATAGAGTTGTCATGAATAGACAAAGAAAAAGGAGAAGAGTAGATAAAACCCAAGCTTTAATTCCTCAAAATGTATCCCTTGATACTTTTTGGAAAGATCCCCAATCAAATCCCTCTGAATACCTCACAAGGCTATCTCAGTTTGCATGAGATTATTCCACAACTACAATAGATAAATCCTTAGAGGTACAACAACTAATTAAAGAGAAGAATGATAGAATTCTACAATTGGAACATGGACTAAAAAATGAGAGAAAAAGCATTGAATAGAAATGGTAGTCCCAACTAGCAGAACTGCAAAAGAACTTTGATGACTTGAAGCTTCAATATGAATTTGATATGAGGAGACAAGATGCATAGATCCAGGAGCTTCAACAAAAAATAGAGAAATTAAAATTTAATCCACAAATTGATGAATTTTTGATGGAAGCATCAGAGATTTACACTCCTTGCGCAACAAAAAGTGACCTTTTGCCACAATTTGGAAATGATCAATGAATTATGCTTGAAAATTGATTAACTTGTGAATAAATTGTCCGGTATCCAGACTTACTATGATGCTATTGAAGAAAAGGTTTCCGATTACATCTCTTGGCAAGACAACGATAAAGGGAGATCAATTGATCTCCCAAGAATTGAAGAATCCCAAAAGGAAATTGTTTTTAGAGACTAGGACATCAAGATCAAACAAGAAAATATGGACATATTTAGTGCCAGGATTATTGCAAACAATCTCACTAAATTTGTCAGTGGGACTCTTTTACATGCTAATTTAATTCAGGAATTCCCATAAGGAGCCCTACCAGATGTCAAATTTCTAACGAAATCATGGCAGGATTGGTCCAAGAAGAAAGTTGAAAACATTAAGAAGTTATCAAAGATCAATATAGAAAGTCATTGGAAATACTTGGTTAAACCCTACAGGAAATGGCTTATGCTGCGATTTCTTACTAGCACCAAAATACAACTTTTGCCAGAACTTATAGATGTAGTTTTGATGGGACAAATGCAAATAAAGCCTTCTCATCGCCTTAAGTTGAAGTCAATGACAAATATGGCTGAATTGTGACAATAAATGGGAGAATAATCATCCTCTCATTCTTGAGCATCTTGTTACAACAAATCCTATTATTGTATTTTAGTTTTATTTTAAGGCTGATTTGTTTAAACCACCTCAACATTTTATTCATTTACTATTATTGTAGTTCAAGTTTCAACTATAAAATCCCCTTTATGCTAATGAATAAGGGGTTCTAAATTTTTGTAAAGAGAGCTTTAAAATTTTGCACTATTATAACGCTTAGGTAATATGAATAGAAAAGTTGAATTGGAGTTGTTTTCTCATGAGCAGAGTGTTATTATATCGGGTACTAATATCTCTATATTGTTGATATGTTTCAATGAGATAAATAGCCACTTTGAATTATTTTCCATTATATATGTGCATTATATACAATAAATCATTTATTCATTATTGATGTGTGAGACTGTAATATTTTAAAGATATATGAGAAACAACGAGATATTTTATGTGATGTGTTTTAATTAATTAATTTAATTAACTATTTGATGAAATTAGTTATATGTATCTATCTTCACTTCATTAGTATTTGATGATCTATATTGTCGTATATGATATGAAATTCGCTAAAAGTCACATATAAATATAGAGTTATGTTACACAATAATTTTTCACCTCGCTTACTTCTCATCCCTGATCTTGAAGTGCCCTAAGATGGCAACTGTGTAGTATATCTACCATTGAGAATACATCAAGATATCCCTTGAAGACCAACTATGCAGTATATCCTACCCGTGTTGATTGCATGTTGCAACACTTTGATCTAGAGTTTCGAGCATGCATTTTGATCAAAAAGAGCGTGATAATCCTCTTCTTGCAATGTTTCCTCAAATGGAGGAGAAGCTTCATGAACTAGAAGCTTCTAGAATGATGAGTTGGATATCGTTCGATGTGTATATGCTTGTGATATCTCATTTGGAGCTTTTGATGTTATCATTAGGGGATTTTCCCTTGAGAAGTAGGCCTTCCTCCTTATTTTATGGATACCTAACTCCCTCTCCCTGCCTATAATTTGAATCCCATCCTTGCTCTACTGGTTGATCTTTCTTGATCATTGATCCTTTGCATCCGTATACTGTGATTATGCCCAAATTTCCACTTCGGAGAAGGATTGCTCGAAGAGCCTCATTTTGGACTTGGAAATCACCAAAAGGAGGTCTCCAACATAAAGGCCACGATTTTATGGTTCATTTTATTCTATAATTAATAATACATCTGATGTTTCACTTTCCATATTTGTCTAGATATCTATGCAAGTAGCCTAATACTCCTTGATCTGTTAGGTTGTTTTTATTTGATATATGTTATGTATATTGTCACATTTCTTGTTGTTGTCCCTTGATTTTTTACAGGTATTCGAATACCACAAGCAACAAGGAGTGAGCCTGAAGAATCATAGAATCAAGGTCTTCACCAAAGGACTAGACAAAAGCATTAAGAAGAGGTTGGTTCTTCTTTTTCTTGTTCCGTTTTGAATAAAAGCTAGGCAAGGGTTCATTAGTTGGTCCCGTTTTTTTCTAGACCCACTCTAGGGCTAGAGATATCACCTCTATCCACAGAGGGTATTGTCTTCACAAAAAAATTGGCAACTCCATTAGGGAACTATAGCCTCTTTGTCTCTCCTTTTCCGATTTTTTTTTTTGATCAATTTGACCGATCATCAATATATGAGTATGTTTGGGTCTCTATAGGTTTTCATAGTGCATTTTTTTTCCCTTTTATTTCTTGCCCAATTGCGCTAATATACCTTTCAGCACAAATTTTACTTTCACAGGCGCGCTGATCCCAGAGATTAGGAAAAATTAGGGTTTCCCTTCAATTTCCAGTGTGTCTTGTCCTTTGAGGTATCTTTCTAGTCCGATATGATCTGGTACCACTGTGTTTAGCTTGATTTCCTTGCTTGAGTGATGAATTTGTCTCTTTGACCCTGTTTGTGTTTGAGTGAAGTTGGATCACCCTCTAGGGTTTCTAGGTTAGTTATCCTTTACTTGTTGCTCGTGTGTGTCATCAAGAGATTGGTTGGATTTCTATGAGAGATCTGTTGCAATCATTCAAAACGCTGTTTCATATTAATTTTGGCTTGTATTTGCAAAGTTGTTTTCATTTACACTGAATCATTATTGCACTTGGAAATCACCTTTGATTGACTATCAAACATAGATCACGATTGTTTGATTTGTGAGCTTGAGAGTGTATGTTTGTTTGATTTCCCATTTCAAAAGAGAAAAAGTGAAAGTCATTTTCAGTCATAACTTTTGAATTATTTTGTTCTTCCTTCGCTTTGAAAATAAAAAGTGAAAGTCATTTTCATTGAAGTAATTTTCGAACAATTTGTTTTCCATTCGAAAAAGAGAAAGTGAAAGGAATTTTTATTTCAATTCTTTGTCAGTTTGGTTAGTTTTTCTTTGATTAGTTAATTAATTGCATTTTTTTGCATTTGAGCATCCAAAGTGAAAGAAAAAAAAAAATTTAGTGCATTTTATTGAAGAAAAAAGTGATTTCGTTTTCAGTATGATTGCATTTGGGATAGTGAAAGTGAATTCATTTTAGATTTTCATTTCAGTAATTTTGAGCTAGCTGGGGGGCATCATTGCTTGTTTCATTTCTTGTTTATTGAATTATTATTTTAACTTTCTCCCTCATTAGTTTATAATTCATCGAAATCAAATGAATTATTTTTTGCATTTAGTTGCATTGTAGGGATTTAGGTGACATATTTATTGAGCCCAAAATTGAATCATAATCAAAGATCAAATTTAAAATTTACTCAATTAACCTTAAGGAGCATTCAAAATTAATGCAAACATCTAGAGGTCTAGGCTAGAGACGTGTTCTGGTGTCGTTAAGCATAGCAGCTGCCGCTAACAACCTATGTTGCATCTCGAGGGTCATATCCTGTCCCACGTACAAAAGCATATAGGAATATGCTACATGTTTGGTAATTATATGAGGACACTCTCATCGAATGGTTACACATTAGACAATGCTATTACGCACTGAGCTCCCACGTACCATCGTGTATATTTTTGAGAGGCCTCACTAGGTTGAAAACCTGCCATAGGTAACCAAGTCCGCCACCTTGTAGACGTGATACACAAAACACAACATTCGGGGAGATTGGATGTCGTACGTCAAGTTATTGGTTCAACAAGGTGTATATTGTAGTTCACAGATACTTGGTATTCCATTTTTCCTATATTACCCTTTATTTATTTATTTTGTTTAATTCTAAAATTTATTTCCCACGCAATAGCATATTACTCGTGCATAACTCCTTAACAGATCTTAGGTTGAGACTAATGGAAATAGTTCCTGAGTTTACCAATCAATGAATCCCCTTAGATGGGAATCATGGTCCTTTTCCTTCTTTTAGAAATGTTGGCGCTCCCTATATGGCGATGTTGTCCCTCTAGGGATTAACCATTGGTTTTCTAGTTTGGTTATTTTCAATCCCCATGGTTCCAAATTTCCAAGATACTTCTCAATCAAGTTTTCCTCCACCTGAAAAATGTTAACCTCATGTTGATCATAAAGTTGACCCCCTCCTTCTTCATGTATTTCTTCACCCAATTCTTCCTCTTCAATTGGTGAAATTCTGGATTTTAATAACTAGGAAGATATGAATAAGAAGAAGAAGACGAAGAAGAAGAAGCAAAATAAGCAAGGGGGCAACCAAGAAACCATTTCTACTAATGCAAATAATGTTGAAAAAACCTTCCACTCAGTCCCATAAAGTAAAATTCCCTTGCAATTTATGCAAGGGTGGCCACCTTCTTTGGGATTGTCCTGATATTCCTAGGATATTAGAAGTATGGTCCACGGGCTCACATTAGCCTTTGTCATCGGCCTCCAGAGATCATGCTGGGGAAAAACCCTCAACTAGTGATAGAAAATTCCATGGGAAATAGGGTAAAGTTAAGTTTTCCTGTAGGTTGCGTGGAGGGAATCATCCCATTTAGATTTGTCCTTTTATGGATGAAGCCACAAATATTTTGGATAACCTTACGACTTCTCGACCTTGCCTTCCAGTTGGTTACCAAAATATTTCCCCTGATCCTCTACTAGTTGATCAAGTGATTGATCAGAAGTCATCTCTAGTCAATCCCACTCTCTCTGAATGTGAACCCCACAAGTTCGTTCCCGACCAACCATTGGTTGAGAAAACAATCGACCTGATTCCAATTTTAGTTGATCAAGTCTTTCCTGTAGAGAGTGAACCTCTCACCACTCAGGTTCTTTTTGTTCCTTCATATTCCCATGAATTGTAGGGAAATACTCCTATTCCCATGGTACAGGAGGGATATACTCTTTTCCCTATAACGCAAGGGGGAATTTCTCTTGTTCCCACAACACCCCCTCCAAGTAGTCTCGTCACTTCCTTTGATTGGAGTCAGCTGACATGATATCATCTTCCTTCTTACGTGCCATTTGTGATCACGGTATAGGCTTATAATGTGTCTGTACCTAGAACAATAATAGATGAAGGCACATATGTTAGTATTATGTCTTCAACTACTTGGAAAGATTTTGGTTCTCCGCATCTTGTGCCTATTACCTAGAATCTGTTTCCTTTCAACAGAGGATCTAGTCAACCATTAGGGATCCTTTCGAAGTTTCCTATTACTTTGGGAGGAAATATTGTCTATATATATGTGATGGCTATCCAATTCCCCTTGGATTTTAATTTACTCCTTGGGCATGAATATACTTATGTCATGGGAGCTCTTGTCTCTTCTCTCTTTCGTCTGATGTGTTTCCCACATGAAGGAATAATTCTTACCATTGATCAGATGCCAAGAATTTGTCTAATATAGCTCCCAATAAACCATAACCCTTTAATGGTTCTTACATGCAAGTGGTATCCTCCCCACCACAGGTTAATTATGTGGCAACTTGTTCCATGCCCGTGTCTATTGATGATCTAGTTAGTGATATAGTGCATCATGTACTGGGGTCATTAGACCCTGATTTCCAGAGCGTTCTTCTCCCGTCTAATGAGAACCTCTTGGAAGCCATGACCTTTTATGGGACATGATCAGGTGTTGGAGCAAAGTTCCTTTTCTTCTGTCAAGATCCTTAAAAAACGAAACAAGCTCTTTGGAGAAAAGTTCCTTTTTCTTGTGTCAAGCTCCTTAAAAATGAAACAAGCTCTTTGAAACAAAGTTCCTTTTCTTGTGTCAAGCTCCTTAAAGAATTAAACAAGCCCTTTGGAGAAAGGTTCCTTTTTTTGTGTCAATATCCTTAAAAAATGAAACAAGCTCTTTGGAGCAGAGTTCCTTTTCTTATATTAAGCTCCTTAAAAATGAAACAAGATCTTCCGAGCATAGCTCCTTTTCTTGTGTCAAGATTGTTAAAAAATGAAACAAGGTGTCATAAGCATAGTTATTTTACTGTGTCAAGCTCATTAAAAAATGAAACAAATCCCTTTTGAATTTGAGTCTTTGATTAGATCTCCTAAATTCCCATTCAAGTCTTTCACTTGATCTCGTAAATGAACCTTCATTCCATCCCCCTATTAGTAACTGATAATCTACTTAGGTGAATGAGATGAAGCTTAGTGGGCATGTACCTCAAATTGAGTCATTATGTTGGGGGCATGCAACTTATTCCAAGCATAGTTTCTCCTCATGTTTCAAGCTTGTGAAAAAATAAAACCACTCTCAAGCATAGTTTTTTCTTTGTTTCAAGCTTGTGTAAAAAAATGAAACCATGCTAATTTTACCTCATGATTTCCATTTTATCAACCTGTTTTTTCCAGATGAGCCTTGGTTTTCTCATTCCAACGTCACCATCTGCTTGGCCGATCATACACTTTCACTTGGTCGTTTTACCCTTTCCTAAGGAACTGTTGCGATGAGTGGTCCTGTTAGCCAAACTCTTAACCTTTACGTGTTCTAAGCAGTTCCATAATCACTAGAACTAGTTGCTATCCATTTATACCACTCGTTCCTCTAGGAGGAGTCAAATTTAAGCTCTATTTTGACTCTCGAAACATGAAAATATTTTTGAGCACTTTTCCTTTTGAGCTTTTTAAATTAAATGAATTGACGTCGTCTCAGTATACGTTTACCCCTTTTTTAGGCTGAGGTTGAATACTTACGAAAAAGGAACACCTTGGTGAATCATGATCATGAGGTTCTCTCAGATATTGTTTTCTACCTTTTCATATTCAAGAGATTATTTGTGAAAAGGGGCCTTATGAAGTTTTATTTTCTGTCTCTTTTGCAAACTCCCTAAACATGAAAAATACACCGAGTTACTCTTCCATCTCACTCATAAAACTTAAACGATGAAATACTTTTCACCATGACAAGAACGAGTTTCTCCTTCCTAAGGCTCATTAAACTTACTAGGATGGATTCATTCAAAGAATGAAATTATATGCTTAGCATATGCTATCCTCTTCAAGCTTTATGTCAAAAATAAAGAGTTACTCATTAGCAATAATGAGGGAAAAATGAAAGTTAAACTTCCCATGTATTATGAGGCAACATGTCATTATTGAACATGAAAATTTTCAGTTGCTCATGTCAGGTTGGGGATATCCTTATTTGTCACTTGTTTTCCTAGGTTTGAAAAATCCATTTGCCTCTAATATGATCACCATTTTTTTCATCATGACCTCTGATACCATTTTGAGTCAAATTTTGCCACATTCCGGAGTCATGTCGCCGATATGTTCAAGAGAAGTCCTATATGTAATGTCTTACCATTCATAAAGTTCATATGACCTTCGCTGATAGTCCTTGATTACTTTCATCTACTCTGCTATATCCTTTGTTTCATGTCAATATTGTGGGATACATTATGGCCCTCCTTCGACGGATCACTTCATGTCAACTCCAGCTCATTATCCGGGAAGATGATTTAGAAGCACCTTTCAGTACCTTAGAGCTTGCAAGCATCAATGGAAATTTATTCACATTCAATGATAGGTGTACCTCATTGACCTTCGATCGGATGATTCTATGGGTTTTTGACCTCAGCTAGATTATTCACACTCATGGCTTGTACTGTTGTACCTTGAGAACCATTGTAATCATTTGTGGTTTCTCTCATGCCTATTAACAGTTTTCATCATTGACCAGTTATCAAGTGGTTTTCTATCATGTTCGAATTCAACACAACTATTCACATGATAGGATTATGCTATTGGTTGGGTTGAGATCGAAATGAAGACATTGGATTATGTTTGATAAATATAGGTTGTGTGGAGTTATGAGTTATTCATGATTGTACACATGTCTCCCTTTATACAGATGGATGTGTCCATTTTGTGGATCTTTGTTACTTGATCCTTTCATTTAGATGGTTGCGTCCATACCGTGGATCCTTATATATGGTCCCTTCTAGTCAGATGGCAGCACCCATGTCAAAGAATCATGATTCGTATAGAGATGTCAGATATCTATTATATATGCTTGATTTTCAGGTCTCCTAGTGATATTCTGAGTCATTGCCTTGGTTTGTAAATCATTTAACCCATCAGTCCCTGTTCTGCCTTCATGCTTTAGGGGGCATCTGCTACATAGTAATTTTTCACCTCGTTCACCTCCCATCCCTGATCATGAACTGCCCTATGATGACAACTATGTAGTATATCCACCATGGAGAATACATCAAGATATCCCTTGAATACCAATAGAACATTGCCTTGAATATTTTTTGAAGAAACCTACCTTAAAGCCTAAATTTCTGGGTGAGCGCTTTTTACTAGTTGTATTCCCGTGATGATGGCATGTTTCAACACTTTGACCTAGCGCTGATAGCATGATTTTTGATAGGTAAGAGTGTTCTGAACCTCTTCTGGGAGTGTTTCCTCAAATGGAGGAGAAGCTTAGTACACTAAAAGTTTCCAGAATGACAATCTGGATATGGTTCGATGTATATATTCTCAAGATCTCTAATTTGGAGCTATTGATCTTATAATTAGGGGATTTTCCCTTGAGAAGTGGGCCTTCCTCCTTCTTTTATGGATCCTTAGCTCCCTCCCCCTTCCTATAAATTGAATCCAATCCTTCCACTACTAGTTTGTCTTGTGTGATCATTGATCCTTTGCATCCCTATACTATGATTATGCTTGAATTTCCACTTGGGAGAAGGTTTGCTTAAAGAGCCTCGGTTTGGACTTGGACATCACCAAAGAGAGGTATCCAAGATCAAGGCCATAGTTGTATGCTTCCTTTTTTTCTATAATTAATAATACATCAGATGTTTCACTTTCCATATTTGTATAGATATCTATATAATTAGCCTAATACTCCTTGATTTGTTAGGTAGTTTGTATTTGATGTATGCTATGTATCTTGTCACGTTTCTTGTTGTTGTCTCTTGATTGTTTATAGGTATTCGAAAGCCACAAATAGCGAGGGGCGAGCCTGAAGGATCGTAGAATCAAGGTATTCACCAAAGGACTGGATGATAGGATTAGGAAAGGGTAGGTTCTTCTTCTTCTTCTTCTTCTATTTTGAATAAAAACAAGGAAATGGTTCATTAGTTGGTCTCGTGCGTTGCTAGATCCACTCTAGGGCTAGAGAGATCACCTCTTTCCGAAAATGGGATTGTCTTCACAAAAAGTTCGTCCCGGGATATATATATAAGTCAATTTCAGTTTAAGTTACTTTATCCTCATTCATATCATTAATTTCACAATCCATATCCATCCATTTATATTTTTTAAGGTAAACTAGTCCCATTATCCCTAGTCGGAGCCACCACTCCAAACGGAAAATGAGCTGCTTTAAGTTCCCGACCGAGTGGTTTTCCTTGATGTTGAGGCAGAGATTTTTGAGCCTTAAAAATTTTTGGCGCTAGACGGAGGGCCAATAGAATGTGAATGACATCAAGGTTTAACCCCAAATCAAAAGGATATCAAAAGAGTCAATCCCCCTCAAAATTTCCTCCAACTTCATCATCCCATTCAAAATCTCCCACTCCTAGATATAAATTTAAAACAACCGAAAAATATCCTAACATACTTCCTAAGTCAGTTGGAAAAATTTCCACTCCATCATATCAAGAGTCACCTGAAGTTCAGGCCCTGATCCGAGCATTTGAAGGGATTTCTATTTCAGGAGAAATGCCTGTTCAGTCTAAAATATCTAAAGGAAGTGTATCATCACCTTTACGAGTTTCTCATGTATTGACCCGATCTCAAAGTGAAAATATTGGAATTACTGATTTTGAGTTTCCACTACCCACTCAGAGAATAAAATTCCTTACTTCAGAAACTCAATCCTCTACTAGTGATATTACAAGATCTTCCCCAATTTACACACCCTTATTTGATCCTTAAAATATTTCTCTATCTTCTTCTTGCCATTTGATAAATCCATCCATTCACATTCCTCTAACACAAGAAATTGGTGCAATTTTAGTCAGTAGCACAATAGGGGCTCATTCCTCTTCCACTTAATCATCTTCAGCCTCTAAAAAAACTACATGTTATTATTATATTTTTAAAAATCACAAAATGGAAAATAGACCTTGGATTAACCCATGGAGAGTCCAAATGGCACCACCCCTCCATCCTCTGCGTAAACATCGAGAGAGATGGTTACCAAAGTATAATCCCGATGATGGACTACCTGCTGAGGAAACCTCCATAATATCATGTTATCCATAAACCTTAATGGAGTTGTAGAAGAATATTGTGCAGTTAGACTGTTCCCTTATCATTTCGAGGGATCCGTGGGATCATGGTGTTTTTCATTAACACCAGGATCAATAAATAGTTGGGATACATTCGAGGAACAATTTTTGAAAATTTTTGGAAGCAACTACCTTAATTAATGATCTGTCTAATCTGAAAGTTAATTCGAATGAAAAGATCAAAGATTTCAACTCCAGTTTCAATAAATTGTTAAAAAAAATCCTTGATATTCCCCAACCTGGTGATTATTTACAAATTTAATGGGACATCTCTGCGCTTCCTTCAAATATCATTATATTTGTTGATAAAGCTAACAAGCCAACCTTACTTGACAGAATGAAATAAGCTCTATCTCTTAGGAAGATAATACTTGTCTTGGAAAAGAAAATTTCACTTGAAGAAAGAAGAAAAAAATAAGGTTACCTTCAAAGATGAATTTAAAAAGAAATCTCCCAAAGATCCTTTCGATTTGGAAGGATTACAGAAGGTCCTTAAAAATAATGTCAGATTAGATGCTTGAAATTAAGAAGCAGGTAGCCGAATATTCAAAAAAGTATTTTAGGCCTTTTAAGAAAGCTCAAACTTCTCAATCTCAATCTCCTAACATGATATCTAATGTTGAATCAGATCAAGATGAATATGAGGAAGAATCAACCTTATCTAACGAAGAATCATTGGAAGAAGAATTAGTCGAAGTTCATGGATTATGGGACTTTATCCTTACTACTTCATAAAATGAATAAGAACAGGAAGCCCTAGGTTAGTCAACACAAGAAGTGAAGGACCTATAGATCCCTCACAATCAAATCAAAAAAAAAATTCCTCAAATCCTTCTCCTAAGCAAAAAAGTACAGTTAAGAAATCTCCTCCTATTTCTTCTGATTCAGTTCCATCTTCTTCAAATCCTCCCTCTACATCTAAAAATATAGTTTTCTCTGACACCATAGAATACAACATAGTAGTGGATATGAAGAAGGTAAAAGCCAAATTTTCCTTATATGAAGTTATCAAATTAAAGCAACAAAAAAAATTCCTTAAAGAATTAAATTCAGTTCCTACATCTCCTTTTCCCACTGTTGTCACTTCTAAAGCTTCTAAATGAAAGGGTAAGCCTATGAATGATTCTTTAGACAAAATTGAATCTTCTAATACCATTTTTATTGGAGATAGGTCAAATTATCATACTCCTCATTTTCTACTGACCTTTGAAATATTTAATAAAAACGTTCACAATTGTTTAGTAGATTCTGGAGCATCATCCAATATAATTCCATATTCAGTCTATCTCAAACTGAATATTTCACCCCAGAAGTATGTTGTCCACATTGTTTAGTTAGATAGAACAAAAGTCAAAGTGGTTGGAGAAATGAATTCACTATTAATCATACTATCTTCCAATTCAAAAGTATGTCAATTCATTGATATATTGGTGGATGATATTCCTGACTTTTATGGTCTAATTGTAAGCGAAGATTGGTCCGAGAAATTACATGGTTATTTTTCTATAGACTGGTCACATATGTGGCTTCCTTATAATGGTAAACCCAATCAGATTCAGGTAGACAGAGAAAAACACATGAAATTAGCAGTGACCGATCTAAACGAAGAAAATGAACCAGTATTTTTTACAAGCAATATTATTGGGAACTATTTCTATGAATATTTCTTTGGCAATTTTATAGCAAAATAATCTCCTTTATTATCTTATTCTCTCATTTCTCAGGTTGAAAATTTTTCATAGACATACTCATCTAAGTGTATAAATATTGTAGATACACCTATAATTAGAAATGATTCTTTATTTTGATGGTTCTAAATATAATGATCGTGCAGGAGCTGGATGCATTTTGATAAGCCCTGATGGGGAAAAATCCATGCTAGCATGTAGGTTGGAATTTGAATGTACTAGTAATATTGCAGAATATGAGCATTAGTACAGAGACTGCATAAATATATAAGTCTAAATGTAAAATACTTCAAACTATTTGGTGACTCTGAAATTTTGATAAAATAGGTAAGAAACAATATTCATTGTGCTTCTAGTCACCCAAAGCATTATCAATCCCTTTTTCAAGATATTAATTCCCATTTCATAGCATTTGACATTTCACCGATCCCAAGACTTCAAAATTCCAGTGCTGACCTTTTAGCTAATGTTGCATCTAAGTTCATCCTACCTAAGGATTTTAGTTATGATAGATTTTCTATTGATTTTATTTTTCGCCCCTCTATTCCTGGCAACATCAGTAACTGGCGTGTGTTCAATGATGATGAAGATATATTGATTTTTCTAACATTTGAAGTGTCTTATTATGACCAAATCATAGATGAAGACGAACATGATAAACAATTGAATCAAACAAATGAGGAAAATTATTTTCCCAAGCCTTTAGTCAAACTTGAGGACTTGTATGACTTAAAATATAGGTTTAAAAGAGTTACCAACTGCAAACTTGAAAGTTCAACTTTGAGATTTGAGTTGGTTAATATTGGGTCTAATATCAAACCTCAGAATATCAATTTGCGCCATGGAATCTCGCCAAATGAGAGTTACGCCTTTATTCATCTTTTGAAAATGTATAAGAATGTATTTGCTTGGATCCATGATGATTTGAAAACTCATGAAACTTCCATCATTCAACATACTATTCCAATGTTACAAGATGCGAAGCCCATTCAATAAAAGTTTAGGTAAATTCATCTGAATATGGAAAATCAGATAAAAACTGAATTGAACAAGCTCCTTATGGATAAAATCCTTTTTCTAGTTAGAAATTCTAAATGGGTTTCAAATCTTGTACATGTTAGGAACAAGAATGGTGATATTCGTATTTGTATTGACTTTATAAATTTGAATAAGACATGTGAGAAAGACAATTTTCCACTCCCATCAATAGAATACATTTTACAGTCAGTGTCTAGTTCTGAACTAATGTCTTTTCTAAATGGATTCTCGTGATATAATCAAATTCTGGTACATCCATAAGACATATTAAAAAATACATTCATAACTAAGTGGGGGACTTATGCATATCAAAAAAATGCCTTTCAGACGAATAAATGCAGGATCAACCTTCAAAAGAGTCGTGAACATCACCTTCAGAGGTATGATCAACAAAACTATTGTTGTATACCTGGATGATATCACTATATATTCAAAGAAAAGGAACAATCATTTTCTTGATTTGAAACAAAAATTTGAAAGATGAAAAAGGTATGGAATCTCCTTAAATCCTAAGAAGTCATTTGTTTCCCTCCATCGTGCGAGTGTTGCACCTAGTCAATGTATGCATGAAGGGGGGTGCTCTGACACTCCAATATTCCCTCTAACTGCACCATTAGGGAATCCAATAGTTCCCTAATGTGGACCAAATTTGCGGCTGACTCGGCACAAACCACTCTCATGCCCTTCAACTCCTCATTCTGTTGTTGGATAGCTTCTCGTACTGATGTGGTATTCACCTTCAAAGCTAGAAAATCAACCCGAAACTGATGGCACTGCTGAGTGCGAACATCGTCCAATACCTCTGTATCTCCTAGAACCTCCTCAAGAGCTATCCTAAAGGATGGGTGCACACCTTCCTCCATATATACTCCAAGACGCAAGGCATGCTCACTAGTCAGCTGCATGTGATTGTCATCTGACAGTTCTGTCATAAACCTAGAGGCCTCTATTCCTATCGGCTCCTCAAAAATGGTGGAGTTGTCTCTATACAACTCATCAACCTGTGATGCACTGCTATCGTTAGAGAACTCGATCACTACCCAAGATACCCCATCAATGGATACCTCAACAATGGGTGGTGTCTCATCAACGAGTGTATGCTCAGCTATCTCCTCCCAAGTCTTTGTCATACTCTTTGATGTCCCATCAAAAGTAGGTAGAAAAATTCTATCCACGGCACGCTGTAGGTAATTTCCCTATGTGTACCCTCTTCCTTTGTTGTAGCTGCGAGGTTTTCCATTTTCCTTAATCTGGAAAAATTCCTGGAAAGTCAGATGTTCTTTGAATCTTTGAGACTAAGATTCATATTCCATAAAATAATCACTGAGAGCCTTGTTCTTGTGGTCCTCTAGCCCCATTTACTACTGCTATGAAGGTATGCATAGTGGAGCACTGTGAATCTTGCTGCACTACCAATTTCTCACATCAATGATGTGAAGTACCAGAACTTTCTCAATTTTGCAACCCTCTTGGGGTTTCCCTTTGTCTCTCCACTATCATCGCCTTGATCTCTCTGGTGAGATCCTGCATAGTTATGAGGAGGATATTTTCAAACTCCTTCCCATAACCTTGTTCTGCCATTGGAGACTCCCTTTATCCTCCTCCACTGGAACACAGTTTTCTTTGCCGGATGTGAACTCTGAAACAAGTTGAATCTGGTATTGCAATTGGAAGAATTTGAAAAACGGCCACCACAACAAATATGAGAAAATCATCTTTAGAGAACATTCTGTTTCTCTCAATCCAGACCGAATTTTGATAAAATACTCATTAAGAAATTTAAGTGGTCCATTCTGCACAAAATCCATGTCTCAGAGTTTCTGGATTCGTCTTCATTTTCTAGAAACATCCAATGCAAAAATGTCACTTTTTATCCCAGCGAATTTCTGTGTTTTCTATTTATGTTATCTCTGAGAGAAACTTCCGTTTCTGTTAATCCAGACCTAATTTGGAAAAAATTCTCATACAAAAACAAAATTGGTCTGTTCTACACAAAACCGTGTCTCTGATTTTCAAGATTCATCTTCATTTTCCCAAAACATCTAACGCAAAACCGTCACTTTTTACTCTAGCAATTTTTTGTGTTTTCTATCTTCGGGTGTCATAGACCGATTGTTCCATAGGCTGAGCGAAGTCTATGAGATATGATACCACAGTAATATTCCAAATAGGAAAATACATTAATACAAAACACAATAAACTAGAAACTACAACAATATGGAAATAAACTGAAAACACCATAAAAATAGACAGAACAACTGAGCCATTTTATTAATCTGGAGGTGAAAAAAATTAAAAAATGCTTCAAAATAGATAGCACTCAAGCCGACAAAAGTGAAATGGAATGGCCTCAAGCTCTCCCACTAAAAATACTGCTCTTTTTTGCACTGCTGGAGCTCTCCCTCTGTGATGCTCTGTTGGAAATGTTGCTGCTAGGTGAATAGGAATGTGTAGATGAGGGTGCTCTAGTGCTCATAAAAATACGAGATTTAGAATCCAGGCTCTATGGAAAAAACCCATAATATCCCAGAAAGGATTTCCGAATTGGATGACCTCGGAAAATCACCCTCCTAGGGTTTGTAATATATAACTGTTGGGTTTGTCGGACTATGGGCTGAACTAAAAAATATAATAGATACAAGTACTCCCAAGCCAAACTATTGAAGGATTGATCCCTTTAATGAATTCCAAGTAGAAATGTTATGGAATTTCCCCCTCTTCTGATGAACTCTGCTACTGGATTGCTTAAGTCACTGAGTGACTATGCAGCACTAGAGGATCTGCAAGTTTTTTGAATGCTAGATGATGAGATTAGCTCACATGGACAACAAGAATCCTCTCTTGAGTAGGCACTCGAAGTCCCCTGAGGATGATGTTGGGATCTCCGCTCGGAGACACCCTTGTGCTAAACAACACTGCAAACTTGTCTAAATGGCTCAACAGTGATCAACTCATGAAAGACAAGAAAATAATAATAATCCAGAATGATCTCTGTTAGGGTCCCGTGATTTGGCCGATTGGTGAGCCAAATGACGATGTAACATCAAACCAAGCTTTGGAGCCCAAGGACCTAGCCTTCCTGGACTCAGAGAGGGCTCTCTCTATTATATGTAAAAGATATCGATGTGTTTGCTTATGGTGTTCTGATATTAGGCTAGTTATGAAGTGAGTTTTTTTATTTTTGGTTTTTTAAGTTTGTGAGGGATAAAACTGATCAAAGATATAAAAATGGATAACAAGAAGTCAGATCAACTGGGCTATGGGGTCAAAAAGGTCAAGGAAGCTATCAGATGATGATGTAAGGCTGCTGTAGGGCCGATTTGATTCAAGGTAGAAGGGATCTTTGGGCAAAATGGAGTAAATGGACATCAAGTTTGTGAAAGACGAGGGATTTCAAGTGTAACTAGTTGATAGCAGACATAAACATGTTATAGCAAGCCATTAATCATGCTAGATGTAACTATGAGCTAATTAATACATAGAAATCAAACATTCCAGCCATACATAGAAGTATAAGACCCTCTAACTTTGGGAAATGGCTATCAGAATTTGGGGAAAACACATAAGATAGACTAACAACTCATAAAACTATGCCGGAACACCTAAACACAGTCTTTAAGTTATTGGGCACTTGGACAAACAAACTTTCATAGTTTTAGGCAAAGGGCTAGATCGGGACTAGGCCTCCTTGGTTCAACAAGATGATAAGCTAATCAGTCAAAGAGATAGTTTTATGGACAGAACTATGGACAATCATAGGTAGGCAGGGCACACCATACATCCTACTCAACATACATAGAACTTATGAATAAAAATAGCAACAATACCTTAAGTTACTAAAGAGCAGTTAAGAATTATTTAGTATAACTAAGGAAGAAGAAAACATAAAGCTATGAAGATTCAGGAATTTTGAGGTGCCTCCATGGGCATATCTCAAAATTAATCTCTACTGATCTATAGCAGCAAGAAGCATGTATCATGAATGAAAACTAGAAGACAACAACAAAGAAAGAAACACTATACCATTCTACCATGTCATGGAATCCATCAACAATCCTTCATCATTCATCAAAAGCATCCAAGAGGCAGTCCAAAATCATAACACAAGTATGTTCTTCAAAGCTCATATGACCAATATATTAATTCTTCTCTCAAGTTCAGCCTTGTTTTACAATGAAACCTTGTGGAATAAATAGGCTCAAGTGAGGAAAACCTCATGGTGCAACTAGCTATCCCATTGGCCTAATCAAAATATCTAAACTTGTCCTTGAGGCTTTGCAAAGCCCAAGGCACAAAATATCCCATAAAATATCTAAAAAAATGATAAAAACGGAAATTATATTGACTTTGCAACATTTTCCAAGTGCAAAAATAGCTAAACGCACATTTGGAAAAAGCAGATTTTTGAGGTTCAAAAATTACAAAAATATTTCAAATTTATATCAGGAAAAGGTCCCCTGACTTGCCAGAAACATTTGGCAGCCTTCCCGGTGTCGAAACGAGGCTCATGATGGCTCGTTGGAAATATTTTTGTGTCTAATTTCCGGCGCAACTGAAATCATCTCAATCTGATACCTGGAAGTCTTCCAAATCTGTACCTGTGTGTAAAAAGCCAGGAAATAGCAGAGTGCTTATATGCCGGGCAGAATGTGCAAAAAGTGAGCATTTTTCGCCAATTTGAGGGGGCGAATGATCTCCAAATGCTCTGAAAATCGCTGAGGACCTGATCATGAAATTATGGCATCAACTGGTATCATCCTCCTCCCTTGACAAATCCTCAAACTGAAATGGCGAAATTATGAGTTTTCGACCAAAAACCCAAAAAATGCTAAAAAACAAACAGTTGCCGAAATGGGCCCAAAATTGGCATGCATGACCCTCAGGGGTCCCTAGCAACATGCTCTGAAGCTGGGGCCAAAATATCAAGAGCTGATGTGTTTTTCTCCTCTTTCCGTGCTGGGCGCTTCCCCTTTGCTTTCTTCAATTTCTCTTGGGCTGCCTTTAGTTTGCGCCGGGCAAACTGATTCAACTTTTGAAAGTGATGTTTTCTTTTCCTTTGTAGCTCTAAATCTCTATTTTCTCTTTCAAGCTTCATCTCCAAGTGTTTTTTGGCTCTTTCAAGCCATGCCTCTTTGTTTTCTTCAATTTCCTGCTCAAGGAGTGCAGTGAGAGGAAAGGCTTGGAGATGGGCTTGTTCTTCTTCTTTCTGCTTTTCCAAGGCTCTTTTAAGCCCTATGGTCCTAGGCCTCTTCTGCCTAGGCTGGTCTCCCTCTTCTTCCTCATCAAACTCACCAATGAGTTCTTCTATCCTTGCTTGCGCCTTAGCTGCCTCATTCTTATATTTGATCGCCCGTGCTTCATGAACAGCTGTGTGAACATTCATTTGTTTGTTTTTAATCTCCAAGAAGTGGTTGAAGTTCCTTGCCCTTTGAAGATCCTCCTCTAATGTCTCAATTTGCCCCTCTTTATGAATTAGGAGGTTTCCAAGAAGGCGGGCCCCATTATCACTGTCATCGCTTTGGATTGGGATGACAGCTAATGCACCTCCATGTTTTGTACTTTCTCCAACTTTGCTTTTCCCTTTGAAGGCCAATCTCGCACTTTTCCTCCTTGGCATGCTAGTAGGTGTCCTTTTGGGCGATTTTCTCTTGCTAGGAACAACCTTTGTCTTTTTTGGAGTGGCAGCCTTAGACCCTTTCTTGCTTGATGTGCTGAGCTTTGCTCTTTTGGGAGGAGGAGACACAACTGATTTACCCTTGACATCTTCTTGAAATTTCTGCTCTCCTTGAGGCTGCTGGATGTCTTCCTCTTGCTGTTTACTTTGCTGCCCATGTTCGCCAACCTCAATTTGTTGTTCTGCTTCAATGCCTTGTTCAATTTGTGTTTCAACTTGCTGCTCTTTTTCATCAAAATCAAGCTGCTGCTATGCTTGGTTTTCTTGCTCATTTGGTGGCTCAAGATGTGGCTCAATTTCCTGCCCAACCTGTTGTTCTTGCTCTTGTGCCTGATGTTCATCATCTTCTATTTGCTGCTGACCTTCTCCACTGTCCTGCTGCTGTCCCTCATCTTCTGTTTGCTGCTGTTCATCCCTTTCCTCTTGCTGCTGTTCATCCTTTTCCTCTTGCTGCTGACCTTTCTCTTCTTGCTGTTTACTCCCCTCTCCTTCTTCCTATTGTCCTGGCTGTCCTGTAGTCATTCTGAGCCTTCTAGGAGTAGGCCTGCTGGACAAAGGCACCGGGCGATGGATAGGCTGAGTGGGAGACACATGGACAGGAGGAACAATAGAGAAATCTGGATGACTGATGAATACATCCCATGGAACCTCTTTTTTCTCTAGCTGGTGTAGGAAGATAATCTTGATCAGAGAATGATGGAAAAGGGAAGGTATTTGCAGAGGTGGGGCCTTCTTCTGGACAGTAGATGCCATCTTCTCGATGCTCTTGAATAAAAAGTAAGGGAGGTTTAGTTGCCTGTTTCTAGTAAAATGCATCAATAATCGACATGGTAGGCATAAACTCGATCAAACGTCCCTTCACAAGTGAAATATTTCATTATGAATTTCATAAGAGGAGCATAGCTGTCAAGGAGATATGAAAAAGGGAAAATAGCAGTGAAAGCATCTCTATCCTCAGGCTTGATGAAAGGCTTGTAATCTTCTAAGTCAAGATGAGCCTGTTTGAACCATTTTTCGCCATGATATGGAATCTTGGTGGCCTTGGACACATACCTTGGAGAAATATTGAAATCAAGACCTGCCACTTGGAAATGTTTTTCTTTGAATCTCAGGGCGCACAAGTGTGTTAATGGCGAAAAACTTTTGACCTCTTCTATCTTCTGGCAGAAATCTAGGCAACCTACTTCATGGAAGTTGAAAAGGATGGATGGATGAGAATTAACCTCTTCTGTAGAGATTGGCTCATATCTTTTATGCGGACCGCTCCTGCTGTCTTTCCTTGGAGGCATTTTGACCTAAATGGGCTCTTGAAGAAACAAACTGCTTTACTATGTGTAAACTGCCTTCTTGGAGTCAAACTGTGTCAATTCACTGTTTTTTATAGAGAGACAATGTATTTGGATGATTGCACACTGTTTCCTTACAATACAAAGAACCCTTGCTCTTTCAGAAAAAGGCCTTCTACCTTGAATGTACCTCAGCTAGGCAGATTTCTCAATAAGAGACCAAACAGTGGAATGAAGGACAGACTGTTAGGAGGAATTTGCTGTGAGAAGTGTCAAAATCACCTTGTTCTTGTGAAGTTTTAGAGGTCAATCAACACATCTGTATCTTTGCCCAAGGTAGACTTTGCAATCATTAACAACCTGCTTTTCTTAGTGTGCCAATCACTCAACAAACTTGCATATGGTACAATCAACCATTAGTATTATTAGACAGTCAATATCACAGTTCTGAACAAGGTGACAGAGTAAAAGTGCTCCAACAGTTCAACCAAGCCCGCAATAGTCTTCTCTTTTCAAAATAACTAGGACCTCTTATCAATGTAACACCCCTGGCTATGTAGGAAACATCCCTTGCTTCTATCTGAACATCCACTTATCAAACCAGCTCGAAGACCAAAAGTCAGTCAAGAAACTGCACAGTGAAAACTGTCTTTTTATGAGGAGCAGGAGCAACTTTACTCTGTGGTCTTTCAACTTATAAACTGCTCTTTTGACAAAAACCCTTTCTCCTACTATACTTCACTATTCTCTATATGTATGTCACTCCATTAAACAGAAACATACTCATAAAGTTAACCTCGGTGTGAGAATACAGTCAAATTCACAGTTAGAACAGAGGTAACAGGGTTTAAAAAAGCTCCAAAAGCTTAAGTAGAGGCTTTAAGAGTTTCCTCTTTTCAAAATAATCAAGGCCTCTTTCAATATAGAATACTAGTCATCCTTGGAAGAATGCTTTTATGACCTCTGAAAATCCACTTGACAGTGAGCTTTTGAAGAACAGAAAAACAGTCACAGAGTATACAGTGAACAACTGTCTTTTCGGTGGTTGAGTAGGGTAACCTTGCCCTATGGTGTTTTAAAGAAATAACACACCCTTGCTCTTGATTAATCACAAGGTGAACACACAAAGTTTTTAACTTAATCACAATTTCTTTCCCGTAGGCAATTTAATAGTACATTCACTACTCCAGCATAGTTTTTATCAATGGATATTTCACAGAAAGACACAGTTTATAGCTATGATGGCAGGGTTTTAAAAAGCTTTGTATGCTGTGGTAACAAGGACTTATGGTGGTTCAATGTTGAACAACTCCCTTTTGACCAAAAACTTAACCCTCGTTTGCTTTTGACAAACACAGTGATTCTTCTACCCAACAGATTTTTAAGATGTCAAAGATGCACGTGGAATACCTTGAGATTTGAATGTCAATGGTTGGCTGGTCGCTTGAATGGATTTGGAGCACCTTTGGAGGCGTTTGAGATCATCAAAAGACGCGCGGCACGTTTACATGAAAGAACGTCGCTCAACTGGCCAACCGGGTGGCCTGTCGGGTCGGCCGGGCGCCGTGTACAGGCGCGTCGCGCACACGTACAGGCGCGTCGCGCGACCGTTGAGTGCCTGTGCAAAATGCCGCCTGAGCGCGTCGCGCAAAGTTCTAGGCGAGTCGCGCGGCCACAAACAAACATAAATTCTTTCAAATTGCTCAAAAACTGTTTTGATGTCTGGAGATTTCAGAGGCAAACTCAACTTCTTGCTTGGTGTATTGAAAATGAAAGCTTTGACCTTCGACCCCACTTCTTTAATATGTCAAACCCCCAACGGTCAGTTTGTTTTTTGAAACAAAATAATGAACCTTCGACCGTCACTTGCAAAGGTTTCACAACTTTTGACCTTCTTCAATAAGACCTTTAGGCGTATTTGTGACTTGGACTCGGCAATGATGCATGCAGTGGATATTTTAATGTTTTTGGACCATGCTAATCATAAATGAACCTTTTTACAAACAACAAATATAGTTCGAAGGATCAAAAAACTCTGTTTCACTTATACACATGGTTTTGAAGAATAATTCCTGTTTGGCTTTGTCTCTCTGGTGACCATTCAACACAGCAACTTCAAATTTGAAAAATAACCTAATGACCTTCAGACCATATCTGCCACTGTGTTAATAATGCTGGTGATATTCATTATGTAAAGTAACCCCACTTTAAAACTGTCAAGAAAATATTGAAGACTACTTTGCTATTTGAACGAGTAGGGTTTGTATTTTCAACTTGTTTGGACAGTTTCTGTCTCCAACTTGCTCCTTCACCTCCTTCTCAATGCAGGTGCCCAAATTTGCTGACATTATTTGGATTTAGTCATGGCTCTTTGATTTAAGAAAGGCGCCTCTTTTCAAATTACTTCTATGCTTGTATGGTGCCTCATCAGTCTTTTCTTCCACTGTAGGTGTCAAACTTTGCTACAGTTTTTCATAGTTTTCCATGGTCTTTTATTTAAGAAGGGCACCCTTTCACTACATTCTCCTGCTCAAAACATATGATTTATGATATCTCTGTTTATTGAAAAATGGAAACTTATTTTGTTTCAAACCTTCCAAACCCTGATAGTCTATCAAAACAACTGCTTTGCTTATGATGAACAACAGTTCCAATGGTGATGTCTCTTGGTGATAAAACTGAAATTGCCCTTACCAGCTGATCTTCTTTCCATGCTTTTCAAAGTTTTCACAAACTGAGACCATACTTGTGGATAAGATGTCCTTTGAAACTTTGACTGTTCCTTGCTTAGAGGAGGAAATGTCTCTTTTTGGGGCAGTGGCACTTAGATTTTGCCTTTGATGATTTCCAGAACCTGAAACACTGTGCCAAAACTCTTTTCATACTTGATGAGCTTGTATACCTGTTTGTAAGAGGCAAACTAGATCAGACACATTTCTGCTTTGGGTATTATGCCAGAATCTTGCCTGCAATGTAAATCTAATCAGGTGACAGGTTTTGCTTGACTGTAGATGCAAGTGCTAGGTCTCTTTGAGCTTTCTTCTTTGACTGTGGGCAAAAGAAAAAACAAAACAGGGGATGATGTATGAGAGTGAAACAAGGAGAACTGCTCTTTATGTTTCTTGTGAAGGAGCTCTTCATTGCCTTATTGTACTGCTTTTTCTGAGGAGAAATGAAATGTCACCATCTGCTTTGGTCAACTTATGACAAATTATTTGAAAGATAGTCTCTGTGACTATGGAGATCAGCACCCTTTGAAAAGCAAAAACCTTTTCTTCTGCCTGTGTAATGACATGATTTGTCAGCATCTCTTCAATTTGGTCTTGTTGAAACAGCAGGCTGCTCATGATTAGAATTGTTTTCACTAATGATATGTCTCTAAGGTTTTAACAATTCATATGATTTGAAAACTTCAAATAACTTCCTTTGCAAGGCCAAAACTCTGTTTTCCCTTTAACTTGCATACTTCAGACTGTAGCCCTGCTATGATCATCACTTACAATCAGAAAAACTTAGAGTCCCTGTTTCACTGTTCAGTAAAAAGCAAACCTGGGCTTTTGCAATCCTTAAAGTCAATATTGGCCAGCGCCCTCTGCTTGTAGATGAAGGAGGCGCCCTAACCCTCTGCTTGTAAATGAAGGAGGTTCTTGGCCATGACAAATTTCCAGTTTGCTGTGACAGTGGTGTCTTTCTCTTACCGTGATTTTCATGCTGAAAGGAAGCTGCAAGGTCTTGATCAGTAACTCTCTATCTTGCAGATATATCTCAGGCTTATGTTTACATTGAGAAGCAGTTGTTCTTCTAAATGTAGACTCAAGAAATTCATTCTGAGATGATGTTATATTTCCTGTCTTTGTAGAATCCATAAAACACTGTGAAACACCTAATAATCAGCTTGAGACTATGGTTTATGCAGTGCTGAGACCTAGGGGTGTGTAAGTGGCGCGACTTAGAGCTGTGATCAACTTGATTTGCAGAGTGGGAGGCCTTTCATGATTGGTCTATAGCAGATGGAGGTTTTTTGGCCTTTTGATGGTTGCCAAGGGTGAAATGCCTTAAAGCGCCACTTCCTAACTTAGGGGAGGCTTTTGAAACAGACTTGGATTTGCCTTTTAGAGCTGATGGGCAGACCAGTAGGGCTGAATCTAGATAGGATAGTGATAATGAGTTTTGACTTTAACATGGGCAGGCTGAAAAGTAGGAGGGCAAAAAAAATTTTATGAGGGTTTTCTAGATGACAGATATGACATATGGAATTTAGCTTCTAGAAAACTCAGCTATGGATCTAGTCATCACTAACAAGTGAAAAATACTGATGACTAACAGTGGCTCCATTTGGGGAGGGCAGCTCCTCATCAGGAGGTGTCCAGAATTCAGATTTTTGGCTTATGAAGACCAGTGCCTTATCCATTGGCGCAAAAATTCACCCTTCTTTGATGTTATTTCTGAAAAGTGATAGCATGGTTAACATCAATGATACTTCTACCTACCCCACTATCTTTTCTAACATTTTTTCTTCTCTTTGGCGCATTTGAACTAGCAGCCTTTTGACAATGTATATTTTCTTTTTGCAAAATGAACCTATCTATTTCTACTCTTATATCTACCGGGAGTTCAGATTAAACTGATGAACTCCTTCATTACTCTACCTATGCTAGATCGACTGTCAAGATTAAGCAGTTTGACAGGATTTTATTCTCTAATCTAAAACATGAAATTTAAAAGATGATCAAATCAGGATTAGGCAGTCTGATTTGTCATGCATTTGCGGCATAAAAGACAAGCTGCACACAAATGTTATTTTGCAACAAAGGGAAACTAGACAAGCGGGGCTAAGATGTACAATATATTTTTCATCCCTCGCTTTTCTCTTTGGTTCTGTTTTAGGCATGTGGAACCAGAATCTCTCCCTAATCTAAGCTCTGTGATAAGTCAATCTTACACAATGTTGACTATCTTTGCACTCACTAACTTATCGGCAAATAAATTTAAACATGCTCAGCTATGATTAGGCTAGATAGCTGAACAAGACATTGAAGTACTAGTAGCGGTATTTAGACTTGCTCGCTTTCTGAAAGACTATTTTTTGGAACATGGGGCCTTTGTTCTATCTTCACTCGCCCTCTTTTCTGTTTTTTACTGTTTTTGACTTTCCTATATTTTATTGTTTTTGACTTTTCTATCTTTTCAATATTTCAAACAATGGTATGTACAATGA
The DNA here is from genome assembly GCA_034641835.2 of Pinus albicaulis. Classification (NCBI taxonomy): domain Eukaryota; kingdom Viridiplantae; phylum Streptophyta; class Pinopsida; order Pinales; family Pinaceae; genus Pinus; species Pinus albicaulis. Next base: position 425,832,927 of record CM076575.1, on the reverse strand, counting down.
ATGAAAGTGTTCCAAACTCAAAAATCTTAGAAATGACGGAATTTAAGCATCTTATCCTCGTAAGGATCTCCTCTCACCCTTGGCCCACTTAACTCCTGAAAAGAAAATTTTGGGAAGTTTTCTCTCTCTAACATGACACAGGGATTCATGCAAGAATCTCTGAACAGCCCAGTATCTTCCCGCTGTACCTGTTTGAATATCTGATTTCCACTCCTTTCCTTATTGTACATCTTCCTCAAGTAATGCATGTATTCTTGGTCATTCTTGAAATAGATAATGACATCATCGAGGTATGCAAAAATGCAGAAATTTAAAACTGGGAACATGGCCTTCATGAACAGATTTCTGATATTGGTGGTTTTGCAATTTTGAACTTGAAATCAGATCTACCTCCCGCAAACTGGAAAAAATCTTTAAGCTGTCTACTTTGCATAGGAATATTATGACCATGACCTGAAACATCATCTTGCAAAAATACATGATTAAAAGCACTTTTAATTGGTGAATCATGGTCTTGGGTAGAAAAAACATAATTTCTGTTATAGGGATATGCGGTATTATTCTTAAAATTAAAGCAGACTTTATGACCATCGGTTTTGTCCCTAATTATTTTAGTTTGTTTCAGATTGTTGTGTTTTCTCTTGTCAAAGTTATTCTTTGAGGGAAAGGTAGTGACACAGTATTTTCCCTTGTTTTTCCTGTAGAAATTGGTATTCTGCATGAGATTTCTGATTTTAGCTTTTCTGAGTTCTTCATGAAAAGACAGAAGATGAGCTAATTTCAGTAGCTCAGGTATGCTGGAACTGCAACTATCATTCTCGCTCATAAGAAGTTTATCAGGCATTCTTTCTAGATTTTGAGCAGCTGAAGCTATAGTCAAAGTTTCATTTGCAGTGGGAGGGTCACATGACGGTAAATCTTTGAGGTATGGTAGAAAAATTAAACTCCCTTGCTCCCGGGTTCCAAACAGGTTTATGATGTGTAGGTCTTCTAAAGCCTTTACCTGGAAAAAATTTCTGCAGGTTATTTCTGGTGTTTGACTAAGGTTAGAGTAATTTGTTTGATAGTACATAAGGGTTTGTGCTTCTTGCTCGAATCCTACTTTAGAAGGGACATACTTACTTTCCTCAAGACACAGCTGTTCATGATCATGGTAGTTTTGAGTGTCTAGTTCATCATAAGGCACCAGGGACAGCTAATGTGGTGGATCTAAGTTTATATCAGTTTCTTTTGACTCTTCCTCCATGTTTTCATCAATATGCATAATGAAAGAGTTCAGTTCGGAACGCAAGGAACACATTGGAATGTTGTCTGGCCTATCTTGACTGCTAATCATGTATTTCATGTGTGATTCTCGGTAGAGTATTCTGGTTTGGCCGAACACCGGAATGGTGGCGTATGACATGTCCAGTTGGATATTCTCTTGGAGTTTGGCTCCCCAAGATCTGGATAGAAGCATCCCGTACTTGGGAGGAATGTCTGCCACTACTATATCCATGATTAGATGTTTCGCAGGTATTTGGGCCAGACTAAAACAAAGGTCTTTGATCAAACCCAGGCATTGGACTCTACTTGAATCAAATGAATATAAGTCTTTGTATGGTCTTGTGATTTCCAGGCCTAGTCTTTCCATTACTACCTTCGGCATAAGATTATGCGAGGCGCCGGAGTCTAGCATGGCATTGTGGAGGATTTGATCGTGGATATTCAGGCTAATGTAAAATGGAAGAGTAGCTCCCTCTTGGAATTTTCCCTCTACCTTTAGACCAAACAATACTTCAGGAGTGTCATCAGCCAGATTAACAGTGTTTGCATCATTCCCTAGATTTAAGACTTTTAGTACTTGGGATTTATAAGAGTTTTGGGCAATGAGTTCAGTAAGAGGCATGATGATCTTGATCTTGGCGATTTCGCCTTCAAAACTGAAAGGCAGCTGAAGTTTAGATATGTTTGTTTCAGTTTTTTCAGCCACGACCTTCTCTATGTTCTGAGTTTGTTGACCTTGTTTTTGGATTTTGTTTGCCATAGTTGCTTCGGTGACTTTTTTAGAAGTACCAGGAGTATCTGAGAGAGGACTAGTTTGGGTAACTTTAGCTTTGCTTTGGTCAGTCTTCTCGACCTTGATTTTGTCACTGCTTGATGCTTTTTTGAGGATGGTATTAGGGGCTTTATCAGTATCTGAATTACCTTTCTTGGAATTATCTTGGTTTCTTTTGCTTCTAAGGTCATATTGCCTGTGAGCTTCTATAATGGCATTCTGAAAATCTATGGCAGGGTCATCGAGATCTTCATAGTTGGTCTCATCCTGATTAGGAGAAAAGAACGCTTGTTCTTCTTCTGTGAGGTACACCTCACTCTCATTATCAGATCCTATGAGGTTTAAATGATGTTCATCAAGAGGTTCTGTATCTCTATCATCTTCTTCCACATAGTTTTCATTGAATGGTGGCCTAATCTGTTGGTCATTTTCCCTTGGTCTGTTTTGGGGCTGCTCCCTCCTAAAGTTTTGGTTTCGGTTTTTGTTTGGAGGGTTTGGCTGGTTGTCCCTAACAGGAGCCTTTTCATTTATCCTTTCCCACATTTTGGCCATAGTTTTGACTAAGTCATCTATTCTAGGATCTAGGGAAGGTGATGAAGTGGAGACCTCGTCTTTATATGTGACCTTTCTTTCTGATCTAGTCCTAGCCCTTTTTTCTGCTAAGTTGGCATCTTCTTTTATGGCTATTTGTTGCATTTCCTCTAAGGTAGGGGGATCCTTGTCTCTCAGATGATATGTCATGTCCGGATCGAAACCCTCGGGGAATTTTTCCAAGGCTAAACCAAGTGGTGGTTTGAAATGAGGTGGGAGGGAGTTATATACACTGTTGAATCTAGTGCAGTAAGCTTGGACACTTTCCCCATTTTCCCGTTTTAGGTTGTTATATTCTGACAGGATTTGAATGGGGTTTCTTCGGATTTCCCACCTATTTCTGAAGACTTGATGTAGTTCTGGGATATCATGGATACTATTTGGAGCTAAGCTTTTGAACCATGCTTTGGGTTCACCACCAAGACTTTGGGCGAATATTCTCATTCTGACAGTCTCGTCTTGTACCTCTAGGTATTCATAAGCATCAGTCATTCTACTTATATGCTGTTGAGGTGTGGTGGTGTCTTCTCCGGTAAAGTGTGGGATTTTGTCTTGATATTTATTTGGGAGAGGAGCCAAAGGCGGTGGCAACACCAAAGGTGCATACCAGGCTGCCATGACGGGAGCTAATGGATGATGTACAAGATGAGGACTAGTAGGATGAGATGAGGTGGTTTGAATAGATGTGGCGGATGAACTTGGACTAGTGATCTGGTTTCGAGAAGATCTGGGATGGTGTTAGCCACCTATAATATTTTGTTATACCAAAAGGTGGCTAAGATCTTTTTTGAGCCTCCAAGGAACAAATTTTATTACTAAAAATTGTTGGCTCTTGAAGACTCCTTGTAGGCCTCATGCCTCTGTCCAAAATCCTCATTTGCTGTCCCATTTTTTACTCAGGAATTTCTGCTGATTCCAACTGAAAGACTGCTGAAAGATCGTTATTTCTCCTCTTATCAAAACCTTTCATCTGCTCCCCTTTTTTATCCATCAAAACTACCTTCTTTTCATAAGTTTCTCCTTCCATTCATGAAAATCCTCCTGACATGGTTTAAAACTTCTTTTTGAGCTATGCCGAAACCCCCAAATCCATTTAAAACCTTGAAATTTTTCATAAAAAACAAAGTTTCATTGCTATAGACCTAAGCCCCTTGGGCTAAGCCCTAAACCACTTCCCCACCATACGCTTTGGGTCTGGAGCCACTTGCTAATACGTTAAGGTGCTAATCGCATCGGAAAGAATCAAAGACGCAAGTATTTGCCATACTCCAAAAGTTCCGATTGCGATTAGCCTTGCTACTTAAGACCCCCGATCATATTAGTTTCATATAACCCTAAGCCCGCCCTCAGCGCTTAAACCTTGTGAATATTTCATTTCCGACCCCTTTTTCCTTTGTAAATTACAAAAACCCACTTTCCGAAAGTATTAAGTTAAAAACTCAAAATCACGTGATAAATACAAATGGGTTGATTGAAAAGAGCCGATCGCGCAATCGCAATCGGAAACAACACAATGGGTTGATCGGAAAGACCAGGCTCAATGGCCCGATTGCGATTGGCCCTTATCTTTATAACTCCCGGGCATATTGCATTCCGTGAAAACCACCGACCCCGCAATCGGGCGCCTTTTCCCTTTAACTTATATATTTTCCTCCCAAACCATTATAACTTGTTTTTATTGCAAAAAACTTTGGTTTTCATATGTTTAAAGGTTTTTCCGCCGGCGCGTAGGTCGAAGCAATCTTGACCGTTGAACTAGTCCTTCGATCCAACGGTCCACGCACAATCGCATCGCAACTTTCCCTTATTGCGCAATCGCATGCCCATCTTTGCGACCTCCGATTGCGGTCCCTCCGATTCACTTTCCGCCGTTGATCTGATCTGCAGATCAACAGCCAGTGCTTAATCGCATCGCTGCGTTTCAATCGCACGCACTTACCTGCCACCCCCGATTGAGATCCTCCGATTAGATCTGGACCGTCCACGTGTCTAGATCGGACGGTCCAAAACCACCCCGCCTTATTTCTTCTCCCCGCTCTCATTTTCCTGTTTTGCGCTGATCTCCACCGTTAGATATTCTTATTCGACGGCTACACTCCTCCCCCACCATCTGAAGCAGTTTAAACCTATTTTTCGCAGGATTTCTTAATTGTTTTGTGTTTGATGCAGGTGTTCTAAATGGTTTTTCATTGTATAACAAAGAAATGCCAAGGGCTGGGAATGACGATTCTCATGCCCTCGTTTCATTATAGAGAAGCCATCCACGGGGCTCTATTCCATGTTTCGTCAGTACTCTATGAGTATTGATGCCGTAAAGCCCAGTGCGGGTCTGCACATCGACAAGACACTGTTTTAATTCAAACACAGTTAAAGAGTATCAGTTTTGAAGACACAGCACAACAGATGAAGATTGAAGACAATTTTTATGGGGATTACGGCTAAGACAATTATCAAAAGCCTAATCCCCAATCTAAAACAAAGTTTAAAGGAAAACCTAAGTGTTTTATCTGACAGAAAGGTTTCCACCGCTTCAAACTGAGGCGAATTGATTCCTCAGCTACTACAAGAGCCACCTGTCTCCTCAAATCATTCAGAATAGAGGCCGAAGTTATTGCTCGAAGGAATATCTGCCTCCAGCATTGCTGAGAAGTTATTTCTGCAAGAAAACCAATGCATAAATATCTGCAGAGTTACTCCAAAACGGCGTACAGAGCATCAAAGTCAAATAAAGCTCCCACCGAGCTTTGATATTTATTGTAAACAGTTAACACAGTGTTCCACCTGTGAATTTGTTCATCGAGCCCCTCAAAATGCCACGAAGTCTTGAAACTGTATTAATTATCCTGAGAGATATTTTCTCAGATCACCTCCTCATCCTTCTATAAATACCTCAGAGGAAGATGAGAAATCGTTGGTTGCAGAACTTTGAAATACACTTGAGCTCGAGACTTCTATTTGTACATAGTGTTCACTGGCCCTTGAAGCTCTGTTTGTGCTAGAGTAGTTAGGTTGAATAGTGAAGATTATTGCTGAACTGAAACATTGGACTTGAAGATTGTAACTGGTTTGACATCAATATAAAAGCTGTTTCTTGGGATCTTGGTCTTTATCACTGGTGAAGTGCTTCTTTCTTTGTTAATCGTTTTCCTTCTATGTATGCCATATTGTTCATTTTCCCTCTGTAAAGAACAGTTTAAACAGGGTTAAGATTTTCTGTATAGCAGTAACCTTCTCTGGCTGAGAAATCTTTATCTTAATGTTTTCTTCAGATTTGTTTATTTAAGAATGATTCAATACAGTTTAAACAGTTAGGAATGTTGGCATTCCCTCGTCCTTCTGTTTGCTCAAACATTGTTCTCGAATGTTATTTCCATTATTTTCTATTAAAGTTAGACTAGAGAAGATATGGTTTGCCCCGATTCCTAGATTCTTTTCTCCAAAGGCAGATTCTGAAAGTTTCCCTTGGTGTTGACTGAAAGCAGACTAGGTTTAAAAGTACTTTATCTGATCTTAAGTTACACTCTATTTTTCTTATGTGTTTTCATACTTTCTGAAGGTAATTATGTGGATTACTGGATTGTTTGTCAATTAAGTTGCTTTAATAAGAACTTGCCCAAGAAGTCTATGGTTAGCCCTGTCCTTGGTTGGTTTTAAAATAGTTACTTAAGAGGCTTTTCTTGTTTGGACTGACTATAAATCCTCTGAGAAATTATTATCAGTTTCCACCCCTCCAACATTTTAATGTTTCCATTTCATCATTTTAATCTCAATAATCTTGTGGTATAGATGACTTGCCCCTTGGATCACACTTTATGTTGTTGTTAAATTAAAGCCCAGATATGACTCCATAGCCCAATGGACTAAAAACCAGCGTTATATCTATCTATCTGTCAAAACTGTTCTATTTGCTTGCAACTTCTCACTTTTGAAACTTTTTGCACTTAGGACTTTCTCCTCAAGTAACATTTCATGCTCAACCATCCAAAACAAAACAAAACCCTTGGCCTTCATAACTAGCCTAATATCATTACCTTAAGCTTTTTCAAAGACAATATCCATCTTTGTACATATTGGAGAGATCCCTCTCCGGATTCAGGAGGGCTAGATCCTAGAATCCCAAAGTTGGTTGAAATGATGTTAACTCTGTGATTGGACTCTCCCAATCTTGATAATAAATTACATAGACCTAACAGATGGTAGAAGCCAAACTGATAGAGAAGCTGGAAGTCAGGAGGAGTGGTAGGCGAAGCTTCTCTACTAGGACTCTGTGGTGGGTCTAGGCGTTCAAGATCGTCAAAGTTTATCTTACTAGATGATTTGCTTCTGGGAAGAGTTTTTGATGATTCAAATTCAAAAGGTGAATCTGGTAGGATAGTGAGATGTTCAGGTACTGATCTTGTTTTACGGATGGATCTACCAGTAGCTAGATGATCAGTTTCGGAAGCTTGCCACAGAATCTTCTCTGGGTCATCTACTATGGTAGGGGGATTTGGGTCTGGATGGGATCCGGTATTGATTGTTTGTGAAGCCAGATTTCGGGTTTAGAATTTATAGAGGATGGTATTAGTGAATGTTCTGGATGAGTGGTTTCTCTAAAGCTCTACTAAGGTGAAGGATGGTCAAAATAAAAGGGATGGATTTGTGGAGTCGCTAGGTGGAACTGGGTTGTTTTTTTGAAGATAGCTATGGTCCACCACCAGTAACTAATCTGGGAATGTTTTTGGATTTTCTGAGTTTTATGTGCAGCCTATGGTTTGTTAAAGTATCCTAGACTTGCTTCAACACTTTGCTAGGGTGATGAGAACAAAAAGAGTTTACTCTAAATGGGTTTATGGGCTGCTTGCTTGTTTAAGTATCTAAAGGAACAAAGAGTCTATAAGAGTTTTCTAGAATATCATGTACTCACTGTCCCACCATCTCCTGCTATGTTAGTGAGTGATGGGATAGGTCTATCGGATAGTAACCTAGAGTTTGGAAAAATAGTAAGGTCTACTAGAGGTTAGTGGAGTCGCCAGGTGGATTATCAGTTGTTTTGAGCTATACTTGTATGGTCCACCACCAATATTGTCAAAAACAAATCTAAGGGAGTTTTTTGTGGTTTTTTTTTTTTTTTTTTCTGAGTTTTATGTGCAGCCTAGGATGTAAGAGTGTTATAAACCTGATTCATCACTTTGCTAAGATGGTGAAGCAGAGAGTTTACACTAAATGATTCCAAAGGCTGATGGTTTAAGTTAAAATTTGAAGGACTAAGGAGTCTATAAAATTTTTCTAAACTATCATGAACTCAATATGTCCCACCGTGATTGCCATTATGTTAGGGTGGCGATGAGGTGGCTAAATCGGATGGAATTCTAAAATTTAGCAAGGTAGTAAGGCCTACTGGAGGCTAGTGGAGTCGCCAGGTGGATTTTAGTTGTTTTGAGGTGTATGTGTATGGTCCACCACCAGTACTGTCAAAAGCCAATCTAAGGGAGTGTTTTGGGGTTTTTTGAGTTTTATGTAGTCCTGAGGTTTGGAAGAGTTTCCTATAACTGACTCATCATTTTGCTAGGATGGTGAGACAACCAGATTCTACACTTCTAAGTTTGACTGAGATTTTGAGAGCTCCTAAGGGATACCTAGGATGTTTTGACTCAAAGTCCCACCGTGATCGCCATTATGTTAGTGAGCGGTGGGATAAGTCAATCAAACAGTATTCTTAAGGCTGCTTAAGGTGTAGGGAATCTATGTTTTTTTAATACTCAGAGTCCCACCGTGATCGCCATTATGTTAGTGAGCGGTGGGATAAGTCAATCAAACAGTATTCTAAAAAAGTCTCTAAAGATGAGGGAAACTAAGTTTGTTTATTACTCAGAGTCCCACCGTGATCGCCATTATGTTAGGGTCCTGTGATTTGGCCGATTGGTGAGCCAAATGACGATGTAACATCAAACCAAGCTTTGGAGCCCAAGGACCTAGCCTTCCTGGACTCAGAGAGGGCTCTCTATATTATATGTAAAAGATATCGGTGTGTTTGCTTATGGTGTTCTGATATTAGGCTAGTTATGAAGTGAGTTTTTTTATTTTTGGTTTTTTAAGTTTGTGAGGGATAAAACTGATCAAAGATATAAAAATGGATAACAAGAAGTTAGATAAACTGGGCTATGGGGTCAAACAGGTCAAGGAAGCTATCAGATGATGATGTAAGGCTGCTTTAGGGCCGATTTGATTCAAGGTAGAAAGGATCTTTGGGAAAAATGGAGTAAATGGACATCAAGTTTGTGAAAGACGAGGGATTTCAAGTGTAACTAGTTGATAGCAGACATAAACATGTTATAGCAAGCCATTAATCATGCTAGATGTAACTATGAGCTAATTAATACATAGAAATCAAACATTCCAGCCATACATAGAAGTATAAGACCCTCTAACTTTGGGAAATGGCTATCAGAATTTGGGGAAAACACATAAGATAGACTAACAACTCATAAAACTATGCCGGAACACCTAAACACAGTCTTTAAGTTATTGGGCACTTGGACAAACAAACTTTCATAGTTTTAGGCAAAGGGCTAGATCGGGACTAGGCCTCCTTGGTTCAACAAGATGATAAGCTAATCAGTCAAAGAGATAGTTTTATGGACAGAACTATGGACAATCATAGGTAGGCACGGCACGCTATACATCCTACTCAACATACATAGAACTTATGAATAAAACTAGCAACAATATCTTAAGTTACTAAAGAGCAGTTAAGAATTCTTTAGTATAACTAAGGAAGAAGAAAACATAAAGCTATGAAGATTCAGGAATTTTGAGGTGCCTCCATGGGCATATCTCAAACTTAATCTCTACTGATCTATAGCAGCAAGAAGCATGTATCATGAATGAAAACTAGAAGACAAGAACAAAGCAAGAAACACTATACCATTTTACCATGTCATGGAATCCATCAACAATCCTTCATCATTCATCAAAAGCATCCAAGAGGCAGTCCAAAATCATAACACAAGTATGTTCTTCAAAGCTCATATGACCAATATATTGATTCTTCTCTCAAGTTTAGCCTTGTTTTACAATGAAGCCTTGTGGAATAAATAGGCTCAAGTGAGGAAAACCTCATGGTGCAACTAGCTATCCCATTGGCCTAATCAAAATATCTAAACTTGTCCTTGAGGCTTTGCAAAGCCCAAGGCACAAAATATCTCATAAAATATCTAAAAAATTCTAAAAACGGAAATTATATTGACTTTTCAACATTTTCCAAGTGCAAAAATAGCTAAAAGCACATTTGGAAAAAGCAGATTTTTGAGGTTCAAAAATTACAAAAATACTTCAAATTTATATCAGGAAAAGGTCCCCTGACTTGCCGGAAACATTTGGCAGCCTTCCTGATGTCAAAACGAGGCTCATGATGGCTTGTTAGAAATCTTTCTGTGTCTACTTTCCGGCGCAACTGAAATCACCTCAATCTGATGCCTGGAAGTTCCCCAAATCTGTACCTGTGTGTAAAAAGCCAGGAAATAGCAGACTGCTGATATGGCGGGCAAAATGTGCAAAAAGTGAGCATTTTTCGCCAATTTGAGGGGGCGAATGATCTCCAAATGCTCTAAAAATCGCTGAGGACCTGATCATGAAAATATGGCATCAACTGGTATCATCCTCATCCCTTGGAAAATCCTCAAACTGAAATGGTGAAATTATGAGTTTTCGACCAAAAACCCAAAAAATGCCAAAAAACAAAAAGTTGTCGAAAAGGGCCCAAAATTGGCATGCATGACCCTCAGTGGTCCCTAGCAACATGCTCCGAAGTTGAGTCCAAAATATCAAGGGCTGATATGCCTAGGCTGGTCTTCCTCTTCTTCCTCATCAAACTCACCAATGAGTTCTTCTATCCTTGCTTGCACCTTAGCTGCCTCATTCTTATATTTGATCGCCCGTGCTTCATGAACAGCTGTGTGAACATTCATTTGTTTGTTTTGAATCTCTAAGAAGTGGTTGAAGTTCCTTGCCCTTTGAAGATCCTCCTCTAATGCCTCAATTTTCCCCTCTTTATGAATTAGGAGGTTTCAAGAAGGCGGGCCTCATTATCACTGTCATCGCATTGGATTGGGATGACAGCTAATGCACCTCCATGTTTTGTACTTTCTCCAACTTTGCTTTTCCCTTTGAAGGCCAATCTCGCACTTTTCCTCCTTGGCATGCTAGTAGGTGTCCTTTTGGGCGATTTTCTCTTGCTAGGAACAACCTTTGTCTTTTTTGGAGTGGCAGCCTTAGACCCTTTCTTGCTTGTTGTGCTGAGCTTTGCTCTTTTGGGAGGAGGAGACACAACTGATTTACCCTTGACATCTTCTTGAAATTTCTGCTCTCCTTGAGGCTACTGGATGTCTTCCTCTTGCTGTTTACTTTGCTGCCCCTGTTCGCCAACCTCAATTTTTCGTTCTGCTTCAATGCCTTGTTCAATTTGTGTTTCAACTCGCTGCTCTTTTTCATCAAAATCAAGTTGTTGCTGTGCTTGGTTTTCTTACTCATTTGGTGGCTCAAGATGTGGCTCAATTTCCTGCCCAACCTACTGTTCTTCCTCTTGTACCTGATGTTCATCATCTTCTGTTTACTGCTGACCTTCTCCACTATCCTGCTGCTGTCCCTCATCTTCTGTTTGCTGTTTTTCATCCCTTTCCTCTTGCTATTGTTCATCCTTTTCCTCTTGCTGCTGACCTTTCTCTTCTTGCTGTTTACTCCCCTCTCCTTCTTCCTGTTGTCCTGGCTGTCCTGTAGTCATTCTGAGCCTTCTAGGAGTAGGCCTGCTGGACAAAGGTACCGGGCGATGGATAGGCTGAGTGGGAGACACATGGACAGGAGGAACAGTAGAGAAATCTGGATGACTGATGAATACATCCCATGGAACCTCTTTTTTCTCTAGCTGGTGTAGGAAGATAATCTTGATCAGAGAATGATGGAAAAGGGAAGGTATTTGCAGAGGTGGGGCCTTCTTCTGGACAGTAGATGCCATCTTCTCGATGCTCTTGAATAAAAAGTAAGGGAGGTTTAGTTGCCTGTTTCTAGTAAAATGCATCAATAATCGACATGGTAGGCATAAACTCGATCAAACGTCCCTTCACAAGTGAAATATTTCATTATGAATTTCATAAGAGGAGCATAGCTGTCAAGGAGATATGAAAAAGGGAAAATAGCAGTGAAAGCATCTCTATCCTCAGGCTTGATGAAAGGCTTGTAATCTTCTAAGTCAAGATGAGCCTGTTTGAACCATTTTTCGCCATGATATGGAATCTTGGTGGCCTTGGACACATACCTTGGAGAAATATTGAAATCAAGACCTGCCACTTGGAAATGTTTTTCTTTGAATCTCAGGGCGCACAAGTGTGTTAATGGCGAAAAACTTTTGACCTCTTCTATCTTCTGGCAGAAATCTAGGCAACCTACTTCATAGAAGTTGAAAAGGATGGATGGATGAGCATTAACCTCTTCTGTAGAGATTGGCTCATATCTTTTATGCGGACCGCTCCTGCTGTCTTGCCTTGGAGGCATTTTGACCTAAATATTCTTTGGAAGAAACAAACTTCCTCACTGTGTGTAAACTGCCCTTTTGGAGTCAAACTGTGTCAATGTACTACTTTGACAGAGAAACAATGTGATTTGGATGGTTGCAACAAGTTTTCTTATACTACACAACCTTTGCTCTCTTAAAAAGTAGCCTTCTACCTTGAATGTACCTCAGCCAGGCAGATTTCTCAATAAGAGACCAAACATTGGAATGAAGGACAGACTGTTAGGAGGAATTTGCTGTGAGAAGTGTCAAAATCACCTTGTTTTTGTGAAGTTTTAGAGGTCAATCAACACATCTGTATCTTTGCCCAAGGTAGACTTTGCAATCATTAACAACCTGCTTTTCTTAGTGTGCCAATCACTCAACAAACTTGCATATGGTACAATCAACCATTAGTATGATTAGACAGTCAATATCACAGTTCTAAACAAGGTGACAGAGTAAAAATGCTCCAACAGCTCAACCAAGCCTGCAATAGTCTTCTCTTTTCAAAATAACTAGGACCTCTTATCAATGTAACACGCCTGGCTATGTAGGAAACATCCCTTGCTTCTATCTGAATATCCACTTATCAAACCAGCTCGAAGACCAAAAGTCAGTCAAGCAACTGCACAGTGAAAACTGTCTTTTTATGAGGAGCAGGAGCAACTTTACCCTGTGGTATTTCAACTTATAAACTGCTCTTTTGACAAAAACCCTTTCTCCTACTATACTTCACTGTTCTCTATATGTATGTCACTCCATTAAACAGAAACATACTCATAAAGTTAACCCCGGTGTGAGCATACATTCAAATTCACAGTTAGAACAGAGGTAACAGGGTTTAAAAAGCTCCAAAAGCTTAAGCATAGGCTGTAAGAGTTTCCTCTTTTCAAAATAATCAAGGCCTCTTTCAATATAGAATACCAGTCATCCTTGGAAGAATGCCTTTATGACCTCTGAAAATCCACTTGACAGTGAGCTTTTGAAGAACAGAAAAACAGTCACAGAGTATACAGTGAACAACTATCTTTTCGGTGGTTGAGTAGGGTAACCTTGCCCTATGGTGTTTTAAAGAAATAACACACCCTTGCTCTTGATTAATCACAAGGTGAACACACAAAGTTTTTAACTTAATCACAATTTCTTTCCCGTAGGCAATTTAATAGTACATTCACTACTCCAGCATAGTTTTTATCAATGGATATTTCACAGAAAGACACAGTTTATAGCTATGATGGCAGGGTTTTAAAAAGCTTTGTATGCTGTGGTAACAAGGACTTATGGTGGTTCAATGTTGAACAACTCCCTTTTGACCAAAAACTTAACCCTCGTTTGCTTTTGACAAACACAGTGATTCTTCTACCCAACAGATTTTTAAGATGTCAAAGATGCACGTGGAATACCTTGAGATTTGAATGTCAATGGTTGGCTGGTCGCTTGAATGGATTTGGAGCACCTTTGGAGGCGTTTGAGATCATCAAAAGACGCGCGGCACGTTTACATGAAAGAACGTCGCTCAACTGGCCAACCGGGTGGCCTGTCGGGTCGGCCGGGCGCCGTGTACAGGCGCGTCGCGCACACGTACAGGCGCGTCGCGCGACCGTTGAGTGCCTGTGCAAAATGCCGCCTGAGCGCGTCGCGCAAAGTTCTAGGCGAGTCGCGCGGCCACAAACAAACATAAATTCTTTCAAATTGCTCAAAAACTGTTTTGATGTCTGGAGATTTCAGAGGCAAACTCAACTTCTTGCTTGGTGTATTGAAAATGAAAGCTTTGACCTTCGACCCCACTTCTTTAATATGTCAAACCCCCAACGGTCAGTTTGTTTTTTGAAACAAAATAATGAACCTTCGACCGTCACTTGCAAAGGTTTCACAACTTTTGACCTTCTTCAATAAGACCTTTAGGCGTATTTGTGACTTGGACTCGGCAATGATGCATGCAGTGGATATTTTAATGTTTTTGGACCATGCTAATCATAAATGAACCTTTTTACAAACAACAAATATAGTTCGAAGGATCAAAAAACTCTGTTTCACTTATACACATGGTTTTGAAGAATAATTCCTGTTTGGCTTTGTCTCTCTGGTGACCATTCAACACAACAACTTCAAATTTGAAAAATAACCTAATGACCTTCAGACCATATCTGCCACTGTGTTAATAATGCTGGTGATATTCATTATGTAAAGTAACCCCACTTTAAAACTGTCAAGAAAATATTGAAGACTACTTTGCTATTTGAACGAGTAGGGTTTGTATTTTCAACTTGTTTGGACAGTTTCTGTCTCCAACTTGCTCCTTCATCTTGCTCCTTCACCTCCTTCTCAATGCAGGTGCCCAAATTTTCTGACATTATCTGGATTTAGTCATGGCTCTTTGATTTAAGAAAGGCGCCTCTTTTCAAATTACTTCTATGCTTGTATGGTGCCTCATCAGTCTTTTCTTCCACTGTAGGTGTCAAACTTTGCTGCAGTTTTTCATAGTTTGCCATGGTCTTTTATTTAAGAAGGGCACCCTTTCACTACATTCTCCTGCTCAAAACATATGATTTATGATATCTCTGTTTATTAAAAAATGGAAACTTGTTTTGTTTCAAACCTTCCAAACCCTGATAGTCTATCAAAACAATTGCTTTGCTTATGATGAACAACAGTTCCAATGGTGATGTCTCTTGGTGATAAAACTGAAATTGCCCTTACCAGCTGATCTTCTTTCCATGCTTTTCAAAGTTTTCACAAATTGAGACCATACTTGTGGATAAGATGTCCTTTGAAACTTTGACTGTTCCTTGCTTAGAGGAGGAAATGTCTCTTTTTGGGGCAGTGGCACTTAGATTTTGCCTTTGATGATTTCCAGAACCTGAAACACTGTGCCAAAACTCTTTTTGTACTTGATGAGCTTGTATACCTGTTTGTAAGAGGCAAACTAGATCAAACACATTTCTACTCTGGGTATTATGCCAGAATCTTGCCTGCAATGTAAATCTAATTAGGTGACAGGTTTTTCTTGACTGTAGATGCAAGTGCTAGGTCTCTTTGAGCTTTCTTCTTTGACTGAGGGTAAAAGACAAAACAGGGGATGATGCATGGGAGTGAAACAAGGATAGCTACTCTTTATATTTCTTGTGAAGGAGCTCTTCACTGCCTTATTGCACTGCTTTTTCTGAGGAGAACTGAAATGTCACCATCTGCCTTGGTCAACTTATGACAAGTTATTTGAAAGATAATCTCTGTGAGTATGGAGGTTAGCACCCTTTGAAAAACAATCACCTTTTCTTCTGCCTGTGTAATGACATGACTTGTCAATTTTTCTTCAATTTGGTCTTGTTGAAACAGCAGGCTGCTTATGATTAGAATTGTTTTCACTAATGATATGTCTCTCCAAGGTTTTAGCAATTCATATGATTTGAAAACTTCAAATGACTTCCTTTACAAGACCAAAACTTTGTTTTCCCTTTAACTTGCACATTTCAGACTCTAGCCCTGTTATGATCATCACTTACACTCAGAAAACCTAGAGTCACTGTTTCACTGTTTAGTAAAAAGCAAACCTGGGCTTTTGCAATCCTTAAAGTCAATATTTTCCAGCGCCCTCTGCTTGTAGATGAAGGAGGCGCCCTAACCCTCTGCTTGTAAATGAAGGAGGTTCTTGGCCATGACAAATTACCAGTTTGCTGTGACAGTGGTGTCTTTCCTTTGTTGTGATTTCATGCTGAAAGGAAACTGCAAGGTCTTGATGAGTCACTCTCTGTCTTGCAGATATATCTCAGGCTCATGTTTACATTGAGAAGCAACTGTTCTTCTGAATGTAGATTCAAGAATTTTCTCCTGAGATGAAGTTATATTTCCTGTCTTTGTAGAATCCATAAAACACTGTGAAACACCTAATAATCAACTTGAGATTGTGGTTTATGCAGTGCTTAGACCTAGGGGTGTGTAAGTGGCGTGACTTAGAGCTGTGATCAACTTGATTTGCACAGTGGGAGGCCTGTCATGATTGGTCTATAGCAGATGGAGGTTTTTTGGCCTTTTGATGGTTGCCAAGGGTGAAATGCCTTAAAGCGCCACTTCCTAACTTAGGGGAGGCTTTTGAAACAGACTTGGATTTGCCTTTTAGAGCTGATGGGCAGACCAGTAGGGCTGAAGCTAGATAGGATAGTGATAATGAGTTTTGACTTTGAAATGGGCAGGCTGAAAAGTAGGAGGGCGAAAAAAGTTTTATGAGGGTTTTCTAGATGACAGATATGACATATGGAATTTAGCTTCTAGAAAACTCAGCTATGGATCTAGTCATCACTAACAAGTGAAAAATACTGATGACTAACAATCTCTATGGCTTCCATCCCCTTCCTTATATGCTTGTGAGCCCTCATCCTCTTGGCCCTATGATCACTCAGTAATTTCTCAAGGCTAAAGAAAGAAATCATCGAGGTAACCACAAACCTACTTTGGAGTTTAGGATCTAGCCCTCCTAAACTCATAGAGGGCTCTCTCTATATGATTTAGCTTTATTTGAAATAGATATTAGGCTAGTTAATAAGTATAGAGTTAGTTTTTGAATTGGTTTGGTTGGAAATGTAGAGGAAGGCCATTAGGCAATGGAGTCAAAGAGGCCTAGGTGATCAATTTGCAGAAGTATCAAGTTTAAGTGAAACAGGGCAAGGTAGACATTACTACTGGATCCTTTAGATTTTTATGAAATTTAATAAAAGAAGAAGGAAAACTCAATCGAAACTAGGGAGAATTTTAGAATTCCCTAATCTGGATATAAGAATAGAGGTTAATTCGAAACTAGGGACAAATGAAGAATTCCCTAATCTGGATATCATAAGAAAAAATATAAATTACTAACAGTTAAAGGCAGAGTGTATGATCTCAATAAATTCTGCAGTAATACTCCTATTAGACAATTCAGAATTAAGAAAACAATAAGATGGAAACAATGGAAAGTACATATACAGTGAGGAAAACTTCACCAATGGATATGACACATGAATCCTGAATTAACTGCTCTTTTATTAATGCGAATAGTCACTTAAAATTAGTGAACTACATCACACTAAATGGTGAGGTTCTTGGTTACAAATCCCAACCAACACCCATAATACTTTGAATGATGAAGTATATATAGAGAAATATTACAAAATTATTACAATTTACATTGTCTCAACAGATAGTGTATTATTAGCTAAAATTAAAAAAATAAACTCTATCAGAGACCAGATAATAGGCTTGACAGAGTAGACTGATATCCTGGCACTGTTTTGGAGGAAACAATTGCTGAGTAGGCCTATTGGTAAGGCTTTGCTGCCAGACATTTTTTTTGTCTCTTTATTTCACTATATTCTGTTTATGACTGTTTATTGGCTTTTCATCATTTTATTATTGTCATAATATATTTTGGAAAAAATATAAATATCCTGTTTCAAAATATTCGATTAAATTCATGAATGAAATTTATAATCTAAAATTTCAACATAAAAACCATCATGTATTTCAAATTTGTGTGTAGTTTTCCCTTTCACCCTTTATCTGTAATTCCACCTGTTAATTCCTTTTATCCCTGTAAAAACCCGTGAATAAATTTCCAAACCATGTGTTTTTTTTTTTAAGAAACCATGGGTTGTTTTCTCTTCTCATATTTTTACAAAACCAAGTGTAGTTTTGTAAATCCATGGTTAGTAAAACATTTCATTTTGACTTTTTATCCCTATAAATCAAAAATATCATTCTTCTCTGTGAAAAATCGTTTACCTATTTTTCCTCATATATGTAAAACTCGCTTACATGAAGCTATGTACATGAACCTATGTCTACAAACTCTTCATCAAATTTTCTCTTGAAATGTTCTTGCATCGGTGAATTCCATTTCACCTGTAGTTGTAAAATCAATTCACCCACTTAGCCTTCCATTTCCTATGAATCTAGTTTTACTTCATCTCTTTCCATTCATATAATTTTTGTTTCATAGTATTAAGAAATTTCATTCCCACCACATTTATAAGATTCAGAACCAAAATAGTTAAGGGTTTTTGCACGACGGCAAGTAGTATGTGGTATTTGAGGGGGGGTGCGAAACATAATTTTAACCATTCATTTATTTATACGAATCTAAAGGCAAATAAAATGAAGGGGGTTTAATTCTTAGTGCAGGGTGGGCCATAAGTTGACTTTGTAAGGGGAAGCGGTAGTATAGGTTTGCGGGGAGAAATTAATATAAAGTACAAAATTTATATTAATCCGGTTTTTGCAAATATAAAGAAACTCATGGAATTTTGGGGAGAAATTAATATAAAGTCCAAAACTTCATATTAATAGGATTTTGTGAAGTAAGGGGTAAAAAATAATTTAATTAGTATAAAATTTTTGACAGTTTATACTTAGGATAGAATATTTCTATGCTCTCCATCTTTATTAAATCTTTGGAGTTCTTAATTCGAGATAAGAATAATGATGCTTTTAGCTAGGTTTGTACCTACCCATTTATTTTCATTTCTAATATGGGAATCATTTGCATAAATGCAAAGTATGCACAATATTACATGGTAAAATCATAGCCAATTCAAAATTATGATTCCCTATAATTGTAGGACCCTAACAACGGCTTCATTTGGGGATGGAATCTCCTTGTGAGATGTCAAGAACACTGTTGACTAGTGGCCTGATCCATTCGGCCGATCCAAAGCCTGCACATGCTTTGTTATATAATCTCTATGATTGAAAATATCAAACTGAAATCACAACCTTTTCTGCAAGCTGAAATCTGACACATGCTGAACTCAAATCTGATCTGAAACTAAAAAAGAATTACTACAACCGTCAAACCAAACTAATAGATCATTAAGACCTTAGGGCCTTCTCCTCGGATTTAAATCTTAATGAATTCTATCAACACTTGTTGAAAACTGGAAACTGAGACTGAAATAAACTTCTTGTTGAAAACAAAATCCAATCAAATTGAAATTCTACCTATTTACTCTAATCAGATGTACAACTGCTGATTAGGTAAAATGAAACAACGAATGCAACCATTCAAGCATTATATACATTGATGGATTTTGCTGCATTCGCTTGTTTGTGGTCAAAACTGAAGTTATACAACCCAATAGAAACTTGGCAAAAAAAATGAATTTGATAAGGAAATATTTAATTTCCTTTGTTGACTACACAAACTGTACAAAAGGATCTTCCAAGGTATATGCACTAATGTTCAACTGATCCAAGCAACTGTACATCTATTCTGGATGGCCTCCATGCCATGAACTAAACTATTATTTTTACCTTTATTTCCCTGCAAAATTAACCTATGATTGTCCTGAGATAATCACATATTTTTAGATAAGATTTGTGATGATATTTCTACTGATAGAAATGTTTATGTGACGAGACTTTTATCATCTTGATTCTAAAGCTCATAGTTAGTTAATGGAGAAATATTTTTATTGCATTCATCATCCAACACATTAGCTATTGGATCATGAAAAATTTGGAAGGATTGTTGCAACCTATTACATATGGGTTTCAATGGGACTTCATAGATTTCTACAGGTTTCTCATCCTTTGCTTTAGAGATATTGTAAAAAATTTCCTTTAAAAACTGAAATGCTTCAAAACATAGTGATATAGAAATTTCTTGTGTCATGAGATCAGGTATTTCAATGGAATTTGATAACTGTAATTGTGAAACTGAAGAGTGATGATCAAGAGTTTCATTGTCTTCTTTGTTGTCAATAACAATGCTTAAAGACTGCTGATTTTTTATTGCATTAAAGTTGTCTTTGATGAACTAAAATGAAGCAAAACAAAGAGGCAAAGATCCTTCACTTATTTCCAAATTTTCTACACTTTCTTCTTCACTCCCATAGCTGATATATATGGGCTGATCACTATATTCAAGCTGCTGAAACTGAATTTACTCATCCCATAAACTAGCTACTGATTTCTCTGTGAAGTTAGCTTGAATTTGGAGAACATAACTATCATCATACCGATCATACTTAGGCGAATCATTAAAAGAAGGAATGTCATCAAACATACACATTAGATCAGTAGATTTCTCCTCCACATATTGATCTATAAATCCATTTTATGATCTATGGTAGTTGGGATTAGCAGGAAAGTGTTTATGGTCAACAACATATTTTTTTCTGCAATAAGTGGGTCTTGGTGATCTTGAATGAAAAATCCATCTTTCATGGTGATCTTTTGTACAATTTTC
This sequence comes from Pinus albicaulis, assembly GCA_034641835.2. Lineage (NCBI taxonomy): Eukaryota > Viridiplantae > Streptophyta > Pinopsida > Pinales > Pinaceae > Pinus > Pinus albicaulis. Next base: position 425,812,551 of record CM076575.1, on the reverse strand, counting down.
TCTATTTTACTTACCAAAATGTTGAGTTTTACATCTGAAGATGTCAGGTTATCTACAATGTTGTTCTTCTCTTCTTCTACTTTCAACTTTTCCCTTCTAATTAGCAGATTAACTTCTACATCTACTGCAATGTTCTGTATCTTTTCAAGTGTTGCGGATTTTCTTTCTCTTAGCTGAAACTCTATTTCTAGATCAAAGGCCTTTGGATAATGCAAGAGAGCTGAGCCAGGAGGAGGTATTATATTTGTTGGCATTGAATATTAAACTTGATTAAATCTGGCAGAAAATCATTGTATTGTCTAGTTTGGCTGTCTTTTCAACTGATCATATTCTTCTATGATCATAAAAAGGTTTACTTTCATTATCCATCTATCAAGGAATTTTTTTACAAACTGTTACAAATTTGAGATGCTTGCAATAGGTAGGTTCTTGAACCAACTCTTTAATTTACTTTGCAAAGAAAGAGAAAAAAGCCTTATACTAACATCATCTTCATCAATCTCAAATAGGTCCAGATAATTCTCAAAACCTTGAATATGTTTTTCGGTAGTGATGTTACCATTTTCTCCATCAAACTTGGGTAGATATTGGTAATAGTTATCAGGGAAATCATAGAGTATAGGAGGTAATATGAGTGGCTTATATCTATCTAGAACTTTACAAGGTATATGAATACATACCGGAATTATAAGATTAATCTTGATTACTTGAGGCTTATCAATCGAAAGATGATCATCATATGTTTAAGAAGAAATCTACTCAAAGGGATAAGGAGAATTTACATTTACAATCTTCAAAGGAAAGTAATTAAACAATAGTCTAAGATCTTTTCTAAAATACAATATACATTGAAAAACCTTCTTGGTGAGAAAGAACATGATGTCTTGGATTATAATCCAAGTTAAAAACCTGATCTTCCCATGCTATTATTTCAGGTTCATTCCTCTAGTGGAGTCTTGGATTTGATTTTGATATTGATTTGGAGTCGCCAGGTGGATGATTTTTGCCTTTGTGTGTCTGACCACTGTCCACCATCATAGATCAGATCTGATCCTTTTATAATCTTTCTAAAGAAGATATTTGTCCCTAGTACGGTCACCACTATGTTATCACTTAGTAATTTCTCAAGGCTAAAGAAAGAAATCATCGAGGTAACCACAAACCTACTTTGGAGTTTAGGATCTAGCCCTCCTAAACTCATAGAGGGATCTCTCTATATTATTTAGATCTATTTGAAATTGATATTAGGCTAGTTAATAAGTACAGAGTTGGTTTTTGAATTGGTTTTGTTGGAAATGTAGAGGAAGGCCATTGGGAAATGGAGTCAAAGAGGCTTAGGTGATCAATTTGCAGAAGTATCGAGTGTAAGTGAAACAGGGAAAGGTAGAAATTACTACTGGATCCTTTAGATTTGGATGAAATGTAATAAAAGAATAAGGGAAACTCAATCAAAACTAGGGAGAAATGAAGAATTCCCTAATGCAGGTATAATAATAGAGGTTCAATGAAACTAGGGAGAAATGAAGAATTCCCTAATCTGGATACCAGAAGAAAACATGTAAATTACTAATAGTTAAAGGTAGAGTGTATGATCTCAACAAGTTCTGCAGTAATACTCCTGTTAGACAATTCATAATTAAGAAAACAATAAGATGGAAACAATGGAAAGCACATATACAGTGAGGAAAACTTCACCAATGTATATGACACATGAATCCTGAAATAGTTTCTCTTTTATTAATGCAAATAGTCACTTAAACTTAGTGAACTGCATCAAACTGAATGGTGAGGTTCCTGGTTACAAATCCCAACCAACACCCATAATACTTGGAATGATGAAGTATATATAGAGAAATATTACAAACTGATTACGATTTACACTGTCTCAACAGACAGTGTATAATTAGCTAAAATTTGAAAAATAAATTCTATCAGAGACCAGATAATAGGCTTGACAGAGTGGACTGATATCCTTGCACTGTTTTGGAGGAAACAGTTTCTGAGTAGGCCTATTGGTAAGGCTTTGCCATCAGAAATTATTTGTTGTCTCCTTATTTCATTGTATTATGTTTATGATTGTTTATTGGCTTTTCATCATTTTATTATTGTCACAATATATTTTGGAAAAAATATAAATATCCTTTTCCAAAATAGTCGATTAAATTCATGAATGAAATTTATAATCTAAAATTTCACTATAAAAACCATCTTGTATTTCAAATTTGTGTGTAGTTTTCCCTTTCACCTTTTATCTGTAATTCCACCTGTTAATACCTTTTATCCATGTGAAAACTTGTGGATAAATTTGCAAACCATGTTTTGTTTTTTTTTTAGAAACCATGGGTTGTTTTCTCTTCTCATTTTTTTACAAAACCAAGTGTAGTTTTGTAAATCCATGGTTAGTAAAATATTTCATTTTGACTTTTTATCCCTGTAAATTGAAAATATCTTTCTTCTGTGAACCTATGTCTAAAAATCTTCATCGAATTTTCCTCCTATATGTAAAACTGGCTTACATGAAGCTCTGTACATGAACCTATGTCTGCAAACTCTTCATCGAATTTTCTCTTGAAATTTTCTTGCATCGGTGAATTCTGTTTCACCTGCAACTGTAAAATCAATTCACCCACTTAGCCTTCCATTTATTATGAATCTCATTTTACTTCATCTCTTTCCATCCATATAATTTTTATTTCATAGTGTTAAGAAATTTCATTCTTGCCACATTTATAAGATTCAAAACTAAAACAATTAATGGTTTTTGCATGGGGGCAAGTAGTATGTGGTATTTGGAGGGTAATAATAAACTACCCATTTCGCACCTCTCCTTGGTTAAATGTTGGATGACCTGGGGGGTGCGAAACATAATTTTAACCGTTCATTTATTTCTACGAATCTCGTGGCAAATAAAATGAAGGGGGTTTAATTCTTAGTGCAGGGTGGGCCATAGGTTGAATTTGCAGGGGGAATAAGTAGTATAGGTTTGCGGGGAAAAATTAATATAAAGTACTAAATTTATATTAATCAGGTTTTTGCAAATATAAAGAAACTCATGGATTTTTGGGGAGAAATTAATATAAAGTCGAAAACTTTATATTAATATGGTTTTTTGAAGTAGGGGGTAAAAAAGGGATTTAATTAGTATAAAATTTTTGATAGTTTATACTTAGGATAGAAAATTTCTCCACTCTCCTTCTTTATTAAATCTTTGGAGTTCTTAATTCGAGATAAGAATAATGATGCTTTTAGCCAGGTTTGTACCTACCCATTGCTTTTCATTTATAATATGGGAATCATTTGCAGAAACGAAAAGTATGCACAATATTACATGGTAAAATCATAGCCAATTTAAAATTATGATTCCATATAATTATAGGACCCTAACAGGCCCCACACAATAATGATGCTACACACATGACCACTAACCTTTGTTATGACTGCATTTTCCTCCATTGTCTCCACTACCTCCATGACTGCACTCTTGATTTGGTCAAATTGATCCCATCCACATGCATTGACTCATATTCACACCAAGAAGTGGTTTATTCATCTTGACTTCATCTAGATGCATTGATCCACATTCACATTACGATGTGATTTTATTCCTACTAAAGGGATTTATGGGTCCCTATACCCTCTTATTCATCTATTAATTAAGGAAGAAAAAATTTAATATTCTAATTAGCTAAAAGATAAATTAGGAATATTACATTGTCCTACCCTTACAAGCCATGATTAAGAAAAATTGAGTTTTCAAATGGGGACACAATGAAAGGGAATCATTTGAATCAATCAAGAAATATATTATTGATGCTACTTCTTTGATAACTCCAATTTTTTGATAAATTTATTTTATATAATTTTTCTTTTGAACTTTTGTATGCAACAGTCTTAACACAACCCAACAAACAAAATTTAGAAGCTCTTATTTGTTTCTTCAACTCATATTTTCAAGGAGTCGAATTAAACTATTTAGAAGTAGAGAAGCAAGCCTTTACAATTGTCAAGTCTATCAAGCATTTTAGACCATTTCTTTTGAAAAATCACACCAAATTAATTGTCCTTTTCCCAATAGAAAGACAATTCATAGTTTGTATATTTATGTGGTGGAAGTTTGGAGGCTGAGAATTCGAGTTATCCACAATCTTCATTTTTCTTGTCTATGTTTCGAATCTAAAACAAGACTCATCTTCTGGACGAACCTACAAAGAAGAGAAGCAATTAAAGGTAATAAATAAGGGATGTGGAATGAGAGAATGAGAGGAGCCGACCAGAACACTGATTTAAAAATCAAGAAGTTAATTATAATAATAGTTTATTAAGACTTTATTTAAATTTAATTATATTTTAATAATAATGTTTTTTATAATCAGTTATTACTTAAAATAAATCTATTATAGACTTATAAATGTAAGAATTGTTTTGTTGAAATTAATTAGGATATCATTATAATTATAATTTTAATAGATATTAATGAAATTTTAATGCAATAATATTAGGTTAATTGAAATGAATGTTTAAGAATATAAATTTTTTTTTTTCAAGCTAGGTCTGGAGTGTCTGCACAACTTCTCTCGCTTCAGTCTCCTCCTGTTGTTCTACCTTTGGCCGCATGGCCCCTCCGGATTCCATCCTGGAGGCGGCCGCTTCTCCCAACCACACCTTGACCTTCTCTACTCTCATCGATTCCTTGAACCCTCCTCGGCTGAGGCCTGCGATCTCAAAGTTCATAAAAAAAGTGGATGGAATTTAGGAAGTCGCACTGCCCCCTACGCTCCCTCGAATGGCCGTATTATCCCTCATGGAGAAAGGGCTCATTGGGAAATTTACGGGCCTATGGCCATCACCAAAAATAATCCAGAAATGGGTTGAGCGTAACTGGTTGGACAAAATAAAAGGGAAAATCTCCATAATATTTTGCGGTAGGGGTTTTTACACCTTTCAATGCGAGACAAAGGAAGACAAATATCTGATCTTCAAAAATGGGCCATAATTCATGGATACTAGGGGGCTCTATTTAAAAAAATGGATGCCAGACTTTGACCCAAAGCTCGACATCCCTAACGTTGCCCTAGTGTGGGTTCGTCTCCCTCACCTCCCACTTCACTGTTGGGGGGATGATTTTGTTAGAGTGATTGGAAATGTCGTTGGAAAGTTCATCGACATAAGCGAGCTGAAGGAAAACATGCAAACCTGCGCTAGAATCAGTGTGGAGGTAGATATGGGGAAAGGAATACTGGAGGCAATCAAGCTGAAGGTGGAAAAATAGACGCACATTCAATAGTTGGACTATGAAAAATTGTTGTTCAAATGGAAGGTATGTCACGAATATGGTCATTTTACCAATATATGCTAAACAAAAATAGAGATTGAAAATTCTGACTCTGAACCCTAATGGGAAGTCATAAAAAAAAAAAAATCTACTCCAACTGCCAGAAATGTTGGCCCTTCAAAAAATCACACATCCTCTCAATTAGCAAGCACTGGCATTCCTCCTCATCTTGATCCCCCTTTGGTTCCCTCCCAAACTCTTGAACCCTCCCCCATATCTTCCAACCCCTTCACTGCTCTGGCCTCTCTGGAAGAGGAGCCACCTCAGCACTGCCTCTCCACCTTCCCTTCTGAACCTCTCCTACAACCATCCCCCACCAAATATGGCCCTCCCCCAAGCTTAGCTGAACCATCTTCTTCTCGGATAGTCACTAGAAATGCAACAAAGGAGTTGGGACCTATTTTGGAAACCTAAAAAAAACTTGGACCAGGAAGGAAATTCACCAAACATCATAGGGACGAGACAACTCAAAAGGGCATCGCCTTGGGAACGAAACATCCAATAGAGACCTTTATTGGAGGGCTTAATAGAAAAGAAACAAGCCACCAAGAAATAGGAGTGAAGACAGGGCCTCAACCCGCATTCCTAAAATAATGAAAGCACTCACATGGAACTGTAGGGGATTAGGGAAACCCTCTAAAAACAATTCCCTAAGATATCTTATCAAGCAAGAGAAGCCAAACATAATACATTTCCAAGAAACCAAGAAGGGAGAAAAATATATGGAAACCACCATAAGTAGAATCGAAAACTACACAGGCACATTAGTAGAATCCAGAGGTGCATCGGGAGGAATAGCAAAAATTTGGAATCAAAACTCATGGAAACAAATTTAAAATTTAAAGGCCCAATATTGGATAAAATTTAAGTAAAAAAGCACCCAAGAGGATGTCACGATAACAATTTACAACATATATGGCCCAAATCACTACTGTGACAAAGAAGTGTGTTGGCGATCTTTACAATCTGACATGGAAGGTGAGGACAACAACAACTTCATCATTTGAGGTGATTTTAATTTGGTTATACATCCAAAAGAGAAAGGGGGGGGGGGGGGCACTTTCACTCCTAATCCTTCAAGAGATCAACTGGAAAATATCATGAGAGATCACGACTTGGTGGACATCATCCCAAAGAACAGAAGCTTCACATGGAGTAATCACAGGCTTGGCCCAGGGAACATCACAAAAATATTAGACCACTTCATTGTGGCTATCTCCCTCATTTCCCTTTTTTCAGAACGAATTACCATTTGCCTTGCTTGGCATGGGATCACCTGTATACTTTAGACCTCGGTGAGTAATCAGACATGGGCCCTCGCTGTTGCAATCCCATGTGGAGTGACACCCACCGTGAAACCATTGTGTGGAAAGCTTGGCGCCATAACCGAGGTATCGAAGCGAGACACAAAGAGAATGCTAGAAGAAGTGCAAAAATATATAGATGGCCAAGGGGTGACCAAAGAGAAACAAGAGCATGAAAAGGAGCTTTATTGGGCACTATACAAATCAAACAGAAAGGAAGAAGAAAAATGGAGAATAAAATCCAGGAATCTCTGGCTTCAGGTTGGGGATAATAATACCTCCTTCTTCCACAAACATGCAATAGTTATAAAATTCAAAAATACTATCACAACCATATTTGATGATGAAGGCACCATGTACACAGATCAAGCTGAGATTAAATCAACAACCCGTCACCATCACAAAAGTCTTCTAACAGAAACTATGGAGGGAGAGGACTACCCTGATCTCTTGATCCAAACTCCGAATATGATCACAGAAGAAATAAATGCCTCCTTAACCAGGGATATTGACGAAGGAGAAATCATTAAAGCAATTTGGACCCTCCACCCAGACAAAGTTCCAGGAACGGACAGATTCTCCATCAGCTTCTACCAGACATTCTGGGAGGTAATCAAGAAAGGCCTCATCAAAATGATTTGATGGACACAAAGGAAAAAAAATATTGGGGGCTTTACAAACTCGACATATCTAGCCCTCATCCCTAAAGAGTCCTGATCTTCCACCTTTTCTAGATTTAGACCAATATCCTGTTGAATTCTTAGTTAAACTGAGAGTGGGGGGGGGGGTGAATCAATTTAGCACAGACATGAGCTTTTTAAATTTTACATCAGCTTATTTATAGCTTATTTTAATAATCAACCTTATTACATGAACAATCTTAATATGTTGCAGCAAGTATTAAATTAAATTGTCATCAAACTTATTATGAGAGTAGCAAACATTATGCAAATTTGGAAAATCATCTCAGTACAATGGCAACACAGATAGAGACAGCAGATATAAGTGGAAACCCATAAATTGATAAAACCACATTTTATTATTGTTGTGATGAAAAGGAAAGCTCCAAATCCCTCTCACCACTGTTTTTCTGCAGGCACCAACCCACAGGAGGCTCCAACCTCAATTCTGCAACCTACAACTTTCAAGGAAGCTCCAACTCCCTTCGATTTTCTGCAGGTACCCACCTACAGGAGGCTCCAACCTCATTCAGCTACAATTGACAGGTATCAAGCTTCAACTTGATAGGGAAGCTCCAACTTACTCAATTTATCACAAGAAATGTTTGCTGATTTACCTCAGATATCAGCTCTGTTCAGTAGCATCTCTTTCTACTCCTCTCTTCCTTATCTTCTCTACCTCAATCTTCTATGCTTTTCATTCTCTATCCTTACTCTCTCTCAGACCCTTATGCATATCAAGTTGATATTATATATAGAGTTCATTACATGACTGTTTGTATTCCACAAGGAATTTGGAGTTAACAACCATGACTCTTTGACTTCTGTCTTCTCATTCCTTTGTCCAACTCATTTAAAATTATAACAATATGTACAAATTTCCATGTTACAGTGGGATTTTTCTTTTCCTTAGGATACTTGCCTTTGCATCACAAACAATATAAAAAAATAAAAAATTTACATTTTCAGTTACAGTATATAAAGTTCACTCAGCCCTTGGCTTGCTGGTTTTGTCCTTTCTGTAGCAGTCATGCAGCTGTCCTGCATACTTTGTTCACTGTCTTTCACATATTCCACCTGTTCACTATAATTTTGAATCCTTTTGCTGCACATTTCTTCAACTCTGCAATCTCCAAGACACTTTATCTTCAATTCCAGATTCTGTAAATCTAAGTTATCAACCTCCACTGTGTATTCAGTCAGGTCAAATCTGCAATTTTTTTGTTAAACAGATTTAAACTTCAACTTTCTCACTGTTCAATACAAACTATGATTACGTTGCTCTAAGCTTTACTTCAATGTGAACTGCTCCATTAACACCCTTCGTTATCCATTGTAACGCTAATCATACATGTATCGATAATAAGACTGTTATGCATCCAACCAAATCATAATCCCCATATTTTCATAGGGCACTGACTTCACAATCGTAATTATATGGCCTACTCCCTTAATATTTAAATCTTGTACGAATAATCTTTGCAATGGTTCAAACCATAATAATACACTTTGTTAAATCTGCAAACCTTAATAATGATCAACACACATGTACGCATGGGCCCCAACGCTGAAAACCTTATTATCCAACTACGACAAGTCACACACCTGGCCTCGATTGATCTGTAACTAGATATCACACAAAGAAGATGCACTTACCATAATGGCGATGATGCGGTCGTGGAAGCGCTGCATTTAATTCGCTTCAAAAATATATTTCCTCATTTCAATTTCCATAATCGCCTCCATCTTTTAACACGCTGTCATTAAAGCTAGTAAGCATGAAAACCTCTGATCCCACCTTTACTGCTCACTCCACTCGTGGTTTTCTGGCTTTCAAGGTTCCGCTTTCTCCTTTACGCGAAACGCCATGTTCTAATCACTCTTCAATGTATTATTATAATTAAGCTCCGCTTTAATGTTTTGCTTTTTATTACAGTTCCATTGCTAAGTTTAACGCTTTGTTCACAATTTCATTTGATTCTCTTAACACACATTCCTTACACTAGTTGCTGCCTTCCGACCTCGACGCAACACAATGCCATTTTGTCTTCAATTCTGCTATGATATATAATATATCAACCTTCCATTTCATGTTCGAGGTTCTACCCTGTCACGGTTCCGCTTCTAACTACACATTCAAGTTCTTGATTCCGCAAGCTAATCAGTGTACTACGGTCCATCGCAATTATAATCTTCGCTACATTCAAAACTATCATATCTCCGCAACCATTAATTCCTTCAATTTATACATTGAATCTTTAATTTCGAACCCTTGCCACAGGGTTTATTCAAGAACTGTTTATAAACCTTGATCGAATCACATATGTGATCTGTTTCTCACTAAAATCAAAGCTCCTTCTCATAGAATTTAGGTCAACATTATCCATGTCATACTGAACAAATCCTTTTACATACTCAGTGGCCCTTTTTCCTGAAATTTCTTTACACAAATCTTCAACTCAGTGGCCCTTTTTCCTCACTGCTCTGTTTCTTTTCTAATGCTGCTCCTTGCTTCTTCATATGGACCTATTCTACTGTCATCTATCTTATGCTGCCTTTGTTCCTTCTATGCTGCCTCTACTTCCTCTCTGCTGCCTCTGTTCTCTGCTACTTTGCTTTTCTCTTTTCCTAGTTACTGTTTCAGATGCTCCCTTTTTTTTTCCAATTCCTTTGCCATCAATGACAACATTTCCAACAGTCTCCCCCTTTGGCATTGATGGCAATACTCTTCCTCTGTTTGCCTTATAGAAGCCCCTTTTTTCTTTTCCTCCCCCTTTGACATGAATGGCAAAGGGTTGCTCATTTCCTAGTTTTCTTTCTGCATTTCCTCTCTCTGAGATCTTCTGACTTTGTACCTTGCTGCTCCAAACTTTGGATTAAATCTAAAATTCTGGCCCTTTAGAATTTTCTTTAACTCTTTTATGCTGGGTGTATTCTTTCCATAATCCTTTGACCCTGAGGACCTGTTTCATGCTTTCCTTGTTGGCTGATCTCCCCCTGGAATAATATTTTCATTTCTGTTCTCCCCCTGAAACCGGGGTTTTTCTTTATATCAAAGAGTAGCATCTACAGATACTACCCCTAGTCTATCTCTCAAATATTCAAATGGTTCTCTAGCAAGAGGTTTGTTAAATATATCAGCTATCTGTTATTTTGTTGGTACATATTCCAGCTTTACTACCTTCTAAGCCACTTGTTCTCGGAGAAAATGATACTTGATTGGGATATGTTTAGTTTTTGAGTGAAGCACAGGATTTTTTGATATGCTTATAGCACTTGTATTATCACATTTGATTGAGATAGGTTCATCAATGCTTACCTTCATTTCTTGGAGGGTTTGCTTCATCCACATGAATTGTGTACAACATGCTGCTGCTGCTATATATTCTGCTTGTGCTATAGATAGAGAGATATTTGTTTGTTTCTTGCTTAACCATGCCACCAGACTTTCTCCTAGATAGAATGCACCTCCACTTGTACTTTTCCTGTCATCTACACAGCTGGCCCAATCCGCATCTGTGTATGCTGTCAAAGTGAATTTTTTTCCTTTAGGATACCAAAGCCCATACAGTGTTGTTCCTTGTAGATATCTGAATATTCTTTTTACTACAAGAAGGTGATTTTGTTTAGGTGCTGCTTGATATCTAGCCACTAGTCCTACTGCTAGCATGATGTCTGGTCTTGATGCTGTCAGATAAAACAGTCTTCCTATCATGGATCTGTAGAGTTTTTGATCTATATCAGCAGATCCATCATTAGCACACAGCTTGCATCCCGTGATCATGGGAGTTGACATAGGTTTGCAGTCCTCCATTTTGAATTTTTTCAATATTTCTTTTAAGTATTTTTCTTGTGAGATGAATGTACCTGTGTTCTTTTGCTGAATTTGAAGTCCTAAGTAGAATCTGAGTTCTCCAATCATGGACATCTCAAAATCTGATTTCATCTCCTCAGCAAACCCTTTTTCTAGTTCATCTTTGTTTCTTCCAATCATAATGTCATCAACATACACTACAACAATCAGGAGTTCATTTTCATGGGCTTTTATGTATAGATTGTTGTCTACTCCACCTCTCTTAAAGCCTTGTTTTTGCAAATACTTATCCAGTCTTGAGTACTAAGCACAAGGTGCCTTTTTTAGTCCATATAGAGCCTTCTTCAGTCTGCACACATAGTTTTCTTTGTCTATTAAAGAGAAACCTTCTGGTTGTTCCATGTAGACTTCTTCTTCTAGATCTCCATTCAGAAATGCAAATTTCACATCCATTTGATATACCTTGAAGTCTTGGTAGCATGCAAAGGCCAAAAACATTCTGATGGCTTCCATTCTGGCTACAGAAGCAAAAGTTTCATCATAATCAAGTCCTTCGATTTGTGAATATCCTTTTCAAACTAGTCTGGCTTTATTCCTGATTACCTGTCCTTGCTCATTCATTTTATTCTTGAATACCCATTTTGAGCCAATGATATTTTTCTCAATTGGTATAGGAACTAGTTCCTAGGTATTGTTCTTCTTAATTTGGTCCAATTCTTCATTCATTGCCTTCACCCAATACTTGTCCTTGTTGGCTTCTTCAAATCTCTTTGGCTCTATCTGTGATAACATGGCTATGTATACCTCTTCTGTTTGTTCTATTAGCTGCCTTCTTGTCTGGACCCCTACTTCCTTGTCTCCCATGATCTGATCTTCAGGATGATTCTTTTGAGTGTATCTTGAGGGGGCTTTTGAGCTCAGCTCTGAATCTTCTATTGTCTTGCTTGTTTCATCATCATTCTAGTTTTCTTCTTCATGGTTGTCTGATGGACTGCAACAGTCTATATCTCTTGTATTGTTTGGAAGTTCTTCATCAAATCTCACATCAATACTTTCAACTATTTTTCGAAGAGTCTTGTTGTAGCACCTGTACCCTTTACTTTTGGAAGCATATCCTAGAAAAATCCCTTCATCTGCTCTTGCATCAAATTTCCCAAGATTTTCATCATTATTCTTTATATAACACTTGCTTTCAAAAATTCTAAAATGTTTGATTGAAGCTGGCTTTCCATGCCATAGTTCATAGGGAGTCTTGTCACTGCTTGGCCTTAAGTGAGCTTTATTAAGGATATGCACTGTTGTGTGTAGTGCTTCTGCCCAGAAGGTTTGAGGAATATTACTCTCTTGCATCATGGCTCTAGCAATTTGTTGAACAGATCTGTTTTGTCTCTCTGCTACTCCATTCTGCTGAGGTGTCCCTGCAATAGTAAATTGTTGTTTTATGCCATATTCATTGCACAGATCTGCAAAGTCATAATTTGTGAATTCACCTCCTCTGTCCGATCTGATGCATTTTATCTTACATCCTGTCTGATTTTCTGCTAATGCATTGAATATTTTGAATTTGTCCAGAGTTTCCAATTTATTCTTGAGAAAAGAAACACATGTCATTCTGGAGAAATCATCTATTATCAGCATAAATTAGGATTCTCCACTTGGTGTTTTAGTTCTTGCAGGTCCACACAGATCCATGTGCACAAGCTGTAGTGGTCTTCTTATTGATAACTCATCTTTGGCCTTAAAGGATGTGCGGGTTTGTTTACCCAATTGAGAAGATTTTCATATGGTATTAGAAGGCATTTTTATTTCTGGCATGTCTTTGACCGCTTTATTCTTGCTCAGTCTGATGATATGATCAAAGTTGAGATGCCCCAATCTCCTATGCCATAACCATGACTCCTCAAGTTTGCTAAGATGGCATGCTTCATCTTCCTCTTTCACGATGTAAACATTGCTCTCTATTCGAACACCTTTGAGCAGAGTCTTACCTGTGGTGCTTGATCTGACTTCACAGTCTTGTGCTCTGAAAAGAACTTCACAGCCTTTATCACACATTTAACTGACACTTAGCAAATTTTCCTTCAGCCCATCTACAAATAGTACATCTTGGGCCTTACCTCTGCCATTATCTAAGCTTACTGAGCCCTTTCCCTTGATTTTTCCTGATTTATCATTGCCAAAAGTAACATTACCAGTTTTCTTTTCATCAAAAGTTATAAATTTTCTCCTGTCTCCAGTCATATGTTTTGAGTAGTCACTGTCCAGATACCATTGGCTTTTCAGATCTTGAGCAGTTAGAGCCAGGTCACACTTATTCACCTTCTTTTTCCACTGGAAGCATCCTTTTGTTTGGTATCTTTTGTGAGATGATGAATCACATCCTTTCAGAGGACATTTGGAAGGCATATGTCCAACTTGATTGCATATACAACATTTGATCATAGTTTTTGCAGAATTGTGAGTATGAACAAAATTTCTTTGATTCATAAACCTCCTTGAGGTGTTGAACATCAATATTTGTCCATACTTTCTACATTCAATAATTTTATGGCCAAATTTATTACAATAAAAAAAATAACCATAGAAATTATTTGCATACCTGATGTAATGTTGTTTTCTCCATTTCTTTGTTTGAGACAGTCTCTTCACTGTTTGCATCTTTTGTTGGTTTAAATGAATCCTCCTTGCATGAAAATATGTAGCAATGTGTCCCTGCTTGTGGCAGACATAACAAGTGGCATTCTTCATAGGAGGGAAGAATCTCCTTTGATGGCTTTCAAATTTGACATACTCAGGGGCATATAAATCTTTTCCTGTTGTTTGAGTATTTCTTTCATTCTTTGTTATTAGAGGATTTTTCTGGGTTCTGTCTCCTTCCTTACAAGTTTCTTCTTTTGTAGGCACTATTTAAGCTGCTTCATCATCCTTCTTTGATTTTACAAAAATAATCTCTCTGTTTTCCTTTTCTTTATTTTTACTTGATTCTCCTTCATAGCCTATTCCAGTTTTTATCATAGGCGATCTTTGAGCAACCAGAATTTCATTCAACTTACTAGAGCTTGTTGTTTGAGAAGAGTTTATAACCACTTTCCTTTGAGTATTTTCTAATTTCTTCCTGAGACATACTACTTCTTCTTCCAACTTTTCTTGTTCCTGATTTTTTTCCTTGATTTGCTTAAGTAACATGTCCTCTATCTTCTTGGCTTCTTCAAGCTCTATCTTTAGCTGCATAAGGACTTCTGAATTCTGTTCTTCTCGTACATACTTGAGGAGAATGTCCTTTTTTTTCTGCATTTCAGTTTGAGTCTATCAATCTCTTCTAGAGCACTTCTTAGCTCCCCCTCAAGGTCGACTTCACCTTCTTCTTCTTCATCTTCTAGCAGGAGACCTTCAAGTTCTTCTATGGCCATCAATAAAAATTTAGAGGTTCCTTCTTCACTTGAAGGTTCATCTGAGTCTTCAGATGTACTATTGTCTTGTTGAGCATAGAAGGATTTTCTGTTGAACTTCTTTCCTTTCTGCCAGTTCTTTGATGTATTTTTCTCTGATTCTTGAGCCTGATTCCTTACTTTCTTGTGAGGACACTTAGCAGCATAGTGTCCAACTCTTCCATAGTTAAAGCATTTGAAAGGAAGTTTACCTTTGTATTTACCTGAGCCTCTATCCAGTTTCTTGACAAATTTAGCCTCTTCTTCATCAGAGCAAGAGCATATGTCTTCCTTTTCTTCTTTCTTCTTTTTTGTTTTAAAGGCTGCCTCCCTCGTACTTGGCTTCTTCTGTGGGAGCCTCATCTCATATGCTGTTAGATTTCCAAGTAGCTGGTTCATGGTCAAGGTTTCCCAATCAGTTGTTTCTTCTATTGCAGACACCTTGGGGTTAAAACTGGGTGGAAGAGATCTTAGAATATTTTGTACAATTACAACTTCTTTTATGGTTTCACCTAGAGCCTTCATGTTATTTACTATTTCTGCAACCCTTAGAAAGAAGCTAGCAATGTCTTCATCATCATTCATTTTTAAGTTCTCAAATTGGGCTCTATAGACTTGAAGTTTGGCAGTCTTAACCTTCTTGTCTCCTTCATGGATGTTCTCCAGAGTATCCCACATTTCTTTGGCAGTGTCTTTGTGCATTACTTTGATAAAATCTGCTTCACACAATCCATTTAAGATGACATTCATGGCTTTTGCGTTAGCTACAAAATCTTGTTTGGTTTCTTTCTCTGTGTCATTTTCCTTTGGGGCATATCTGAATTCCACAGCAGCCCAAACTTCTATTCCTAGAGACATTATGTATGTCCTCATTTTGATTTTCCAGAAAGCATAATTTGCACCCGTAAAGAAAGGGGCTTTATTGGTTGAGCATCCTTCTTTATTGGTCATCATGAGAACCCAAGATCTCCTTTCAGTTGTTAAACTGGTACAAAGGAACTTGCTCTGATACCAATTGTTGAATTCTTAGTTAAACTGAGAGAGGGGGGGGGGTGAATCAGTTTAGCACATACATGAGCTTTTTAAATTTTACATCAGCTTATTTACAAATTATTTTAATAATCAGCCTTAGTACATGAACAATATTAATATGTTACAGCAAGTATTAAATTAATGTGTCATCAAACTTATTATGAGAGCAGCAAACATTATGCAAATTTGGAAAATCATCTCAGTACACTGGCAACACAGATAGAGACAGTAGATATAAGTGGAAACCCATAAAGGGAGAAAACCACATTTTATTATTGTTGTGATGCAAAGGCAAGCTCCAACTCCCTCTCACCACTATTTTTTTGCAGGCACCAACCCACAGGAGGCTCCAACCTCAATTCTGCAACCTACAACTTGCAAGGAAGCTCCAATTCCCTTCGATTTTATGCAGGCACCCACCTACAGGAGGCTCCAAACTCAGTCAGCTACAACTGGCAGCTATCAAGCTTCAACTTGATAGGGAAGCTCCAACTTCCTCAATTTATCACAAGAAATGTTTGCTGATTTACCTCAGATATCAGCTATGTTTAGTAGCATCTCTTTCTACTCCTCTCTTCCTTATCTTCTCTACCTCAATCTTCTATGCTTTTCATTCTCTATCCTTACTCTCTCTCACACTCTTATGCATATGAAGTTGATATTATATATAGAGTTCATTACATGACTGTTTGTATTCCACAAGGAATTTGGAGTGAACAACCATGACTCTTTGACTTCTGTCTTCTCATTCCTTTGTCCAACTCATTTAAAATTATAACAATATGTACAAATTTCCATGTTACAGTGGGATTTTTATTTTCCTTAGGATACTTTCCTTTGCATCACAAACAATATAAAAAAAATAAAACATTTATTTTTTCAGTTACAGTATATAAACTTCACTCAGCCCTTGGCTTGCTGGTTTTTTCCTTTCTGTAGCAGTCATGCAGCTGTCCTGCATACTTTGTTCACTGTCTTTCACATATTCCACTTGTTCATTGTACTTTTGAATCCTTTTGCTGCACATTTCTTCAACTCTGCAATCTCCAAGACACTCTATCTTCAATTCCAGATTCTGTAAATATGAGTTATCAACCTCCATTGCGTATTCAGTCAGGTCAAATCTGCAAATTTTCTGTTAAACAGATTTAAACTTCAACTTTCTCACTATTCAATACAAATTATGATTACGTTGCTCTAAGCTTTACTTCAATGTGCAACTTCTCCATTAACACCCTTCGTTATCCATTGTAACGCTAATCATACATGTATCAACAATAAGACTGTTATGCATCCAACCAAATCATAATCCCCATATTTTCATAGGGCGCTGACTTCACAATCGTAATTATATGGCCTACTCCCTTAATATTTAAATCTTGTATGAATAATCTTTGCAATGGTTCAAACCATAATAATACACTTTGTTAAATCCAAAAACCTTAATAATGATCAACACACACGTATGCATGGGCCCCAACACTGAAAACCTTCCACATCCAACGACGGACAAGCTGTCACACCGGCCTTGACGATCCAATGGATATCACACGGTGAAGATGCACAGACGATAATGTGCGATGGTGCGCTATGGAAGCGGTTTTGCGAATTCACTCAGGGCCACGTGTCGCCCACTCTATGGAATCGCTCTGATTTCTTGAATACTGCTTGCCCGTCGAAAGCGGTGTGATGAAAATCGGAATCCCACCTTTACTGTTCACTCCACTCATAAGGTTCCGCCTTCAAGGTTCCGCTCTTCTCCTTTACGCTCAGGTTCCATCTTCAAGGTTCCGCTCACTCTTCAATGTATTGTCATAATTAAGCTCCGCTTTAATTTTTTGATTTTTATTACAGTTCCATCGCTAAGTTTAATGCTTTGTTCACAATTTCGTTTGATTCTTTTAACACACATTCTTTACACTAGTTGCTGCCTTCCGACCTTGATGCAACACAATTCCATTATGTCTTCAATTCTACTATGATATATAATATATCAACCTTCCATTGCATGTTCGGGGTTCTACCCAATCACAGTTCCGCTTCTAACTACACATTCAAGTTCTTGATTCCGCAAGCTAATCACTGTACTACGGTCCATCGCAATTATAATCTTCGCTACATTCAAAACCATCATATCTCTGCAACCATTAATTCCTTCAATTTATACACTGAATCTTTAATTTCAAACCCTTGCCACAGGGTTTATTCAAGAACTGTTTATAAACCTTGATCGACTCACATATGTGATCTATTTCTCACTAAAATCAAAGCTCCTTCTCATAGAATTTAGGTCAACATTATCCATGTCATATTGAACAAATCCTTTTACATACTTAGTGGCCCTTTTTCCTGAAATTTCTTTACACAAATCTTCAACTCAGTGGCCCTTTTTCCTCACTGCTTTGTTTCTTGTCTAATGCTGCTCCTTGGTTCTTCAAATGGCCCTATTCTACTATCATCTGTCTTCTGCTGCCTTTGTTCCTTCTATGCTGCCTCTACTTCCTCTCTGTTGCCTCTGTTCTCTGCGACTTTGCTTTTCTCTTTTCCTAGTTACTATTTCAGATGCTCCTTTTTTTTTTCCAATTCGTTTGCCATCAATGACAACATTTCCAACATATCCCTTTGCAACTACTACTATAAAATTATCACAAAAATCCTCGCCTCCTGCATCAAAATTTATCTTTCCAAACTTATTTCTGAAAATGAAGGTGGGTTCATAGCAAATAGACAAATCACTGACTCCATATTGCTGGTCCAAGAAGTGATACACTCCAGCATGAGAAAAATGGAGAAGGCTTTTGTTTTAAATTTATACCTTGCCAATTCCTTTGATAGAGTTAGGCACTCTTTCCATTACTCTCTCCTAAGGAAAATGGGCTTTTGTGAAGACCTCATCTCTCTCATCCAGACCTGCATATCTAATCCCTGGGTCTCCCCTTTGGTCAACGAGCGACCTGGACCCTTCTTTCAATCCACCAGAGGTTTGAGACAAGGTTGTCCCTTACCCCCTTCCTCTTCATCCTCATGGAAAAATCCTTCATCCGAGCACTGGATTTCAAAGGACTTAATTATAGGTATAAAATTTAGTAATGGGGTCAAGAACATGAACCACTCCCAGTTCGATGATGACACCCTACTGATGGTGTTAGGGTCCCGTGATTTAGCAGATTGGGAGACCAAATGCACAATGTAACATCAGACTAGTCTTTGGACCTAGCCTTCCTGGACTTAGAGAGGGTTCTCTCTATTATGCGAAGGATATGAACTTGTCTTCTTTAAGTGTTTGATTTTAGGCTAGTTGTTAAGTGTAGGCTTGTTGTTTGTTTTGGTTGGGGTAAGATGATCAAGTAGGATAGGTGGAGTGAGAGGTTATCAAATCAATGGGGCTATGGAGTCTATGAAGTCATTGATATCTCAATAATGAATTAGGGTACATCACAGGGAAAATTTAGTGTAGTTAATGGATCTTTAAAGTTTATGTGTGAGCTGAAATGGACATTAAGGTTGGGAGCCAAGGTAGGGCAAAGGGAAATTAAGAATCCTTTGTCAAATACCTATGAACAGAGAGATCTTAAATACTGATAAGCAAAAGATACTAGTCATGAGATAGGGCACACCATTTACTCAATAACAATACTTTTAAACAAATACACATTCAAGATATACAATCCAGTGGAGCAAATGAGGTAAGACAACTTATCTAACTTCAATGATTCTACTTTCAAGATTTAAAAACATATAAGAGAAAAATAGCATTAGTAAATGAAGAGGGAACTCCTAAACATCATTCCAAACGCACATTCTGAATTGTAAACCATAGGAGCATAGCACTGTGTGTCAAATTTGAATTTGCATGCCAGGAGCGTAGCACAGGAACAAAAAACATGGGTCTTCTTACAGCCATGTTTTGAAGGGCTTCCCGATGTCGGATAAGGCTCGATAATGGCTTGTTGGAAATCCCTTGAAGTCTAATTTCGATATATATCCTTGGTTTTCTGATCTGACCTCTGCAACCTATACAAAAAGTGAAAATTCCAAGACTGGTAGGAGCGCAACACATGTTCTGAAAAGTGGGCAGAATGGTGAAAAAATGAGTGTTTGTGACCCTTTTGAGGGACCAAAACAACTCCGATTTAGCTGAAAATTGGTGAGAATTCTCCTCTCATGATGAGGAATCCAAAAATTCAAGCCTCTCCTCCTGAAGGTGCTCTGAAAAAGAGTGTAGCACCAGGTGTGTTGCGCTCCTAGCCTCAAAATTTGAAAAAAACAAAAACTTGTCCAATTTCTCCCCAATTTGGTAGACCAGTGCCTCATGGGTCCTGGGAGACCTGTAGAGAAGCTTGATCCAAAATACCAAGGCTAGCTTGGTCCTTTTCCTCCTTTAGTGCTTGGATCTCAATTTTGGCCATTTTGAGTTCTTGTCTTGCAAATTGGTCTCTTTGAGCATAATGATTAGCCATTTTTCTTTGTAGATCCAAGTCTTTATTGGCCTTCTCCAGCTTGGCCTCAAGGTGTATGTTAGCCCTCTCAAGCCATGATTCCCTATCATGTTCAGTTTCTAGTGCAAGGAGTTCTTGGAGAGAAAGTGGTTCCACTTGGGCTGATTCTTCTTCTCTCTGCTTTGCCAATGCTTTCCTTAGACCCATAGTTCTAGGTCTCCTTCTAGTTTGACCTAGATTGTTGGACACTCATTTGCTTGTTTGCATTTGATAAAAGTGAATGACATCCTTTTCTCTTTCTAATTCAGCCTCCAATTCCTTGATTTGTGCATTCCTATCTTGGAGGAGGGAGTTTGAAATTCTTGTTTCATTCTCATCATCACTATCTATGTGAATGAGTTCAAACTCTCTTTATTTTTCATTATCTTCCTCTTCTTCTTTCACTTTTTGCATACCTTTGTCCAGTGGTTGAGCTGAAGTAGATGGCAAGGTCACTTGCCTCTTAGAGGCAAAAAACACTTGCCTTGATCCTCTTTGGTAAGTGAGAGTAAAAATTTTAACATGTTTCACTCGAATACCTTGATCATTGGTGCCCTTAGGGCTGTTTGTCTTCTCATTGATGATTTATGTATGTGTGTCTTCCTCACTTTGCTCTTGACTATCTTTTTGAGAGGCATTTTCATTCTCTCTCATGCTAGTATCACTATCAAGATCTTCATGATTGTCATCTTTTGTATTTGCAACATTAGAGGTGTCTTCATCATTGCTTTGTATATTTGTATCTTCATGACTGTCCTCTTCTTCATGATTTGGCCCACTGTCCTCATTTTCAAATTTTGCCTCTGCCTCTGCATCTTCATTCTCTATATTATTGCTTGCATTTTCTATGGGGTCACTGTCAGAGGCATCTTCATTGTTTTCTTCATTTTTTCTATGCCTACTGTCTTTGCCCTCAGAATTTGTTTGTTCATTATCACTGCTTTGTTCATGAGCACTGTCATGATCTTCTTCTTCGCCATGGCTGTCATTTTCTGCCTCATTATGTGTGTCTATACCCAAAATGATTTGCGCACTGTATTCACTTTCAAACTCTATCTCTTCTTGACTGCTAACATTTTCTGTGGGGTCGTTGTTAGAGGCACTTTCATTAGTCTCTCCTTTACTTTGATTTTCACTTTCTTGACTGCTATCTTCATCTTTGTCACTTCTCCTTTTATCACTATTATTGGGCTCACTGTTTTCTTCTTTACCTTCAAACTCCGTCTCTTCTAAATCTGCCTCTGTATTTGGGCTTTCATTGATTTCCTCATCCTCATTTAGTTCACTGTCTTCGCCTCCTTGTTCACTTTTTGTTTCACTGCCTTTATCACTACTTTCTTCTTCATCAACCTCTTTGTCATCAATTTCTTCATGGCTGCCATGTTCATCTTGGTCATCAGTTTCCTCATGACTGCCATGTTAATCTAAATCATCACTTTCTTCGTGATTTCCATGTTCATATTGGTCACTGTTTTCTTCCTCTTTGTCATCACTTTCTTTGTTACCTTCTTCATCATTTAGCCCACTAATTTTGTCACTATATTCTTTACTACTTTCATCTGCCTCCTCTTCACTGTCTTTGGTATATTCTCTATCATTTTCACTTTCTTCACTCTCATTTTCCTCCTCTTCATCACTTGTTTATTCTCCTTGACTGTCATTTTATTTCTGACTGTCATGTTCCTCCTTGTCACTGCTTTCTTCATGTTCTGAGGCTTTAAGGGAAGGTGAAAGAGGGAGGTTTGTTTTGGGAGAGGATTCATGTGAAGAGGATGAATCATGGTCAGTGGAGGGTGATGGAGGGAGGAAGTTGAGATGATGATGGTAAACTTTGCAGAGGAAGAGGCTGTGGGTTTGTGAAAACACCATGGGCGATGAAAACTTCCCATGGGATGCCTTGTTGCTCCAATTGGTGTAAGGCAATCATTTTGATGAGGGAATGGTGGAAAAGACTTGACATTTTTGGGGAGGGAGGCCTTTTTTGCACAATGGATGACATTTTATCAATACTTTTACAAAGATAGTAGGGAAAATGAAGCAATTTGGCCTTGGTAAAATGCATGAGTCATCTTATGTGGTAGGAATAGATACTAGAAAACCTACCCTCACACGTAAAGTATTTCATAATGATCTTCATCAAAGGAGCATACCTGTCCAATAAATGAAAAAAGGGGAAAATTGTCTTGCAATAAGCTTGGCAACTTGGTTTTCAGAAGGGCTGATAATGTCTTAGGTCTAGATACACCTGTTTGAACCATTTCTCCCCCATGCAAGGTATTCCAGTGGCCATAGAGATTGCATTAATGGTCAGCTCAAAATTCACTCCAGCTAGATGTACATGGTGGTCATGGAGGTTAAGGAAAAAATGTTTGGTCAATTGAGGGTGACTTTGGACTTTCTGCACTTTCTCACAGAACTCATAGCATCCTACTTCTTGGAAACATGAAACTATAGTAGCAGAGGCTGTCAATTCTTTAGTGTTTATAGGCTCAAACCTATTTTTTTTCCCACCCTACCTCTGTTGTTCTCTAGGCCTTTGACTTGCCTCACCACTGTTAACACTGCCTTCTCTAGGCATTATGTCCTTCACCCTTGCCTTAAGATTCTAAAAACTTGACACTGCTTGTGGAATGATGTGAAGATGGTGAGGTTGCAATGGTGTCAAGGCTTAGCAGTGTGGAGGTCAGGTGTGAAAATGGATGGGAGCCTTACAATCAGAAATGCTTGCAAATATGGGGGCCTCACCTTTCTTCCTCTAAGTTTATTTCAAAATCTCTTTAACCTCACCCTTTACATTTCTATGTATTTCATCTTTAGATAGTATGAAAAGGATTGGGAAAAACAAAATACCTTAAAAATATCTTCACAGCTGAAGCAACAGGCTCAGAAATGCATTATGGGCAAGTCAGGCACCTTCTGCACAAGTAGTCGGGCAGCTCCTGAATGTGCAGGAGCACATTAGGTCACCTTTTCAGGCAGGGTCGAGCAGTTCCTGAATGCGTAGGAGCGCAGCAGTGCAGCTTTACATGACCTGTCGGGTGCCTCCCGGGCAAGCGCTGAACGTGTAGGAGTGTAACAGGGAAGCTCTGCACGACCTGTAGGGTGCCTCCCGGGCAAGCGCTGAACACACAGGATCACAACGCGGGCAAGGTGTGAATAGATAGTTGGGCACCTCTGCACGGAGTGTCGAGTGCCTCCCAGGTAAATGTTGAACGCACAGGAATGTAGTGCACCGCTTCAGGAGCGTAGTGCCCAATAGAAAATTGCACAAAGAGTTTTTACAAGAGCAAAAAATGATTCAACAGGTGCGTAGCGCAGGTTTCCTACCCAAAAATCTGCCAGAAAAGCACCGATTTTTATTCCTAAAGCTTTTTCTCTCTTACTAGCATATGACAAATAAGTTCAAATGATGACCATATGCTTTTTATACCCTTTGGAAAGAATAATTAAAACCAAAACCCTATTTTCTAATGTTTGATTTCTTTCTTGCTTTTTCACTGACTTATTGGTCTTTTTTGTCCTGTAGGTGGAAAAAATCTGAGAAAATGGGTTTTTTCCTTTGTTGGAGCATCTTGATGTTTCCCTTGGATTGAAAAACTATTTAACAAGCTTAAACTTTCCCTCTTACCCATAATTTGGAAACATGAACTAGTTCTTGAAAAGCAAAAGGTCATTTTGACAAATTTTTTAGGAAGAAGTCATACAGTGACATTAGTGCTCTTTTTTTAAGGTTTTCTCCACTTTATTCTTTTCATGAATTTCAACACCTTTAAACTGGAACTTTCACCTTGGAATCTTCAGTCCTGCATATTTTATGCCTTTGATTGCTTGGTGGATGAGACTGGAGAGAAGAATTTTGACCTTCTTTCAACTGACATTCTCTCATGTTTTCACTTTAAAGTAGTGAAAAACTCTTGGTGTGAAAACCCTAGCAGTTGGTATCAATAGCTCCTTTAGTCTTTATACGTGCCATCATCATGAGATACATCAGGTTTGTTGGATCTAATCAATCTTCCTGTAGGTAACCGTCTTTGGTAGTCCTGGAGAAGTGTCACTCATGGCTAAGTATCTTTTGCAGAATATACTTTTGATAAGGAAACCATTGTTGGAGGCTTCTCTGCTTTGTTTTTAGATCAATTATATGTTTGTTCCTTTGATATAATTCTAGCTTTCTCATTACCTAAAAACAATGCTTCTTGAACACAAAGACCAACCCTAGCACCTATAAACTCTAGTGACCTAGTAGAAGGGGTTTTTGACTCTTTTATGGACTAAAGTTTTGACTTGGTGATTTTTTAGGAAAGAGGGGGGAACTGAGTTATTTTTGAAAAGCTAGATCATTTTGAAGATTCACAAACCACTGAAATTGATCTGCCTAAGGAGTTTTCAGAGGCAAATTTGGGTTTTTGAAGGCTTTGAGGCATTAGGTTAGCATGGTGAAAAGTAGGCAGAGGCCAAATGGAGTGTCCAAACCATAGGTGTAAAAAATGGGATGGGGATGAGTGACTCTTCAGGAGTGGTAGGCTGGCCAAGGCATGGTAGAGTAGTAGAAGAGTGAAAATTTTATCCTAAGGATAATGAAGGTAGTGCGATTTCTAGAACTCACAAGATCCATGCATTTTGTTTCTAGAAATCTAGGACAAGTATTTAGTCATCAAAACAGGTAAAAATTACTAATTAATAACAGTGGCTCCACTTGGGGAGGGCAGCTCCTCTTCAGGAGGTGTCCAGAATTTTCAGATGTCTTGGTTTATGAAGACCAGTGCCTCATCCATTGGGCATATTTTTATTCTTTTATTTTGTTGGTGCTTCCCTAAAGTAGTGATTTTGATAATCTGAAAGCATGATTAGCTCAACTTCATCTCTACCTACCCAACCTACTTTCCTAAAATTTTATCTTCCTTGGGTGCACTTGAACTGGCAAACCCATTGACATTTTTCTTTTGAAAGAAAATAAAAACTATCTACTTCTACACTTATTTCTTCTAAGGGTTTAGATTATGCTAGTGAACTCTTGTTATTCTCTACCTAGACTATTTGACTATCAAGATCAAGCAGTACGACATACTTCATTCTCTAAGCTACTGACAAGAAATTTAAAGCATGAGCTGAACCAGCATTAGGAAATCTAATTCATCATGAGTTGTGGCGTTGAGATAAGATGCACACAAACATT